>CM061181.1:0-414085 GCA_030763345.1 Mythimna separata | reverse complement strand
AACATAGGTAGTGTTTACAGTTGTAAAGGTGCACCGTTGTCGAGCGCGCGTGCTGTCATCCGTACTCGCGTCTGCCACAAGTAGGTCAAACGTCGCCGGCGCGGCGCCCATCGATCCAATCCCCGCGCATGCGCCGCACCCCGCCAAACAAACAACAACCTTACCCGCATCAAAACAAGGCACACTCTCCATCGCCACAAACTCAACGTTTTACCGCATGCCAACTCTGAACTTACACAGCAAAATTAACATAACCCCTTCTTACATAGACTTAGAGTTCATTTTCCTTTAACAGTTCCGCGGTAGTTCCGAGGTTAAGTTTGGTAATGACACTGCTGCGGTCGTTTTGGGTCGTATTACAAGGGAGTAAGGTTGAGAATTGATGGGTTTTATAAGAGGCCGTTATGGAACTATTAAATGACCAGTCGATGTAGTTTGTGCAGATTATTATGTAAAAAGTGAGGAACTGTCGCCCGTTGTTGTGTAAACGTCGCTTGTGGAGACGTTTACGATGGCATTGTATATATTTCTGATAGTTTTAAAGGTGAACACTACACGGTAACACGCCTTAACTTTTTTATTGTTGAAAAGCTCGCGTTTGACCACTATCTCACCTGATGGTAAGCGATGATGTGGCCAACGATGGAGTACTTGCACTAGCACACTACAGATGGAGATCTTGACTTAAAGACCATTAAGTTTTTGAATTTTTTAGATCAGTTTTAAGTTCTGTTTTCATCAAAATATGATTCGCGGGTCTAACACATATACATGCTTTACGGAATTATAATCATTAAAATCATCAATACAACCCCTTTAGTTCGTCTAACCATGTTGAAATTAAACGTATTGAATGGTTGAAAATTTGAAATAGCCATAGGGTAAGGTAGGGTTTTGGTAGGGTAGGGTTTGTCTTACCCTATACCCTGGACACTGGCCTCTGGAATGCAAAAAAGCTAAAGAAAAATTTAATTTTCGGACTACCTTTGAGCGTCTCCTTGATAGAAGACGTTTTCATGAAAACTATTGAAGGGTAAAACCCTGCTGTTACTACTAAGCAATACTTTTGCAATTGATCTGAGGTTATATTTTTTTTCGTGTTAGGAAATTATCAAATATGGTTATTTTCCCCGAGTAGAGAGATAGGTAGTACCAAACCCTTCAATTATCTCTATCAAACGAATTTGAACCCGTTTTGAGGTATCTTTAACCATATAATCAGAGGTTAAGTCGATGGCTATCTTTCTGGAGGTGGCTGGACTTGTATAGCTATCTACGCTTCAGATCAGGATTTGAACCCTTTTGTAACAAAAGTTTACTCCGTCACTTCTGGATACTAAAGTACTAAAACTTGGTCAAATCCCGAGATTAAATAGTAAAAATCAACCCTTCAGGAAACCCCACGGAAACTCGCGGGTCTACGCATAGGGTCTACGAGGTCTACGCCAGTGCGGCAGTGCTACGAACGCTACGCAATCGCTACGAGCGCGTAGCAGGTTCGTAGCCAGTTAAGTGGGCGTTTGCGAATTTATTTACAAAATTATTTTATCACTGAAATGGCTAAATGTAACTATTGGTTTTTTAGTAATATTTTTGAATTGAGTTATCGTTTTGTTTAACGGAGGTTAATTATTGACTGCTACTTTAACTGATATTATTTATAATAAAATTATATCAAGCATTCAATAATCCATACAAAAAAAAAATATATATACATTTCAGACCGTATATCCCGTATTAGACCCAGGGTAGATAACATTTTTGATAGAGAGCCAATTTATAGTAGGATGAAACTTATTGTAAATTATAGTAAATAAAATTAAAAGGATAAATAAATTTCGGGCGATCCGAAGTCGATTAACGGAGCTATCTGCACTAGTCTATACAGTTAAAAGCTTACATTGCGTACTATTTTTAGGCAAGCATATTATTAAAAATTTCAATAAACATAAAAATAAATCTACCGTAAATCTTTCGCCACATAAACTAACCAACGTTTTGAATGAAAATAAAAGGTCTAGTAATCATAAAACGCGAAGTATTGAAACGAAAGCCATTGCCAACGGTGTGAGTGCGAGGCACTCACGGATGTGAGTCACTGCGTGTATGCGGAACTCACACATACCGGCCTTGTGCTCCTCGTCACTGGGACAGACTAGTGCCGGCGTGCTAAGATAATGGTGGTTGCAGATGAGCGACAGTTGGCTGATAATTGTCCGACTGTGGCTCAAAAGGGCTTATTATTCTCATCTAGTAATATGCTTGGCCAGGTTTACGTCGTACTGAGATAATGGTGGCTTCAGACGAGCGACAGTTGCCCGATAGTTGGCTGACAGTGGCTCAAGAGGGCTTATTATTTTCATCTAGTAATATGCTTGGCCAGGTTTACGTCGTACTGAGATAATGGTGGCTTCAGACGAGCGACAGTTGCCCGATAGTTGGCTGACAGTGGCTCAAGAGGGCTTATTATTTTCATCTAGTAATATGCTTGGCCAGGTTTACGTCGTACTGAGATAATGGTGGCTTCAGACGAGCGACAGTTGCCCGATAGTTGGCTGACAGTGGCTCAAAAGGGCTTATTATTCTCATCTAGTAATATGCTTGGCCAGGTTTAGGTTCACCCGTGTCTGTGATGTTTTACATGATGATGAAGCACAAGACCCTAACTTCTCATGGTTATTTTTTCCAAAAAAATAATTTATTTATAAATTATGTGAGCAACAGGCCACAAAGTATTGTAATAAAAATATGTAACATAATTTTAGAAACACTTTTAAATCTGCGAGTATAATGGAGTTCGTATCGTCGTGGAGCTTTAAATTATTATTATGCAAACTCACATAAGTACACAAGTTTCCCAAACCCGGAACAACTATCTGTCATCATCATCTGCCTAGCCTTTTCCCAACTATATTGGGGTCGGCTTCCAGTCAAGCCGGATTCAGCTGAATACCAGTATTTTACGAGGAGCGGCTGCCTACCAGACCTCCACAACCCATTAACTGGGGTAACACGGTACTTCATGGCAAGACTGGAATCAGATTTACTGGCTTCTGACTATCCGTAACGACTGCCAAAGATCTTCAAATGACAGCCGGGACCAACGGCTTAACGTGCTTTCCGAGGCACGGAGGAAACTCATTATGTTAAGATGGTCACCCATTTACAGACCAACCTAGGCAAGCGTTGCGTAACCTTGAAGATCGACCCGTGCGGCTGTTATTATCTAGCTTAACTATCTGTAAGCCATACAAATATTTGTTCCGTGTGGGAATCGTACCCACGACACACAGCACAGCAGCAAATCGCTCAGCCATAACTATTTAAAACCGTATTTGTCAGAAAAAATAACCGGAACCCACTGCATTTAAAACACATTTTTTTTTAAATTATTGATAGGCTCGCGCTTAACCACATCTCACCTGATGGTAAGCGATCATGTGGTCGGCGATGGAGCACGTTTGCCTAGAAGTAACTTATTCACTCTTGACTTAAAGACCCCTAGGTTGTAACTATCAGGAAACACCCGGCAGGGAATTCCACTCTTTAGCTGTACGCATAATAAATGTAAATAAAACGCTTTGTACGTATGGGTGGCTATTTATAAAATAAACCTGACTTCGTCTGTGTGTCGCTGCCTTTATGGCTTATAACTTGATTGTACGTACTTGTTACTACAATCGAGTTATCTCTGGAGCGTACTCATAGTGCGCTATTGCAGGCCCGAGCCAGCCGATAAAAGCTCCGCTCTGGAGCGCAGCGAACTCTAGCATCGGGAGCGAAGTACTTATGTACTTGTAGCAAACTTTAGAGTTAAGGTTGACCAGCTTTCTGGACTAAAATACTCTCATGCAGAAACAATGTAGGTTCATTTTAGACATACTCGTATAAGTAAACACTGCCTTCTTTCAATTTATACAACGTTGATACGACAGAGGGGCTTTCCTTAAAACGGGTAGTTGTACTCGTCAATATGAACAACTTCTACTATATGACCAACCATGAAATCACGAAAAAAAAATCCGCTTCTCCATACATTAATATTCACATAATTTGACAAATGTTGTAAGGAAAGCCCCTCTGTCGTATCAACGTTGTATAACACAAACTAGTGCTTGACTAGAATCCCACCTGATGGTAAACAGTGATGCAGTCGTTGATGGTGAGGTTCTTTGATTAATATCGGTAGTTTCACATGCGAACAGTACGCACGTTGAGCTTCTTAGATTGCTCTGTCATTAGCTACGTTCAGATCCTAGACGGTGTTGTGTGCAATCTATTCTACGAAGAGCGCCTTATAGAGCGCCGTCCGATTATAATTTAGGTATCTTCAAGACTAGAGTGAATAGGCTCTTAATAAGCTAGTGTGCCTTACCATCAACGGTTGCATCCTGATGGTAAGCAGTGATGCAACCGTTGATGGTTGATGGTGGGATCGCAGTCAAGCACTAGATTATATATAACAATAAAAAAAAGAACTTGACCTTATCATACTGGAACAACGTAGACAAAGGAGTAGGCTTATTGAAACTTATAAAACACTCATAGAATGCTACAATATGCCCAGCCTTCAAGACCTTTACACATTGAATTCCAAAACATATTTATGAGGACATTCCCTCCAGTTATTGGGAAATGCATCCAGAAAAAAGCCATTGAAGCAATTTCTACCTAACCATCGTAACAGCATGGAATAGGCTCCCGAAAAAGTATTGTGAAAGTTTCCACATTGATAACTGCTTTAAAAATCGATTGGACGAACTAAGCGTCTTCAAGCTATTTGACACACTCGCATCAGCTAATAGCTGCTAGTGTGTCTTACCAGATAATAATAATAAATACCATAGGGTAAAACCGGGATAGATGCCCCACTTTTCGAAAGTGTTTCATTATTTAAATACCAAACATATTTGCATAGAAAGTCCCTGTAATATAGTTAGTTCAATCATTTATAGAGCTTTAGAAACTGTATTTATGTACCTAACCATTACTGGTTTTGTAAAAATTTAATTCTTGCGAAACACCTTTTTTGGGGATAGATGCCTACCTATATGGATAGATGCCTCACTATGAAATCGCTTAGGAGGATAGATGCCTGTGATGCGGGATAGATGCCTTTTTAAATAATCAACAAGAATACGTAATCACAATGTAATATTTATTGATTATCTTCATGTGTAGGTAATATAAAATGCTTAGACATATTTTTATTTATGCATCTCTTTAACAAAAAATACAAATAACATATTAAAACTATCATAGAATAATTTCAAACGAAACATTCCCATTCTTTTTAATAGCGTAACGCCTTTGTAATGTTCTGGATGGAATCCCAAATTATCTGGATTGTTCATTGATCCCCCCTTTTTTATCCATTTCATTGAAAGCTGACTGTAGCTGCTCTGTTGTCCAAGAAATTACTCGAGCTCGTATGCCATTTTTTTTTTTATTATTTGCCTTTCTTTGGTATTTCCTTGGCATGACTCACCTACAATAAGCAAAATATTATTTAAAATATAATTACAGTCTTTCATTAGGAGTCCTAACCACTTCCAATATTTGTTTCTTTTGTTTTTTTTTTATTTATTTAATTATAGATATTCCATGAATTAGAATATCTATTAGGAAATACCAAAACATTCACGACTATGACTTATAAATACTTTGATAGAGCTCTTGCAGTATAGAGGGATAGAAGCCCCTAAAGTCAACTATCCCTTGTAAACTCGGGGCAACTATCCTTTTCACTAGGTATAGATGCCTCTTAATATTTTATAAATAAAACAAATGCAAATATCAGTGATTGACTCTTAAATGTGTTCTCAAAGAACCAATGTATTAAAACAATTCAAATAAAATGTAATCATTTAACTGTTTATAAAGATATGGAATAATGAAAACTTATGTTTGAAATTTTGAAGCGTTTTTCGCATCTGCTGCGAATGTAATTTGACACACAAGTGAGAAACGTTCGTCTAGCACAACAACTCGCATGTCACGAAAGTTGGGGATGCATGTGGCGCGTATGTAAACAACGAATTTGCTGTTCCGTTCTCTGGTAGTTGAGTTTTTAGAAACGAGGCATCTATCCTAGCGCGGCATCTATCCCGGTTTTACCCTAAACGATAGCATCACTGCTTACCATCAGGTGGGATCACAGTCAAGCACTAGTTTATAACAATAAAAAAAAATGTATTGATAAAAAAGTTTTGACGCGTAACCTTAAGTTTAGTATTACAGATCGAGCGAATGAAATGATTCGGTATTTTTAAAACTCCACTTGGAACGATTCTTTACCGTTCATTCATTTCGTTCGATTTTATGCAAATTAACATAAAACTAACGTAATGATTGTGACCTTTAGCTCGATGCCAATCTTGACACGCAGTTGGTTACCTAAAATGTTTTACTCATTCATCGCGGTACATGAACTTATTACAGGGTTTTTGTATATAGGTAGTGGAATTTACTCTTTAATTTCTAAAAGAGCCAGGGCAGTTCGAGTAGTTAGGTTAGGTTAGGTTGGGCGTCCTTGAGTTTGTCCATGAATTACACTTGTAGGCTGATTAGCTATATAAAAATATGGTTCCAACAACTTCCATAGCCTTTTGATTGTCTTCTGTTTTCACGGTCGGCTCGTTGGCAGAGCGATTAACTGCAGTACTGCGTGTAGTGGGTTCAATTCTCGCAGGGAAAAAATATTTATACGGCTTAGGTACTGATATGAGTAGTTGTTCGGAGTTTTAATTAAATGTGTGTGTGAGCTTACTTGTTTGTGAAAGCACATACGATAGAGATTAATTCCTAGTGTAGGGCAATATTTATAAAACTAAACGAATTCTCTATTAAATCATTAACACGTAAATAGAGAAAAGGAATAAATCTATTCATTTATAGTTCATCTAAATATTTACGTCAAATATCGATAAAACATTCAGTAACATCGTCTGAACCCGTCTGAATTTATTTGGAAGCATATTGATTCCCCTTAAACTCGAGTTAAGGGCCACTAAATATAAGTTCAGGGCCGTTTATATGCACTGATATTGCGTGATGATAAAATTAATGGACTTTGACGATGCCTAATGAAATTATTTCTCTTCTGATCGTAAAATTGTGGACACGCTAATGTCATCTCATGATCAACAGTAGAGGAACCCAAAACATCTTGATATAACACATGTAAAAGGAATAATAGGTACACATTGTACACCCTTATACACATCAATTAGAAACTTAAGTAACAATCATAATTCAAACAGTGAAATTTTGCTGTATCGGACTTAAGTTTTTTTTTAAGAAATTAATTATCCTTATTCTTCTTCTTCCTGCCATAAGGGCAGAAAGAAGAATAAGGATAATTAATTTTCATTTCATTTCATTCCCATATTACTTGGGGTCGGCGCAACACGTTTTCTTCTTCCATTCTGTCCTGTCGTCCGTCACACTATCACTACCTAACTCCCTTTTCTTTCATATCAGTCCTTACACAATCCATCCATCTTTTTTCTTTGGTCTCCCTCTCCCTCTCCATCCATCCACATGTAAATTCAGAACTCTTTTAGTAATTAGTTATCCTTATATAAAGCAAATAATGCTAAACTATCGCGTAGAGCGCATCAGTATTGGTATATTGCGACACTAGAGTGTTTATGTATGCGTCAATACGCAGAAATGAACAATCAAACAGCAATCAAGATTTATCATGAATTCATCAAAATTTAGGGTTATTTTTTAATTCTAAAATTATCAAGAATTTTTTAGGTTTTAAAAATTATCTTCTATAAAAATAGCTGAAATCGATTCAGTAACCGATTCTGAACATACTATTTTCAGGATGTGCTTTTTTATATTACGTTAGATATCCTATGAATTATTCCTATATCGATGGTGCGTTCACAGGCATGTAAGCTTACCTACACAGGGCACCCAAACCCGTAACAACTACGTATAAGCCATATACACAAAATTGATCCGTGCGGAAATCTAACCAACGCAACGACACGGCGTACAGCCGCCAATTACTTAACCACCGCACCAACCGTGTCATCGATATCGCGGTCACAGAGCATACCATGAGCTTTTTAACACGTTTTATTCTAACTAAAGTCTATTTTTTAATCCCTCAGACTAAAATGACATTATTTGGGTTGTCATACTTGTCACACCACAAAAGAACTGCATCATTCCTATTGTAAGTTTGATATTGCCTAAGTCAATTTAATCTCAGGCTTTAAAAATAGACTTTAATTCATGAATCCCCGACCGGTCCTATGAGACCGCGCTGTTATTGCTTTACTATTATGTCTCGTTTTGCGGGTATCAAAAGGTTAAACTGTTAAAGATATTGACCTATATAGAGTCTGTAGCTTCATCCCTCTTGGTCAGTCGCACGCCTGATATGTTAACACGTCATGGTAAGGCCACAGGTCGACATCGCAAGACCGCACAACGCGAAGAATCGCACCACGTTTACTGAGTATTCCGTAATTAAAAGATTTTGATCCCATAATTGAATATACTCAGTAGATTTATTCCAAGTCGATGAAATTTTCCTTGTATGCCAATATTCTCCTTTTCTTACCAACCAACATCATTTGACTGCTTGGAAAACCTTTCTTAGGCTGACTGTCACTAATGTGATTCCTTGGTTTTGTCTAACTCTTCTTCTTCTGCCTGGCGTTAATCCCGGCCATTGCCAGGGTCCGCCTTCCGACTATGTTTTCTCCACTTTGCCCGATCTTTAACATCCTTCTCAGTGAGGCCATTGGCTCTCATGTCGGACTTGACGACGTCCAGCCAGCGCTTGCGAGGGCGACCACGGGACCTAGCCCCAAGGACAGCCATATCCATGCATCTCCGACCAACGTACTCCCCAGGGCGGCGCATGATGTGGCCATACCATCGCAGACGACACTCTTGCAGTTTTTCCCCCACGTCACGGACACCAAGACTACCTCGGATGAATGAGTTGCGTATGCGATCGGATCGCGTTACGCCGCTCATCCACCTCAGCATCTTCATCTCCGTGACGCGAAGCTCCTGGGTGTGTCTGCTTAGTGCTGGCCAACATTCGCCACCGTACAGGAGGACAGGCCGTATGATGCATTTATATATCTGCCCTTTGAGCCTCGGAGGCATTTTACGGTCACATAAAACGCCCGTTACCTCGCGCCATTTTGCCCATGCCGCGCCTATACGTGCTTGGACATCGTCATCCACGCTGCCAGACTCGTGCAGCACGGATCCAAGGTACCGGAACTTATCAGACTTAGCGATCAAATCCGACCCTATCCGGATAGTACTTGAATCCGTGCCACCACAGGACATGAACTCAGTCTTCGCCACATTTAGTCTCAGACCGCCGTTTTCCAGCGTGTCTTTCCAAATGTTGACCCTGCGCTCAAGATGGGCTTTGTTCTGGTTAACGAGGGCGATGTCATCGGCATACATCATTAGCCATGGAGGCTGATCCTGGATGTTTGCCGTAACTACATCAAGCACAACGTTAAACAAGAACGGGCTTAGAGCCGAACCTTGGTGAACGCCAACAGATATTGGAAAGACATTGGATTCGCCAACAGCGGTCCGGACAAAGGACACGGAATCGCGGTACATATCTCTGATAATGTCAATATAGGCCTCGGGAACACCCTTGAAGCGGAGCGCCCACCAGATAGCCTGCCGAGGTATACAGTCGAAGGCCTTCTGCAGGTCTAAAAAGGCCATATGCAGAGCTCTCCTTCTCTCTCTGTAAGCCTCAGACAGAGTCCGTAAGGCGAACACTGCATCCATGGTGCTGTTACCCGCCCGGAAGCCATATTGACACTCAGAGACAGTGCACTCGCTACGGAGCCTTGTGTCAATGATGCGCTCGAAGAGCTTCATGGTGTGGCACATGATCTTGATACCGCGGTAGTTACTGCAATCCTGTACGCTACCTTTGCCTTTGTGGACCGGGATAATCAGGCTTAGTCGCCACTGGTTTGGCATTTCCTTGGTGGTCAGGATGCGGTTATAAAGATCAGTCAGAAGGTCCACACCATGTGAGCCCATCGCCTTCCACACCTCAATTGGCACATTGTCAGGCCCAATCGATTTCCGGTTCTTCATGTGGCGAAGAGCAATGCGGGTTTCGTCGGGGGAAATAGGGGAAATAAGTCCGAAGTTAGGAGGCGGTTCGGGAGGGAGGTTGTGGGGATGCTGTTTATTAGACAGCTCCGAGGAGTATGCACACCATCTCTCCTTAACAGAAGGAGCATCATAGAGCAGCTTACCCTGGGCGTCCCTTACACAAAGACATTTGCTAATGTCCCGTGTAGCTTTTTCCCGGGCACGCGCCAGCTTAAAAATAAGCTTCTGCCCCTCCGCAGTTTCCAGCTTGTCGTACAAGGGCGACAGACTTTTGCTGCGGGCTCTGGCTACAGCTTTTTTACAAGCGCGCTTAGCCGCTCCATATGCCTCCCTGTCTTCCGGAGAGTTGGTCCCTTGCCACTGTTTAAATAAACCCCTCTTCTTCCGAGTCGCCTCCTGAACCCCGTCATCCCACCACCACGTCTCCTTGTCCATGACGCGGCCACCACGAGAAGTGCCAAGGACGCGCTTACCCGCAGTGGTGATTGCTGAATGGATCCTACTCCAGATCTCTTGAACGGACTCATGCGGAGCACTCACCTCAAGATGCTCGACCTCCGCAATAAAGTCCGACTGTTTAGAGCCATTAAGCAACCACCACTTAGTGCGGGGTTCGCGTTTCTCAACAACTTTCTTCCTTGGCACGACCGCAAAGTCCAGGACAAGGAGGCGGTGTTGAGCCGTTAGGCTTTCGCCAGGGATGACTTTGCAGTTGGTAACCTTGCCAATGTGACACCGTCGCACCAACAGGTAATCTATCTGGGTTGAGTAGGCACCACTACGGTACGTAATAAGATGGTGGGGCTTCTTCTGAAAGAACGTATTCGCGATGGCAAGGTCCGATACGGCGCAGGTCCTGAGTATACTGACTCCCTCTGCATTTAGTTGGCCGTATCCAAAACCACCGTGAACACGTCCGTGCTCTCCAGCAAACTGACCTACGTGACCGTTGAGGTCCCCCCCAACCAAAACATCTTCGGAATTCGGAATAGCGCGCAATACGTCTTCGAACTCATTCCAGAATGCCTCCTTTTCAGACTCACAGCAACCAGTTTGAGGAGCGTAGGCACTGATTAGGTTCGTAACTGATCCTTCGATCAGCACCCTAACTCGCATCAACCGGTCGCTGTATCGGTCTACTTCAAGAAGGCCATCCTGAAGGTCCTTAGACAGCACTACGGCCACTCCGTTCCGTCCCGATGGTGATCCGGCGTACACTAGCCGGTACCCCTGCCCGATGTCACGGGACTTATTCCCCTTCCAGCGCGTCTCCTGAAGGAAGGCGCACTGGACCCGACGCTTCGCAAGTACGTCCGCGAGTTCCCTGCAACGTCCGGTTAGAGAGCCAATGTTCCAGGTGGCAAAGCGGAACTTCCTTTTGGGTACTAACCTCTTTAACCGTGCCCGTACTTGACACGGTAGCCCTAACCCACTTGTCACAGGTTTAGGGCGATGTGCCTGCGCGTCGTTATGCGGCGATAGGGCGTCGCCGCATAACGACGCGCAGGCACATCGCCCGCGTACCCAAATATGTATTCCTATCCATAAATATTTGACTGAGGTTGGTTTTACGTGAGGCGACCAGCCGTCTGACCCCCACAACCCTACGAGAGGGAAACCAGGTTTGCCAGAGCCTTGTCCGTTGAACAGCAGGGTGCACCGCTAGCAGGTAAGGTTGGCTTGGGTCCTTCAGATGTTAATGGACCCCATACACCCCACTTGGTTTTGTCTAACTGATCTCGCTATATTCTATGTTATTCCCAGTTTTATTTTTATGCCACGTACGTAAATCTTATGTGTGTTGGTTAATGGGGTTTATCCAGCATTTTACAACCCTAATTTATGTTAATTGGTCTACTTACATACGAGAAAATTTAAATATGGGATTTTAATTGGCCGTAGTTTGCCAATAGGATTCATTTTTCTTGAGATATGTTTCCTCTATAGAGGTATATGTCCAAATTAAATGCTTCATTTAGTATCGTCGAATTGTAAATCCTTTTCGTCAATCCAAAATCTACAATTTCATGTTAAATTTACCCGTTTCCGTCGCTTTTGACCTTGAGAGTGGATCATGTAAACATGAACCCTCCCATTCCAGTACTAATTACATTAGCTCCAGCCGTTTGACTGCGTTCTGGCTTCATAACTCCATTCAAGCTCTGGCAGCGTCTGTCGACACTGGAAACAATTGGCCCTCCATTATCTGAGGTGACCCACTTGCCGTAATCCCTAATCTTGCTCCCAACACGGTTCGTCAACCGGAGCGGAGTCCTGCGCGCGCACCCATTCACCTAACGGCGGGGGAGAGTCCGTCAACCCGAGGGGGGCTGGAGATTCGGCGTTCGGAGATATTCGGGCTCATTCGCTCGCGACCGTCGCGCTGGACGGTAGTGCGGCAGCTCCGATGTGCCGCCACCACGGCCGACCCAGACGCGATCCCACTGGTGGTCCGCAGTGGCCACCACCTGCCACCATGTCGTAACATGATGGGGTACAACAACCAGGGGAGCGGGTACAACAAGTTGTTCACACAGGTGCGCGCGCAGTGTTGTGTTGTTGCCTAACAAAGTGTTGATTTGTGGCTTGTTGATGATAAGGGTCGCCATGTCGTAATGTTTACGTAATGCTGATAATGTTGTTTGTTTGTTTACTCGCGTCATGGTTCTTTCCCGAGCCTGCATCAGCGGCCGCCCGCCTGCCGGCGATGACCTATAACTTGCAAAGGCGGGACCGATGCAATCGGTGTCAGTGCTATTTGGGCCCTGCCCTGTTGCGATCGTTGCTTATAAAGCCATATTTAGATGTGTTTCTGTACGGTTATGTCCGTAATTATACACGGTATTGTGGTATGCAGCTCTGAAGCATGTCTGTGGTAAGATTTTTCACGTTCCTCTGTTAAATATTGACGACTAGCGGACGTTTGATGTTATCCAGGTACACTGTGTACGTTATAATAATGTTCCTCGGCATCAGAATGTGTTGCGAGCCGCGTCTGTTCTGCGAACGGCTCTATTTTCGACTCCTGTACTCTTGGTTTGTTTGTTTGTTTGTCTATCATTACTGTTAATGTACGTCTATTGTATAGTGAATCAGTTAAACGTACGCGCACGTGTTATTCGTTGTACTTCGACGAAACGATTAACAACAATTTATTTGCTATTTGCAGCGGTTTTGTATTTACGTTTAGTTTGAACGGTTAAATAATGTTTGTTAACATTGTAGTTTAAACAGTAGCGAAGCAATAAGTTTTCTATGTTATTGTAGTCAGGAATAGTATGGTAAATAGTGCCAAGTTCCTCAGAGTTTACCGTTTACCCGTAATGGGCACTAATGGAGCTCCTTTATTGCCCGTTCTGGGTCAAAAGTTTTGTTGATTCTCGATAGTAAAATATAATAAACTTGGCACGCGTGGAAGTAGAAAATTATCCCAAAAGAAAACGCTTCAGGGATAAAAAAGTGTCCTATCTTAGTACATAGGTCCAGAAGCATTCATTTTGTGTAGACCACATCCTGAAATAGTTTTCAGGATGTGGTCTACTCATGTACCAAATTTATCCAAATCTGTTCTGCCGCCAAAGTAAAACGCGAGTAAGAAACATACACATAGGTACCTACAAACATTCAACTTAATAATTTTTGTGGGATATACTTTAAATAACTAAAAATTAATAGGGTGCTATGTACCTACCCTACCTGTCATTACCTATGACAAAAACCTATAAGTATTACACACTCTACAAGCCCTTTGATAAATAGTCCAACAATTAACTTATCAGGTAAAATAAATAATAGGACTTTCTAAAACAGAACAATATTCGAACGCAAGAATAATAAATACATAGATGCGACGATCATCAAATTTATTTCCCCATTCGCTGTCCGTCACTAGTTTCCTTACTTACTGCTCCGGTCCCATAAGTTGTAACGTGATGATAGCTTATAGCCTTCCTCAATCCAACACTGAAAGATTTTTTAATACACTTACTCGAAAACTCGGTCTTATCCCTACCGCTAACGCAACTTACTGATTTCCGCCCTAGTACGGAAAACTACGCGAATATTTATTGTATTTATCGTATCAGATTTGAACTTTCTTCACTTGTAACAAAATGCACTATTCCAATGAATGTGATTAGTGGATATCAATTATTATTGTATCCATAGCAACCCATCCAACAATATTTAAAATTCAAAAAAGCTATTGCTTTTTTTTAAGGCTCCGTAGCCAAATAGCAAAAACTTATAGTTTCGCCATGTCTGTCCGTCCGTCCGTCCGTCCTCTCTTAATCTCTGTGACCGTTATCACTAGAAAGCTGTTTAGTACCAATATGTATATATGTCGCAGGTTTTTCATCAAATTAGGTTTTTGATCAAAAACCTAGGTTTTTGATGAAAAACCGGAAGATGACACATATTAAACTCAATTTCATCATAAACCTGCAAAAATCCAGATTTTTGGTCAAAAACCTGAACTAGTTTGGGTTTATGATAAAGTTTCTCTTCCGTAATAAGTTTCTCTAATAAGTCTGTTGGAATGTGTGTTTTCAGTCCTATTTTAGACTCTGTGCCAAACAAAGCCTTATATGGTGTTCTTTGAATGCTCCTATGAAAGGAAGATTTTTTTAAATTGGACAAAGTAACATCCCATGGACCATTTTTGATAAATAAATAATTGTTTTCTTTCTACTAAGTTACAAATGTTGATGGATTCTTTTATTTATTTCATTTAAATTGTTTTATTTGTCATAAAACAAAGCTAAACCGTGGTTTTGACAGCAACTTTATCATAAACCCAAACTAGTTCAGGTTTTTGATCAAAAATCTGGATTGATACAGGTTTATGATGAAATTGAGTTTAATATGTGTCATCTTCCGGTTTTTCATCAAAAACCTAGGTTTTTGATCAAAAACCTAATTTTATGAAAAACCTGCGACATATATATCAATCACGCCGACAAAGTAGTAAAATAAAAATTGGAAAAAAATGTTTTGTTAGGGATAAAACATTTTCAAAACTTTCCCCATACATGTAAAGTGGAAAGTGATTTTTTTTTTAATTTCAACCCTAACGTGCGATGTATTGTTGGATAGGTATTCAAAAATGAATAGGGGTTTACTAAAATCATTTTTTGATACTATCAATAATTTTGGAAATAATCGCTCCAAAAGTAAAAAACAATGTGTCCCCCCCTCTAACTTTTGAACCATAAGTTTAGAAAATATGAAAAAAATCTGAAAAGTAGAGCTTTCTAGGAAAATTATTTTGAACTTGATGGGACCAACAGTTTTTGAAAAGTTGGGAACACTTATTGTGACGGACGGGAAACTACGGAACCCTACACTGAGCGTGGCTCGACACGCTTTTGGTCGGTTTTTTGTATCTGTTTATAATTATATTAGCCTGGCAAAGACAGTTAACAATGACGTAAACAGAGACAAACGTCGTAATTTGTTGTTGCGTCCTAAGGAGCATCCATCCATGTAATGTAAAGGGTTACTTCTCAATATTGTTCTTGAAATGTAAACCTGTCAATGGCACTATCGCTGCTTGTGATGTAGTCCTGTGGTTACGACTGACATTTTATTTTAAACTTGCTTTTACCTTTTTTGCGGAAAAGTTGAATATAGTCACAAGAGAACATAGCTCCCTTCTCAGGACAAAAGGATTGATTAAATTCAATGGTTGTTGAAACCAATGCTGAAAACTGTAAATATTTTTTTTAGGTAGGACATCATACATTGACTTTTCTCACTCTGAGTTAAAGCGCCTATTAGACTTTTACTGACTAAAATCCACTCCTACAGTACGGTAAAAAAATAAATGCCAATAACAGTTTTTAATCTCAATAACAACTGCAAATTGCATTTATTTTTTTAAAACCATTATTTTTAAACGAGATTTCGAGCGTCAAATTCGCAGAGCCTAACTTCAGACTCGCTAAGTTATAACAGCCGTACTCTATATTCTTTGTTGGCCTTGCATTCCCGGACCCAATCTTTCCCGATAATTACACGAGCAGAAATATTTTAAATATAACACTGCACTCTTGTCTATTTTTACCTCCTTGTGCGTTTATAAGTATATAAGCAATCATACTAACGGTCTGGCCTTTTTGAATAAAAGTTATCTAGTAAATATACCATCACCTGCCTAGCCTTTTCCCAACTATATTGGGGTCGGCTTCCAGTCAAGCCGGATTTAGCTGAATACCAGTATTTTACGAGGAGCGGCTGCCTACCAGACCTCCACAACCCATTAACTGGGGTAACACGGTACTTCATGGTAAGACTGGAGTCAGATTTACTGGTTTCTGACTATCCGTAACGACTGCCAAAGATCTACAAATGACAGCCGGGACCAACGGCTTAACGTGCTTTCCGAGGCACGGAGGAAACTGGTTATGTTAAGATGGTCACCCATCCACAGACCAACCTAGGCAAGCGTTGCTTAACCTTGAAGATCGACCTGTGCGGCTGTTATTATCTAGCCACGAGCTCCTCTATTTATTATCTAGTAAATATATCTTATCACTAAATTACAAACAGTAGGGTGACTAGGGTCGAAGCCTACTGGGTCCCTAGATTGAACGGAAGAGAACCCCGGGACCCTGAAATGAAGGCAAAGCAGGAACAGGAGTGGGTTTTATTCAGTAGAAGGCTGAAACGCCCTCCCGCTCCGCACAGAGCGGGAGAAGTCATTCTGATGAGACCAAATAAACAAAAAACTCTTTCAAATTAAGATGCACTTTTATACCATCAGATTGTGTTTTTTTTTTCACGAAAGATGTGCTTTCAACGTTGATCTTGAGAGATGATGACGAGAGATGACCTTTCAAAAAAAACAAAGTACTAATAATTATTAAACTGCAGCCTACAGACTTAAACTAGGTCCAGTATAATACAATACTGATAAGCTTGTTGAATTTAGAGCATTATCTCTGTTATCAATCTTAATTTATTATCTTAGTCAATGGAACGTGTATGATCCATCACATTAACTGGGCTAATGTTGAACATATGGCTTCTACATAATACACTAAATTAGTTCAATGTTGTGGTTTTCATAAACCATAATGCTGGCCATTATTATCTTACCAACTAGATCTTTGGAGGAATGCGGAACAGAGTGTAAAGTCCCACATACCTCCATTGAAAAGGAAGGATCCCCCGACCAGACGGGTGTTATGTCTGGTTTGGGCAACTGCCCGATAGATGATTTCGGGATGTCGTAGCTGTTTAAATCGTGTAAACTTTAATTGCGCGATGCAGGATTTCTTAGTTCTTAAGTAAGGACATAGATGTCGCTACAGTTTGACTACTATAATTATTATTTCAAAAATAGGAGGTCTGAATCTCCTATCTACGAAAGGCCATAATCTACCATGCACCAGTTCGAGTTGTTACAAGTCTTTGAATTTTTGGTTCTAGGACATACTGGTTTCCTCACGATATTTTCTTCAATCTTTACCAATTTGAGAGATGTGAATGAAGGAAGGCATTTGGTAATGAAATACATTATACACAGTAAATAGCCTACCTAGGTGTGAACCCATGACCTACTTACAAATCGTTAATCGAGGACGTTACTATTGTTAAACGTAATCGTAGATATTTAGTATCTTCCACTGAATAAAATCCATTAAATCGCTGAAAGACAACGTAGCTTAAATCGTGGATTTAAAAGGTCGATTTTTTGAAAATAGATAATATCAATCGAAAATATAAAATCGATATTTTCTTTATCGTACATCATAAAAATACAATAAGATTTTTAAAATTGTTAAATCGTAAAAAAAAACACAAGAAAAACAAATCAAAATATCATCTCCTAATTGATTAACGTTTGAATCCCCAACCGGTCCTATGAGACCGCGCTGTTATTGTTTTACTATTGTGTCTCGTTTCGCGGGTATCTGAGTAACTACAATTGGGAATGAAAGTCTTTATGGAAGTTCCTCAGTTTTCCCATTACAAATCTTATCGGACACATTACTTCACTTAACTACGGTAAAAAAATTACAGATTAAAAAAATACATGATAAGAAACGCATCCTAAAGATCATTTTCATGTTGTAATTTTTCATAATTTAAAGCGTTGTGTAAAAGCATAACGTCCAGTTATTTTCATACTTTTCGCAATTGTAATAGCGAGAAGTCAAACATTATGAATGGCATACGTGTAAACAGATGCTAATTAAACAAGCGCAACAGTAAACAAAACCGCGGATGAAATCATTATTTTTGTTTAAAACTGGATTCACAGATAAAGCGTCGGGTTTACTGTGGGTCCTGTTTTTGACCGTGTGAATGCATCTCAGATACCTTTTTAGGGTTCCGTAGCCAAATGGCAAAAACGGAACCCTTATAGTTTCACCATGTCTGTATATCAACCACGCCGACAACGTACTAAAATAAAAATTGGAAAAAATGTTATATTAGGGTAGCCCCCCTACATGTAAAGTGGAAAGTGTATTTTTTTTATTTTAACCCTAACGTGTGATATATTGTTGGATAGGTATTCAAAAATGAATAGGAGTTTATTGAAATCATTTTTTGATAATTTAATATCAATAGGTAATTTCGGAAATAATCGCTCCAAAAGTAAAAATCAATGTGCGGGGCTCTAACTTTTGAACCATAAGTTCAGAAAATATGAAAAATATCTGGAAAGTAGAGCTTTAAATAAAGACTTTCCCACCTGATGGTAATGGATGATGTGACCGATGATGACCGCCACCACCCAGAACCGGAATATTTATCTTTAAGCCATAGAAATGTTTTTTCATGTGAGAATTGAACGTGAGATATGCAGCGCAGCATCCGATCGCACAATCACTACGTCGACAATATTTTATAATCTGAATCTGAAAGTTACAAAAACACCTTTTCGTTGAAGCTCCTCTATTTTTATTTTCATTTCGACGTTTCTCACATTCATCTCTGTTGGATATTTTCTATCAAAATAATATTGTTTTATTTCAGTTGATAGAGATTAAAGCATGTTATTAATAATGCCAGACAGTGAAGAAGAACAAGCCATAGGTCCTTTCCGTAATATATTCACCCGAACTTATCCCCCACTACTCCAGTACTCCACCGCAACTTCTGTTTTTTTTATGGTGGGAAATAATCCAATAACTTCTCCTGCTCTAGGTGGAATAGGCGTGCCAACTTCTATGTTCCTTCTTTGCTTTACGTTCCAGGACTTCGAGATTCCCTTTCGGACAATCCATGGCCCCAGTAACAAGCAAAACCGAACCACCACTCGTATCTACAGGTTTTCCTACACTGTGTGTATCTAAGTGTGCCAAACACAACAGTTGTCTTTCTTTCTTCTTTCTGTGTCGTTCAGTTGCCCTTTGCGTTGCAAGCCTACGGGTTTCCTTTTCAGAAAATCCCCTCGGTCCTAGAGGACATTCTCCACCACCACTACCCTCTTATCAAGTTTTTATCTCGATTACAAAACTAACTATACTAACAAACACTAGGAATAGCAAAACAAAGACCCAAGCAATTAGATTTACGACTCGCAAAGTGACTAGTGTGTCAATGTCGGACATTAAACAATAATTCGCCGATAAATCCTGCTGAATTCAATAGCCAATAAATTCTTGGAAACATCGCCACCCGTTTACTACGTCATAATAATATGTTGGCAACACTCTCGTGTTGAGTTGTTGATGTTGGCTACATGTTGCACTATTACTTGGTGCTTAGTTTTAAGCCGTTAAAAGTAAAATAGCGTAAATCGAAAGAATCGAAGTCGTTAAAATAAACTGTCGAGTCAACCATCGACTTGACGTTCTTCAAAATAATCGAGATGTTTTTCGATTGTTCGAATCAGTCACTTTCACCCGAAACTCTAAACCACTGAGGAACAAATAAATTATACATATAACATACTAGCTGTCCCCTGCGGTTTCACCCGCATTTTTCGTTACTGCTCCGCTCCCGTGGGTCGTAGCGTGATGGTATATAGCCTATAGCATTCCTCGATAAATGGGCTATCTAACACTGAAAGAATTTTTCAAATCGAACCAGTAGTTTCAGAGATTACCCCCTACATACAAACTTACAAACATACATACTTACAAACTTAGAAACTTACAAATTTTACCTCTTTATAATATTAGTATAGATTACATTGAGGAAAAAAAAAACTCGCGAATGAACGCGTTTTTCGCTAGTTGCAATAACAGACCGGTCAAAGTCAGAAAAAATCGAGAATTATCGAGATGTTCAAACTATCGAATAAAACTTCTCGACATCGCGAATTGCAAAGAAGAAAGTACTCGTAACATACGATAAAGTACCAGAAGTCCCTGCTTTCGAAGACTCAGGAAGACCCCCCACGAGGTGGACCAATGATCTAGTGGGGGTCACGGGAATACGATGAATGTAAGACGTACAGGTCCGGTCGTTGTGCCAACACTTGGGGAAATCTATGTCCAACAGTGGACGTCTTTTTGCTGAAATGATGATGAAAAGTAAAATTGGGTCAGTTTTTTCCAAGCTTTGCCAAATGCTGCGATAGTTTAACTTGACCGACCTGGTTCATAAAAACCTAATTGAATTCCTCTTTGGCGACGTAGGGTCGGGTGTCTCACATTGAACCAGGCAGCTACATTGAACCACCGCCGAATCTCGAAAATGCGACATTGCCAAACCGCACTAATATGAGTGAAAGAGAGCTATTTACGTTCCGTTCCTGCCCACTAGTTTGCGTGGCGATCGCGTGCAAAGTGGTTGTGTGAGGAGTATTCGAAAGCAAACTGACTCAAAAAGTAAATATTTTTTGCCAATTTCATTCTTTTTTAGCTTTTTTCGTTTAAATAATATCAATTTATTTATATATACACTGTTTTCTACGGTTATTTAGCAATTAAAAGCGCTATAATTCGTGATTTTAAGAGATTGATTTGCCGGTAAAATTTTGAGTTTAGTGATAAAACGTGGTGTGTCTCACATTGAACCACCTGAGGGTGGTACACATTGAACCACGGTTTACTGTGTACACCCCAGTCGTTAAAGGAGTGTTTTTTACAATTATTTTAATTTAATTTTAATTTGTTATATTATGGAAGGTACTTTTGTTTTTATAATTAAAAACTGTTACTTTTGTTTTTATTATTAAAATATGATAAGAATTTGACTGAAAAGGTTTTGTGATGTATAAAACTAAGACTCTCGGTTTAATTGCATATGATTTAAAGTGATTTTTATAAATATAAGGCTCATTTTTATTATTACTGTCTATTATTATTATTATTACAAAGTATTTGCCTTATAAATTGAACTAGAAGACATCGTTAATAAGGTGTCTCAATGTGGACGATACCCTGGTTAAATGTGTACCACCTGTGGTACACATTGAACCAAAAATCATTTTTCATAAAAACCTGTTTTACACCGAAACTAAAAGGAATATGAGAAATTAATGTTTTACAAAATTAAAGCTAAATAAATATGCTACCTATACACAAAAAATTAAAGGCATTGAATGAACATCCAGCCCACTATGAGACTTTGAAATTTACCTGGTTCAATGTGGGACAACTTACCATATATTATGCAACTTAGGCCATAACTTGGCTTAATAATATTTTTATTGTCATCGTTACAGAACCATGTGACGACCAAGCGTGGGATGATGAGTGGTGGCCCAGTGGTATCGGCCCCGACTTACGAGTTGTAGGTCGCGGGTTCAAACCCAGCCAGGCGCATTACTTTGTGTAATTTATTTCATCACCACTGCTCTCAAAACGGTGAAGGAAAACATCGTGAGGAAACCGACATGTCCTAGAACCAAAAATTCGAAGACATGTGACGCGCGGGCCCGCGTGGTGAATTACAGTCCATCTCCTAGACAGGAGGCTTGAGTCCCAACAGTGGGAACATAACAAGGCCGATAATGCTAATGCTATATTTTTATAAGGCTGTGGAATTGTTCGATAGAGTAATGCGGCCATAGAATGCAAAGGCAACTGAAGAGACACAGGAGAGTTTTAGTCAGTAAAAGTCTGACATTCTCTCTCACTCCATTCTGACCGGGAGCTCGTGGATAAATAATAACAGCCACACAGGTCGATCTTCAAGGTTAAGCAACGCTTGCCTAGGTTGGTCTGTGGATGGGTGACCATCTTAACATAACGAGTTTCCTCCGTGCCTCGGAAAGCACGTTAAGCCGTTGGTCCCGGCTGTCATTTGGAGATCTTTGGCAGTCGTTACGGATAGTCAGAAGCCAGTCAATCTGACTCCAGTCTTGCCATGAAGTACCGTGTTACCCCAGTTAATGGGTTGTGGAGGTCTGGTAGGCAGCCGCTCCTCGTAAAATACTGGTATTCAGCTAAATCCGGCTTGACTGGAAGCCGACCCCAATATAGTTGGGAGAAAGGCTAGGCAGATGATGATGATTCTGACCGGGAAGAGGCATTTGATGATTACCCATAAAAATAAATTGCAAACGAATGTTGATAGTATAAATGAGGAATATTATATTGATTAAACTAAATATAAATATCATTATTTCGCTAGGTTAGGTTAGTTTTTAATTTATTAGATACTAGCTGTCCCCAGCGGTTTCACCCGCATTTTTCGTTACTTTTCGTTTCGTTCGTGATAGTCTATAGCATTCCACGATAAATGGGCTATCTAACACTGAAAGAATTTTTCAAATCGGACCAGTAGTTCCAGAGATTACCCCCTACATACAAACTTACAAATTTTACCTCTTTATAATATTAGTATAGATAGTATAGATAAATAAAGAAATAGTGACTGCACTGTCGCATTGGGTTGAGGCCTGTAAAAGGTTATGCGGGTAAATAAATATTTTTACTGAATGTATTTTGGCACGGATTTCACTGTTTAGTAGAGTATCTAGCACTAATTTATTGTTCTTGTTGACGTTATTTTATTCGATTATTTGTGTTGGCAACATTTTCTACTAAGTATAATGTATGACTTGAAACTTAATTTCCTGAAAACTTGGATCAGCGTTTGCCAAGGTCTTTAGTAAAGCATTGCCAAATGCTGCAATTTGCTTACTCGTTTTGGTCCATAAAAACCTAATTGAATTCCTCCCGGATCGTGTGTATGACGTCCTAATATGCAACTTAGCCGTCACTTGGCTCGGGCGTGAAATTATTTTCATTGTTTTTTTTTATGACGTCATTATATTCCACATTGCTCGATTAGTACTTTTACTGCTTTGTCAATGATATTAAGATCCATTTTGGCAGTTTTCCATATCGATATTATGATTGTGATGTTTTTCAGTCTGTCTATTTTATAATATTAGATATCTATGTATATAAAAGGAGGAACTGACTGACTGATATATCAACGCACAGCCGAAACTGCAAGGCCTAGAAACGTGGTTTTTAAGGCTTCCTTACATAACAAACTAGACAGCACTAAAAGAGAATTTTTCAAAATGTACTGTTAGGTAATGTTAGGGAACGAAAAGGGCGCCGAAATTTGTATGGAGAAACCTATTTTTACTCGGGCGATACCGCTGGCTAGACAAACTAGACACATCCTCCCGTCCGCTAATAAATCTCCAGGAGATTTCTGTCAATTGTCTTACTATTGTGTCTCGTTTGCGGGTATGCGAGTACATAAAAATCTTTCAACGAAATTTCATAAAATTTGGCACACGGGTCGACTATAACCTGAATTAGGACATAAGATATTTTTCATCCTTTGGGATAATTTCCATCTTACACGCAGGTAAAGCCGATGTCAGAACCTAGTAGTTTATAACAGTATTTGTTCTCTTTGAAGATGTTTTATACACTGACGGGAATTTTACGATTGCCATAACTATCTCGCATTGCTATGTCTGTTTGTTCTTGAATCAATTCAGCTATTAGTGTAGTTTTCTTGTTGTTCAAAAATAGAAGTTTAATTGGAAGTTTATTTTTGAATCGTGAACCAGGATTTCTGAGTTAGTCAGCGATTTTGTTTAGAGATGTCTGCGATTGTATGTTTAAAAAGATACGTAATTATCGTCAACTTGTTTTATACATTTGTTAGGATACTGTTTAGTGTTTACTTAGGTGTCTACGCATTTAGTTCGATGACGCTCTCACAGTGATATCGAGTCGATGACGACATTCCCTAAGCAATATGGAAATAGTATTTTTTGATACAAGAGGAGAAACTTTTTCATTGCAAACGAGGCGGGCTAATTCCGAAATTGCGAGGGTTTTGTGGAGCCGAGTGCTGCAGTAACAAACTTTCTCCACTTGTATCAAACGAAATTTTTAATACACTTGCAAAGAAAAAAAAGGGGTCGACGCGTGACTTGTGGCATTCGCTTGATTCAATAAAATTGCGTCGTGGAGGAATTCGCGCACTTTTCGGCATTAGAGCAAAAAAGACTAAATTGCGGCGATAGGGATAAGAGCGGGTTTTTAAGTGTCATCAACATCTACCTAGCCTTTTCCCAACTATATTGGGGTCGGCTTCTTGTCAAGCCGGATTTAGCTGAATACCAGTATTTTACGAGGAGCGGCTGCCTACCAGACCTCCACAACCCATTAACTGGGGTAACACGGTACTTCATGGCAAGACTGGAGTCAGATTTACTGGCGGGTTTTTAAGTGTATTGAAAAATATTTATTAGAGACTTCCAGTATCTGCATAATGCCTATTCGCTACAATCATTATCGTTTTAGTCTCACTAGACCTTCACTGCTGGACCTAGATATCCCTACCTCAAGTATCACTACATCGGTCTGTCCTATGCGTATATCCAGCGGACTTCCACGATCTTCACCAGATCATCCACAAAACCTAGATACTTATGGACTATCGGTTTAGGTAATTAACTCCGTACTAAATTTTTTTTTATTGATTCAAAATCGGTTGCCTAGTTTAGCCATGAAAGTTTTTTAAATTTATTTAAGTGGCCTATAAAATTATATACAAATACTAAAAATTTAAATAAAAAACTTAAGTTAAACCTAGCTGTGTACATATAATACAAATATAAACTAAATGTAAACAATCTTGGCATGTCTTTTTATCTAAAAGTTGTCTAAAAATGTGATGTAAAAACTAGGTATTTACCTAAATCGATGTTAGCTAATAAATTAAATTTAATTCATGAATCCCCGACCGGTCTTATTAGACCGCGCTGTTATTGTTTTACTATTGTGTCTCGTTTTGAGGGTATGTGATAGGTTAAATATCTTTGTGTATATTATATACGACCTCTTTAATATAAAAAGACATACCAAGATTCCTTTAGACCATAATATCCTATTTATAAAATATAAAACCGTTAAATATTTGAAGATCTATCCGCTTTCTGAAATCTGTGTGCTTTGTCTACATTTTTTCTAAAGATAGAAATGTTGCGGTATGTATAGTACTTATAGTCGTATTTCATGTTTGTTTTACCCTTCTAAACGACACTCGGTCGCAAATCACTCCGTTTACGAGAGAAATAGACTAAAAAAACATGCTCCTATTATATTATGCACGTCATCGGATCGTTGAGAATATCTGCCCGTTCGATAGACGGATCAGTCTAGCTTGTGAACGATAGCCATTCCATCATACCATGCAGTTTTATATCGTAAAGATAGTTTATTTATTTTAAGAGCATGTTAACATCGATGCTACATTGTTTATCTGTATCAAAATAAACATGGCTGTCTATTATTTTTTTAAATATTTGACAGGTTCTAAATTTGAAAATTTGAAATTCAGTGTTTAGAGTTGTGCTCGATCATGTTTTACAAAAAAAATCGACTAAACTCCAGTTGCTAAGGACGGTATAATTATAATGCTAGTGGTTGTGAAATAACTTGTAGCATGATGCATTATTCATGTTCTTGTTTTATTGGTCTGAACTTGATGTGATCGTGATAGGAATGAGGTCATAATATTAATTGTAATCGAGTTCTTAGTCGATTTGCCGGTTCTATACTACATAGATTTGCGGATGACTCGACAAAAGTCCTTGAATCTTTCGTATTGAGGTTACATCTACCCCATCCCCAATAACATTTACAAGCAAGCCAAACACGAAAAATCCGCATAATAAAAAATAACTTACCAACCCACGCAAAAACAAAGTACTAGCGCTAGCCAAAACAGTGGTTGATAAATAAAAAATCCTCTACTGGCGTTGCCCCAAAAACAGGGGCGTAAAGTATGCACAGTGGGGGTTATCGAGCCAGTGCAGGGTGGCCGGGGGTGGCCATGACGTCACCACTTCGACCCGCCAGACTGCCGCCGAAACCGTCGAGCCAGTGTTGTTCAAGCCTTGATCAATCGCGGCCAGATAAAGCCTCCTTCCCGGGCTGAATGGGTTAATACCTTAGCCCTTAGAGTTTGAATGAAAAAGTTATCGCGTTGACGTTTAATCGTAGTTCTAAATTTGAATTCGATACAGATTACAATGGATTGATTAGTTTTGTCGAAAGTTCTGGTCGGTTCATCTTGTAGTTTGTATGTAAAATGTTTGTAAGTGTGAAGACGATTTTTTTGTTTTATTTAAATATTTTTGGAAGCTTTGGCTAAGGTGAGCGTCGTCTGTAGATTTTTAGTTTTGTGTGGTTTAGTTTAGTTTTAGATGCTTTTAATTTATTTAAATGCTATAGGTCGGTAGTTTCATGTCATTTGCTGTTAGATTATCCACATACATTACTCAGTCCTACAAAATTGTTTTTATTTTTAGTTTTTTGATTTTCAACATTTTTTTAGTGATTTTCTTTAAAAATTATTGTCATGAACCCTTTTAACATTTTTTTCATAGAATTTAGTATTTTTATTTTTTTGTTCAATTGTTATTATATTAAACATTAAATTGGCTGTAATCGAAATTGTGATAAAAATTGGTGTTAATAAAAAAATATTATTATGAATATTCTAAATTTCAAATTGGTCCAAAATTCTGAGATGACACTAACATAATACAAGTCCACAGTAACTGATTAACGCATGAACTAACCGTTTTGTTTTTTAGATTATGTGCCGACATTACTTTGTGTACAGGTAGCGCCACAAGTCTTATAAATGCTTCGACTTTGATTCAATAATAACTCTAAATACAAATAATTTTTATTTAGTAAAAAAATATGTGAATATTGCCAATGATGTAGTTGAAATATACCGCTAACAAATGGGCAATTTAATGAAAAAATACATACAATTGAGGCTCATCTTACTTTAAGGGTTAAATATCTCAAATAATATTGCCATTGTTAAAAAATACCACAAAAATCATTACGGCACTATTAAGAAAATTTCTTTTTTTAATTGAAGGTTTTAAAAATGATTTAACAGCTTTGTAGAGTTATTATTGAATCGGTGGCGCCCTGTACTAGCTCCAAGCATGTCTGTCTGATTTCCGTCTGTCTGTGTCTCGCATTGCATGCAGTTGGCACCACTCACCACCGACCAATGACAAACTACAAGCCCCTGGTAAGACACTTGTACTTTTTATTTCAAACCTGTGTGCTTTTCACCCGTGTTATGTAAGATACAAGAAATCTGTTCTTTAAAAAATTCGCGTACGATGACAAAGACGTCTTGTACACGATATGGTTTTACCCGTTTTACTCCGTACGTAGCCATGGTTAATTCGCCGTCCGTAGGGACGACGCGCAGTGTTGTAAGGATCACTGAGAGAGCTTGTTGACACAAACGCCGTGTGTCATCATTGTTGTATTGCACACTATGGGTGCTTGTACACGTATGGACGTTGTATTATTTGCCGTGGCTACGTACGAAGCAAAAACGTGCCGTGGGCCATGACTCCACGCCTGGTGATCACCAGCCTGAACCTTCATAGAAAGCAACATAATATGCAAGTCTCAAGCTGGCGTATACTAAGCTTATGAAGCAATATTATGACGAATAAACGTTACGCGTCTATGAAATTATGCGTCTGTGGACAGCTGTAGTCCTAAATTATACGATGCTACCAAATCTGAAAAAAAACCAGAATGTAACAAAATTAAGGAAATGCCTACGCTAGATATTTTGAGTAAAAATAACCTGTCTGTTAGAATTAAAAATATTATTATTATATGTTCTAATACTACAAAACACCGCATTTATTGCCATCAAACTGCCTTAAGACTCCCTTTTAGCAACAGTCAGGATAAACAGTCTGGCAGAATGATTTGCCAAGATGAGGGTCAATATTGTAAACCCAATAGTTTTTTGAAAAGAGTAACCATGGAGTTTCTTACCGGTTCTTCTCAATAGGAAACGACCAATTTGGAACCGTGCACTAGTTTTCGACGTTTTATAAGTGCCCATGTAGGCCTATGTCAAATAAAAATATTTGACTTTGAAATATAGTGTAAGAAGAAAAACTAATAGATGTTTGTCTCTATGTATATAGTATGGTTTTCAGGAAAATTCACACCATCAGTTAGTCAGTAGCTGTCAGGTCTTTTCCTTTGAAAATATATACGTGACGTTAACGTCTAACGTTTCATGTTGACGTGACTGTCATTAACGTTAGCGTTTTGGAAGGACTTGACGATTTAGTAGTACCACCTATACTACTTTTTTTTGGGGCAATTGAGCCGGTTTCGACTATTCTGCCAGTATATATACTAAATTTGTTATAGGATGGTTTCGGTGACAGCTGTCAGATTAACGCCCGTTTTCAATATCCTACCGCAGTTCATACATAGATTGCTATCCCCGATGAACAGTAAGATTCTGTCAATCAATATTCTGCGTTTCACAATAAAAGATAAGAGACAGCTATCTTTATTCAATGACAGACAGCTTTTTCCCTCTCATCTATCTAAGCTTCTCGAAACGTTTAGTTCTATGCTAATCACTAAAACATTACATGCTCACAACAAATGTTATTTACTTATAAAATAATTAAATTTTAAATTAAATACATTTATTAATTAATTAATATAATTAATAAATGATTTTAATTTGTTAACAGCATAAATTTCATTTAAATAAATAAAGAATCAAAACACTTTATTGATACTTTTTTACAGAACGAAACGTAAAGTGACATTTGTGACAAGTGATAATTAATGTGTTCAATACGTCAAAACTCAAACTGTAAAAATTTCAGATTGAAACAACAAACCAAAAATGTTAGACGTAATACGTAATATAAAAAAAAACGATGACCTACATACAAAGAAAAATTATAAAAATACCTATGGACTAAACAAACCAATGGAAGTATCATGATGTTGCACACTCAATTCGCCGGCGGAGGACTCAGCAACGGGGAACTGGGCAACAAGTTCTCGATACTCGGAGGTAGACTCGAACTCAGTGTTTACCAAACCAGACTCTTGATATCAATGAAATCCTTGGAAAGGCTGGCAATGGTTTTGTGGGAAGCTTCACTACTGGCATTCTTCATGTCTTCCTCATCCTGTCATTCGTGAGGCAAATGTAGAAGAAAGTTCCTCAACATCGTTTGACAGTTTGGAATAGGTCCATAATAGTGAGATGCAGTGCTGGTAGTATATATGTGTTCCGAAAGAGAGTTGATTTGCAGAGAGAGTGTACCAGATGTTAACAAAGAACCTTAATCAGAATTCTGCATGTAATTACTGTTTTTAATATTTTTAATTAATAAAAATATAAGATCTCAATTTTTTTGTGTTCAATTAGAGACTATCCTCAAGAAGAAAAGCAATGTTTGCATGTTATATTAAGTGTAAGAGTAGTTTAAGTGATATGAAATAAAAATGCAGTTATAATATTATTATTGTATGTAATTTATATATTAAAGTAATTGTTTATCAGTAGTAAACGTTCCGATGTCAATTCTGAAGAAGAATTTTCATGAACAGTTACATAATTGTCGTGAGAAGTGTCTGGAATTGATACTTCTGGCTCTATTTCTTCCAGGTTCAGATTTCTGCCAATATTATGCAGTACTGCAGTCTCTATAATAACTGCTTGCATATTTTATACTTTTAGCCCACTTTTTAAGGATAATACAGGGAATTGTCTCTTCCAAAATCCAATGCATCTAAAATAAAATAAGTATAATTAATAATTTTATCTTATACTAGCTTTAGCCTGTAGCTTCGCCCGCATACATAAAATATAGCTTATATCACTCAGGAATACAGCAGCTTTCTATTGGTGTAAAAATATTAGCAATCGGACCAGTACCTCCATAGATTACCTCATACAAACAAAAAAAACAAACTTTACCTCTTTATTATATTAAGTACTAGCTGTCCCCTGCGGTTTCACCCGCATTTTCCGTTACTGCTCCGCTCCCGTGGGTCGTAGCGTGATGGTATATATATATATAGCCTATAGCATTCCTCAATAAATGGGCTATCTAACTGAAAGAATTTTTCAAATCGGATCAGTAGTTCCAGAGATTACCCCCTACATACAAACTTACAAACATACAAATTTTACCTCTTTATAATATTAGTATAGAAGTATAGATAGATAATGTGTTAGATAGACCTTTCATCGAGGAAGGGTTTTTAACATCATGCTATGACTAGGTACTAGCAGAGGAATAATAAAGAGAGATGCAGATGAATCCACTTCACAAACTAATGAAAAACAAATTCTAGCTGTTCTTAGGCCCGAATTCCTCTGTCGCTGATGTCGGTCGCGCTCGTCAGCGCTCGTCGGTCGACTGACGCGCTATCATAGTACGCACTAGCATAGTACCCAATGCATAAAATCGTAGAGCCAGAAGTATTTGATGAAGTGGGGATATCCCATGATTCCTGTAAAAAATAAAACTTGATTAAGCTTAATATTAGGTAAGAGCAATAGTGCACTAGCGCGTGCACCTGTGGCCGCTGCGCTGGCCGCGTGCGCCCAGGTGCGCGCGCTATATGGCGATTTCATACTAATGTAGGTATGTATATCGATGGCCGCCGCGGCCCGCGACCTGGCCGCTAGTGCGCTATTGCTCTAAGAACAGACACTAAAAGAACATTTGTGAACCCATCCAAATTAATACTTAATTTTACGTACCTTTTAGATGTAGCACAATAAGGGTGTATTAAATTAATTAACTGACACACAGTCACTTTATTTAGTCTAAATCTGTAGGCAAATTCGTAATCATTTCCTCCTCCCTGCGTCGTATTCCTCAATGCTTAGGGTCGTGACCTCACTGCTTCATCACCTTAGCCCTTACGATGTTTCTCCATCTGTTCCTATCTTTGGCGTTGTGAAGGGCATCGTAAATCGTAGAATTAAGAGCGGCGCGGATCTAGTCGGACCAACGTATTGGGCTGCGCTCGCGAGGACTTTTTCCATCTATTTTACTGGTCACAATGAGCCTTTCGAGGTTGTCACCTTCTTTCCTTGCAATGTGACCGAAGTATTGCAGAATCCTGCGAAGAAACTCGGACGACAGCCGTGAGGAGATTTGAAGCTCTTGCAAGATGGATACGGTGGTCCGAAATGCTGTCCAGGGGATACAGAGCATCTTTCTCCAGCACCGTATTTAGTTTAGATAAATAATTCACACGTGGCTTATATTCCTTCTGCAACGGTATGTTATCGGTATCACTCTCTTCATCGTAATCTATTATCATTTGAAATAATTCCATATCACTATCATCACTGCTATAATATTCCATTATTACAAGAAATTCTACAACGCAACAAATATTTTTCAAACGTTAATTCCCGTTACTGACCGATAATGACAGATACGCATATGGCATTACTAGAGTTAGCTCCGCCTACCGGAGAGTAACTTCAAACTTATATTGAAATGCAAGTAAGGGAGAATTGTATGAGCGGTCCTAACTCTAGTAGACTATCCGACCTCCCGAAAATAGATTGACAACTTTGATAGGAACTGCTATCGGTCGGTAGGTTATAGGAAAGCAAGTAAGGGCAAAATGACAGATTTGTTTATCTTTAGTAGCTCCAACTGAAGTTAGATAGCTTATTGAAAACGGGCGTAATACAACGCAGCTATCTATCCTTTTCTCTCATCTTAAAGATGCATATTTTCGACCTGCCGTCACCCAACCCTTGCTATGTAAAAAAGACTAAAATGAAAGTAATGTTAGAACACCCTCATTAAAAAAAAATTGCTCGCTAGCATTTAAATGAAGAACAGATCTAACTATGGCTTGAGAGAGAAGACTACAGAGAAAATTTCTTTATTGAAAAACTAGCTCCGGCCAGCGGCTTTACCTGTGCGAAAGTTGCTTTGTCCATACAAATTTTGGACCCGTTTCATCCCCTTAGGTTATGAATTTTGGGAAATCTTCTCTTAGTACTCGCTAAAAGGAAACCTTATGCAGAATTGTATGCTCCTAGTCACAGTAATTTTGGCTGTGCGTTGATATGTCAGTCAGTCAGTTTCCCCTTATAGATTAGGTTAAGTTCTGCGCAAAAATCTCCTTTCGGGAACATCTTACGAAGTGACCTAGATATTAAATAAATGACGCAATGTAGTCTTGACAGCGTGCCATGGGTATGGGCAGTACTTCTCCTTATAACCCATGGTAAAAACTGCATGATAGCTGCGTTGCGGGCATGCGCGCGCCGGTCTCGGCTCGTGCCAAAATATTTGCACTACTTATGGATTGTTGGGTCAACTATAACCTACAGTTTTGTTTCAGTAAACGTCGTTTAAATGTTTTGTAAACGGCGTATTTATAGGAGGAATTAAGATGTACTATTCTGGGTAGGTTACGCATCTTGGAATGTTAATCGAAAGAGTTAAGTAGTTCTTTATTAAATGGTATTGTCAGTTTTTCAGAATCAGGAGATACACACACACATAAAAAAATGTGAATCGAAGAATATTGAAATTTTGCACAAATATAGGTATCCTATGTCGAAGATAAAGTATAAAAATCCTAATTATCGCTGTTTCAAAAATATCCATATCCATATTGATAGCTATGACAATTTTTAATATCATCTGTGTGGATGGCCATAAATTATTGAGAGCAGATTTGAATATTCGGTAAGAATGAAAAATTTATCTCTAAACAAATTTAAGTTTGTACAGGTATTCTCATTTTTGGCAAATTAAATGTTTTATACTATACCCGTCTTGTAGATGAATCATCACCACCTACGGAGAAAAAAAAACAGCTTTTTACTATTTATCCTCATACAATTGTTTATTCGGAGAGCTTAATTCTGTCTGCTCGCGATCCCTGCCCGACTAGCTTCTTCTCTTGAGATGAAACACACGGCGCGTGTCTACTCACAATATAAAACAGATTTACGACTCGTATCTACACTCACGTTTCTGAAAATGACTCACCAAGTCGAAGATCATCGTGAAAAAATTTAAGCGATTCCAAACGTGAACTTTTATAGAGAGATTTTACTAGTTTGAGAAATCATCTAGTGAATTATTCCCCTCTAGGGTGGAGCAAAAGGGTGTATTAAACTTTTACTGACGGAAACCACACATGTGTTCCTATTTTGCCTTACGTTCCAGAACCATGAAACCCATGGCTCTAAACCCAAGGCCCCAAATATACACACCATACTGTTCCAACATTTTTATAGGTCACACTTACTCTTATACCGATGTCAGTTTTCCCGCTCACGACCGACTTTTTGTAGGTCCGATAATCGACCCGACAATCGGCACGTATTATAATCCTATAGTATATTCTGACCGACTTTTTGTAGGTCGTGTGCGTTGCACTATTGCTATCAGTGTGTTCTATTTTTCAGACCATTGAATTGCTTTCGGACTGATCGATGAGCCCTGAAACCTGGCTAGGCTTTGTCCATCTATGTTGGAGTGGAACTTCGATATTGTCCAATGCAGCCGAATAGTTATTTTAGTCACCATAATCGATTGGCCTAAAATTATTGTTAGACCAAACTATTTAAAAGCTCTTTGTGAGAACGAACTTTTTCCTCTACCTTTGTTCATTTTAACCAAATTCAAGGATACTAGACTTAGCGATATAAGCAAATTAAAAAAGCATTTAAAGCGGCGCTGATGACCGAAAATATGACAAAACATGACTATAAAATTAGCAATAAATGTTAAACAGCAATTGAAACATGCAATAAACATAAACTAACTGTTGTTTAATATGTTGCACTGTCAGTACTGTCAAGTGGTGGAACGGTTCCAAAAGTGTCAAGGAGTGAAACCTTGAACTCTTTGACACGTAATGACGTAGTGACGTCATCTTCTGCAGACTAGGGGATGGAGATTGGATTTCTGTATGGAATATTAAACTAGGTTTCTGTCCTGATGACCTAATTCCTTTGATTATTATACTAGCTAAAATTAGTACGCCCTCATTTTTGTTAATTGTAACCTACCTATTCGTATGTATTACCTAATCTTGAACGTCCGTGATCCTGATCCTTTTCATCCTAATCCATTCAGTCGTTTGAGTGTACAAAAATTAACAGAAAATACAAACTTTTGCCTTTATATTATGAGTGTGATTTCGACGATTGGACTTCTACAACACTATGGGACTTTTTTCCTAAGCTTTACTGTTCCGCGGCTGGTCAAAAGCCTCCCCAAAATCCTACCAGACATTCTTTTTTCGCGTCATCTCGAGCCTTCGTTTGAGATTAAGATACTGCAATTTAAAACAAAGACATCTTTTTACGAATAAACAAATAGAGCGTCCGCCAGGGCAGAGACACAATGATACAGTATAACTTTTTGTCTTACCACTTAAAGAGTATTCCACTCTGAAAGACTAGCTTACCCTCTGTTTATGAGAATACACTTCAATAGTGTACAAATGTCCCTGCTAAAATTTCTAAATTTTCCAGTGTATGCTTCTATAACCTAACTTTCCTGCCTCAAGCTGTAGAACTAACCATATTTCTTGTAATTTTGCAGGGCTCAGCAGATTCAAACTATTCGCAACCATCGTCGGAGCTGTCGCTTGACGAAGACAAGGAGGCGCTGCGCCGCGAGAAGGAAGCGCAGGCTATCAAACAGCTGGACAAGGCACGGGTGAGTTGGATATCATCATCATCATTTCTGCTAAACGACGTCCACTGGTAGACATAAACCTCCCACAACGCCCGGTTCTGTCAATCTCTCAATTCCGTCACTGCCGGAAAGCTACTCTACGGCTGAGTTACCATCATATACTTTAAATCCTGAAAAAAATCAGGGTTACAATAAGACATATTTCATCATCATCACCATTTCAGCCGCCACCCACGACCCACGACCCTCGTCCATCCACGTCCATGTTCCACTTGAGACAAAGCTATGTATGTCCCAAGTGTGCGTCTCACATCCATCGGATTCCCGTGACCCTCATCAGGTAATCAGTCCACCTTGTGGGAGTTCTTCCAATGCTGCGTCTTCCGGCACGTGGTCACCAGTCCAGAACCTTTCGTCTCTATCGACCATCTGTTCTGCAATACATTCTACTTAATGCAAATAAGGATTCTGAATGATGATTGGTTTTATTCGATTATTTAGATCTCTATGGTTTTCGATTGTGTCAACTTTGACTCGAGTACGACGCGGTATATTATTGCGACTGACTCGATAGTTAATTTTAACGACTCTGATTCTTTCGATTGTTAAATCGGCTTAGAATCGCTTGAGTCAATCATTGACTCGCCATTCTACAAAAGAATCAAAATGATACTTGATGGTATCCAGTCAACGGAATCGATCGTTAGTTTTCGATTGTTCGAATTACTCATACTTTCACTTGAAACTCTAAACCATCAAGGAACAACTCGAAAATAAATGCGCCATGCGCCGGTCGCAATAACAGACCAAGTCAGACTCGAGTCAAAGTCGAAACAATCGATACTGATTGAAAAACCATTAAGATGTTTGGACAATCGAATAGAAGTAATAGAACCGCCATTGCGCCGCTACCTCAGAATATTTTAGACATTTGCATACCTAGATCACCACTGCCCCCAAAACCTTTGTTAAAAAATCAGTTAGCAGTACTGGAGCCCTCCTCTTCCGTATGTTACAGGAGAAGCCAGTGGCGTTCGCGGTGCGCACCAATGTGTCGTACGATGGCACCGTGGACGACGACTCGCCGGTACACGGCAGCGCGATCTCCTTCGAGGTTCGCGATTTTCTCCACATCAAGGTAAACTACACATTATCATCTACCTAGCCTTTTCCCGACTATATTGGGGTTGGCTTCCAGTCAAGCCAGATTTAGCTGAATACCAGTATTTTACGAGGAGCGGCTGCCTACCAGACCTCCACAACCCATTAACTGGGGTAACATGGTACTTCATGACAAGACTGGAGTCAGATTTACTGGCTTCTGAATATCCGTAACGACTGCCAAAGATCTACAAATGACAGCCGGGACCTACGGCTTAACGTACTTTGCGAGGCACGGAGGAAACTCGTTATGTTAAGATGTCATCCATCCACAGGCCAACCTTGGCAAGCGTTGCTTAACCTTGAAGATCGATCAAGGTAAATTACAAATGTACTTGTTTAAAGGCACAAACAAACGCACAAAGCGTTTTGGGAACAGATTTATTGTATCACAGCTAAGGGTCTACCAGTGCTCTATTATCATTGAATATAACTAATAAAAATGTAATATTATATTAGTAGTAGGTAGTATAGTATAGTATTAGTAGTCAAATTTGATATTCGGATTGAGGGTATCCATGCTTTCATCATCTGTCTAGCCTTTTCCCAACTATATTGGGGTTTTTATTTTTGTTACTATATTGGGGTCGGCTTTCAGTCAAGCCAGATTTAGCTGAATACCAGTACTTTACAAGGAGCGGTTGCCTATCAGACCTCCATAACCCATTAACTGGGGTAACACGGGTATCCATGATTTACAGGTCACAAATAATGAGCCACTTATTACAAAACTTTCCAGGAGAAGTACGACAACAACTGGTGGATCGGGCGCCTCGTGAAGGAGGGCAGCGACGTGGGCTTCATCCCGTCGCCCGTGAAGCTGGAGGCCGTGCGCTCCGGCATGACGGCGCGCCGCTACCCGCGCCCGCCCTCCACGGCGCCGCACGGCCCGCACCCGCCCCTCTCCAGAGGTAGCACCCCTCCCACGCCCGGTACGTCATGCATACCTCATGCTGCAGTGCACGCGACTAGTGGTCTACTTACCGATGCTCGAGTCGCGGCTATCGGTTTTTTTTTGGTGTCTGATTTTTGTAGTAACAGTTTTGGTGGTGACTGTACTTGACAGCTGAATGCTGTCTCCTCAATATTTCAGTTTTTTTTTTTCAAGAATTAACACCTATACATTATATAGTTGCCTCTAGCTAAAAAAATGTTTTGAATACATCATCAAATATTTTATAAATATATCAGACACCAAACTATTCGATTATTTAGTCGATTTTAAATCGATAGTTGCGGAATCGAGATGATGCTGCTACAATGAAAATTAAAACAAAATATTTTGCTTTTCATTGTTTATTGAAAATATCCCAATCAGTTTTATTAATGTGAAGGCATGAATAGTAAATTATATATTTAATCTGATAATGTAGAAAAATAGGATCAGGAAGACTTATTGGGATATTAGAAGCAGAGTGACCACCTGCCTAAAGCTTTATCATGCCCTGGATAAAAAGACATACACAATGTTAATAAGTTACTCGAATATTAATTTATTGTGACTCGATATCTGAAGGTAGGACAATGAAATTAAAATAATGAAGTATATACTTCTCTGGCAAAGAGCAAAACAGTCTAAGACCAATGTTCCAAATGGGTGTAAAATGACTTGCAGTTCCTAAAACTGGCTAATAAAAGTGAAAGTTATAAATCATATACTAAATTTGAAGATACATAACTACCATTAAGTTTTAGTCTGGTTCGAGTAACAATGATATTATTTATCTACTTGTATTGTTTGTATGTCGTTTAATCCAGTGCCTGTAACGTACAACGCAGTTGTTTGTCTCTCTCTTTTTACGTCGTCTTGCTCTTTCTAACACTCTGGACTCGCTACCAAAATAATGGCCTTTAACAAAATTTCTTCAAAATTAACAAAAATATTAATTATTAAAAAGCAAGACGGTTCTAATTTACTGTAGTTCGTGATTCGGTGTTACAATTGGCATCTTACAATTATTTTGTAAATATCTTACTAAACAAAATTTAACATAATTGCACCTCGGCGCGGAGTATATTCTTATTTTTATTATTTATCAATATTAATTTATTTATTTTTTATTATTAAAATCAAAACAAATATCAGTTATTCTTAATTTATGTAGATTAGTGTTCTTCAAAATTATTATCTTCTTGCACTAAATTCGATTTCTAGCAATAAAATTGTACTCTCTCCACAATCAAAATTTTTATATTACTATACTATTAATAAAATGGTATGTATAACTGCTTTGTACTAGCCATTCATGATCACTCATCAATTCGGTGGAATTTGCTGGAATTTCCTGGTCTATAGAGATGTACCGATTATTGACTAATATCGACTATTAGTCGACTATTCCCTGTTTTAATCAGTAGTTAGTCAATTCGTTCGCAGAAAAAACAAAGCAAGTATATTACCTATATTTATATTAAGTAAGCATTGTATAATATTTAATTAAAATTATTTATTGTATTATAAAATATGGTGTTATTGTAAATGAGCAATTTTAAATATTTAAATTATTTGTGTTACCTATAAAAATGTTTCTATGGTAAACGATCGAATCGACTAATCTGTTGACGTTTAAAAACTCTTAATCGACTAATCGAGTCTCTTACAAATTAATCGAATAGTCGGGCAGCACAATAGTCGATACATCGAATAATGATACTTAGCACTCACGTTTGCCACATTTTCAGATGTGCCATCGTTCGACCGAGGTAAGCTCACGCACTCATCGCCTACACCAGGAAATGTCGTAAATTTTCACCTTTTTAAATTTTTATTAGATGTTACCCGTGGATTCGTTCGCATAAGTGTTATTATTATTATTATTTTGATGAAAATATTTAAATATATAGAATGGATTTTTACCCCTTATTTAATCAAGAATTGTACCTACCCTGTTTTGAACAATTTAAATTAAAAATATCTAATTGATATAATCAAACTAAACTGAGTGAATAAATAAATTAATATTATCCCAAGAAATAAGGTAGCCAAAGTACATTGTACCTTATAATAAAATGCTTAATACTTGATACTATAGTCCCAATATTAGAGCTACCTGATATAAAATTTAGATTATAAATATCTAAGTAGATACTTTTGCTCGAAACTGTACACCGTTGCCATCCCACATTTTCCATTATTGCATGAATCCTTTATTATTAATTTATCTATTTTAATTACTATTTAATATTTTTCTTTAATATCTCTTGGTGTTTTACAGGAACGTTTTAGCTATCTTATATTTTATTTATTTATTTGTATAATATGTCTTCCTGGTATGGTAATATTTTGGGCAGAATGGCTATATTCTCACTTGAGACTATGCTTTTGAATGTTGTCCAAGGGTCTTGCGGTTATGTATTTATTTTATCTGTGTAAATACACAGTAGAGGAAAATAATTTGATTACATTGACTATTGTATTCTGACTATGAAATAGTCAAACTAGATAATGATATGCCCTTACTAATGGTTGTATTATGGGCATTTAAGTCACCTTTGAAAGTTTAAATTTATTAATTGGAATGTGGTAAAGTCTTATTTAAGGTAGTAGGTAATAACTGATCAGCGTGTTCTAATATACACAAGAAGAAGCCTTGCTTTGTCAGGGGTTGAAGCAAAAATGTTCCTAAAATTTGGTTTTATGACCTATTTTTCTGATTATTATAAAGTTTTTCCTCTGCTCTGTAACCTGGGATGTCTCCACACGTCTTGGTGTTGTCTATGTGTATCGTAGCAGATATTTATCAACGTTTGTGTTTTGTATCTTGAATGAAAACTTTGATTTGCTCCTTATTGCTCAACTCCCAAAAAATATAGATTTTATTGTAAAAAGAGAGCATGTTAGCTTTAAACTTTGAAGGCTACAAAAAATAAAAGTGAGTATCTATGGTTACTTTATTTTGGAATGACAAAGGTATATTGAACTCGTTGGTCTATGCATGAACGCTGGTAATCCGTATCAGGTAAATGTTGCATCGATGGGAAAAAGGCATGATGATATTTTTGGAAAATTGCACTTGGAGGCACAAACCTAAAAGATAGGGTCTAATAGGTGTATCAGGCACACAGAGCGTGACAGCAACTTTCTAGTATTTCCTATGTCCCAGGCGAGGAGTCGGACGGGGCGGGGCGCGGGCGCGGCGGCGGCGCGGCAGGCGGCAAGGAGAAGCGCAAGCCGTTCTTCAAGAAGGCGGAGGCCAGCACGCCGTACGACGTGGTGCCGTCCATGCGCCCCGTCGTCATCGTGGGGCCCAGCCTCAAGGGCTACGAGGTCACCGACATGATGCAGAAGGCTTTGTTTGATTTTCTCAAAAGACGCTTTGAAGGCAGGTGAGGGTGGTATCAATGGAACTTCCTCCGATAATACTTTACCATGTATTGTTCCAATATTGGCGTTGTAAGTCCCAAGTCTACATAAGTTCGTCGGGTAAATTTTGGTATGATTAATTAAAGTGAAAACATGTCCCAATATGAATTTATTGTGAAATCAAAACTGACCCAAAATTAACTCACTGAATTGGCAATAACCCTCTAAGGTAACTTATTGGCTTTTTACTATCAACCCGTTTAGAAAACATGTTGCGCCGAGCCCAAATAAAATGAGACAAGGGCAGGAAGATGATGATGACTATCAGCCCGTTTAGTATTCCTGCAGAGGCTGCAACAAGAGCCTAGCTAACCCTTTATTTCAGAGACCGGCCCGACCTAAAGCTAACTCACTAACAACTAACAGTTTACCACACGGGACTAACATTGCAGGATAATAATAACGCGCGTGATGGCCGACATATCTCTCGCGAAGCGCTCTCTTCTCAACAACCCATCGAAACGTGCCATCATGGAGCGTTCCAACTCGCGGTCCACTTGCCTCGCTGAAGTGCAGGTATGACGTGTTGCAGGATCATCATCACGAGGGTCCAGTCCGATATATCGTTGGCCAAACGAACGCAAAACGCGCCTAAGAAACCGTTCGTAGAGAGGGCCGGTAACAGGACCAACTGTTTAGCCGAGGTCCAGGTGCGATTTAATTAGTAGGCCTTAGCTGTGTTGTTGTTTGCGGCACGTGAACTGTCGTGGGCGTGTTTGGAATGAGTGGATCTAGATCGGTGACGTCACTACTGTAGGTTCTACCTTAATGTCATCACGTAAAAAAATTCTGAGCACCTAGAATTTTGGTGGACCTTCGCGAGGTTTTAGGATCACAGTAGGTGTAGCAGTCAAAATCCCAATGGTATTTTAGAAGTCAATTATCTCAAACACACACAGTTTGAGTCCTCTGTCGGTCTTCCGAATCGTTCGTACTTATTATTACAGTTTTCGCCAACAGATCTAGTTTGGACGAAAGACACAACCTCTGATCAAAGTCCTGCAAAACGAATTAGTGTTTTTGATCAATTTAGACTAGTGTTTTCATATTTAATCGCCAGTCTAGTATAGTGTGTTTAAATTTTGCTTCTCTTCACGCTAGAAAATAAAGCTTGAACAAAAAAATTCTTCCATTTTTTTAGATTTAGACTACACACTTAGAAATGTTTAGTAGTACGCTCGCTCGATCCAAACATGCTCATTATTATGGTATTTATAACATAATGATTGATTAGTAACTAACATACTAAGATATCCTCTCCGAAATTTCCTTCACAATACCTATGTATTTGAATTCCTGAACAGTAATGTCTCCTAGGTAGTCTAAACCTGAGAAAGTATTACAGATATTATTTGGAATATCTATTTTGCTATCATATTCTGGAGATTAGGCTCTCTTTCTTCTATAACGTCTGATTAAATAGTATTTCCTTCAATATTCCTCAATTCCCCAACATTTTCTGAGACATTATTAATTTTAAACTAATAGTATATACCTGATAACCAATAATCTAATACTAGTACCTGAGAACCCATCCCCACTAGTTGGATATTAAGTTCTTTCAAAATAAAACACTATAAACATTATTACACTAAACATATCTTATATTTGGTACTCAGCAAGTCATTATATATTTTGGTCGTAGTAACCACTCACAATAGTGCTGCCACACCCTGATTTTCTTTATAGCTCAATATCGATAAAAAATCTGAAAATAGTTAGACTTCCTCACAATATCCCTTTCCTACTTAACTAATGTACAGTATGACGTGTAGTAAGTATTTACTGAATGAAGAGTGAATCTGCATGAATGATTGACATAACAGTTGCTGAAAATGTATTGATTTGCATTGCCTTACGTAACTCTATGCTTTGACTGCTATTTGGGCCTCAAGTCTGCTGTTAGAATTCTATTAGAATTGCCGATCATTGGCTTTAAGTCAGCCAAGTTTCATCATCATCATCATCTCAGCCGAATGACGTCCACTGCTGGACATAGGCCTCCCCCAAGCGCCGCCACAGCGACCGGTCCTGTGCGGCTCGCATCCATCGGATTCCCGTGACCCTCGCCAGGTCGCGAACTATCAAAATCAACAAGTATGAAGCCAATGACCGACAATTCTGATACAATTCTAATAGCAGACTTTAAACCTTAGTCTATTTGCGGTATCCATTTTTTTTTTACTAAAGGTAACATCAATTGAAGTTGGTCAAAGTGTAGAGATACAATTACGAGCAAAAACTTATTCGCATTTAAATATCTGACTGACGATATAGCGTCGATAATAATGCTAGAGATGGGCCGCCTATAGACTTGCAAGACTAGCAACTAGTTGACTAGTTGGCGTATATTTCTACACTTTCAAGGATATCAATAATCATAGCGACCTAGAACCCTGACATTGGGCATGAAGCTGGAGGGACCTGACATTGGGCATGAAACAAGGTCACACACACAAAAACACAAATTGTATCACAATTATAGGAATTACTCTGAAATCTGTAATTTTTTTTTTAATATTATATAAGCTATTGCTTGACTGCGATCCCACCTGATGGTAAGCAGTGATGCAATCTTGAATTATGCAATCAGTTATGTCAGAAAAAAAATCTCGATTCAGATAAATCTTCGAGAATCGATTCGGGAATTGATTTATTTACAAAAGTTAGTTTGTGAGGAGCCCTCAGTATTGTTGTTAGTTTCAGTATCTTCTACCTATATAATTCAGTTGGTCTACATCTAGACAGTAGGAAAGTCAGGATAAGGATACGTAACTGTATTAACTTATTACATATCTGTACCTAAAACTGTATCGCAGTCAGATATTGTTGGTTGTTTGTGCCCCATAACTGAATAACATAAACTCAAAGACCAATAAGTAGGTATACTCGTATGATTTACATTATTATTTTGAATATTTTATTAGTATAAATTAGAACGTGCCATTTTAGTTTTTATGTTAATTTCTATTTGTAGTGTTATGATAGCGTTTTAGAAAAAAACGTGGATATCTACGAATATGATACTCCACCGCCATATAAAAATGTTATGTTTTTTTAAGTTATTGTTTTTAAATAAATAAACATGTCTAAGTTTTTAGTAGTTAATAACAACAATAACTGTAGGAGCGTAGCAGGGCCGGAATTGGCTATCCGTTAGTAAAAAACTCTGACACGCCCTCAAGCGCGGGTGAAATAATTGGATAATTTCCTACCTAAAAAACAATAGTAAATAACAACAAACAAATAACTATCCTTCAAGTTGATTCAATTGATTCGTTTTTCTTTCATATTAGGATAATATGATTATTAATATAGTCGCTCCAAGCGCTTTACAATAGATTTCGCTTCGCGATATTGTGGTGACATAATTGTATTTAAGTAACTATTTTATTGGCTATTTTTATTTATTATATTGGAAATAATAAAGGCTATAATAACAAGAATTATTGGCTTTTTGCAAAATCAAAAAAATTGCGCTTCTTTAGGTACCATCTTGGGCCAAATCAAGATGAGAGAGAGGCATCTTTGAAAGCACTTTTCACTTTCAAATTAAGATCAGAAGTCGTCAACGGCGCGTACTGTTCCAAGAGATGTTAGCAGACTGTAGGGGCCCAGCAGGGTCGAAGCCTCCAGGGCCATGGGTGGGCTTCCGAAAGGAAAATCTGGAACGAAGGCAAAGAAGGAACGGGGTGGCGTTTAGTCAGTTAGTTTGACACGCCTTCCCGTTCCACCCAAGAGAGTGAGAAGACATTCTGATGAAAATAAACAAATAAAAAAATCTTTCAAATTAAGATGCACTTTTGTACCATCAGATTATGTTTTTTTTCACGAAAGATGTGCTTTCATAGATGTCTCAAAATTCCTCAACTAAGACCAGTTGCATCATAATCAATTAAGTGCATTTAACGTTACACGAATTTAAATTATAATTATGTTTCTACAAATTATTAAAAGATATTAGAGGCAGAATTATAGTCTTAGAATTCGTTTAGAACTAAATGTACTTATTATGAGATACGTGATGCAAGTGGACAAACATCAACGCACAAAAGAAATACCATGGATCCAGTATATGATTCTGAAACCTCTGTGGTGGAATTTTTCTCGGCTTTTCCTAATTAAAACAATTTTCATCATCATTTCTGCCGAAGGACGTCCATTGTTAGACACAAACCTCCCCTAAGTGTTGTCACAAGAAACGGTCCTATGCGTCTTTCGTATACGACTTTAGTACTATACTTTGCAAAATTGAGATTTTAGTCTATACTTTGTAAACTTCATAAAATCGTAATAACTAAAAAGTTATTTATTTATTTTTTTATACCAAAAATATCACGAGGATTCATTACAATGCCAGTTTAAATAAAAAAATGGACAATTGTTTTTAAAGAAAATTAGGAAAAAGCCGTCGAAAAGTCCACTACTCCAGGGGTCCAGAATCATGTACTGGATCCATTATACTGGGTGTAAGGGACAGCCCTCCACAAACTTTAAGGGCTTGCTCAGTAGACGAATCTGAACATCCTCCCACAAAATTGTTTTTCAGGAAAACCAAAAAAAATCAGCCTCACCATACAAAATTATAAATTTAATCGGACAGTTTGTATGGGGAGGTCGACTTTTTTTTTCGTTTCCTGAAAAAAAATTTTGTTGGAAGATGTTCAGATTGGTCTACTGAGCAAGCTCTTAAAGTTAGTGGACCGTCCCTTACACCCAGTATTCATTTGTGCGTCGATGTCCGTGACACACGGTGTACACATTGAATCAACCTAATTCCACCACCACCAGGCCGAAATCGAGAGGATATTCGAGCTGGCTCGGACGTTGCAGCTGGTGGTTCTTGACTGCGACACCATCAACCACCCCTCGCAGCTGGCCAAGACCTCGCTGGCGCCCACCATCGTGTACCTGAAGATCTCCAGTCCCAAGGTGGTATTACAAGTGCCTTTCTAACATTGCCGCTGTAGCATTACAGGATAGAAAGCCCCAAACCAGATATAGTTAGGTTTATGTATGAAAGCAGATGCGTTAATGACTGTAGTGGAATGCTACGTCTGTCTGTCTGTCTGTCTCTTTGTCTGGCTGTCCGTCTGTCTATCTGTCAGTCTGTCAATCCGTCTTTCTGTCAATTCCCATTATCTCGGGATCGCGTAGGGGTATCGAGTTGAAATTAACGCTATAATATAGTTATATTATAAACCATAAACTCAAGTCTGCAGTCCTTTGAAGCTGTAAAAAAAACAAAATTCAAAGTTAACGGAAAAAAATATATGGCCGTTTAGTCGTGCCATATTTAGAAAATCTCAAAGGTATCAAAATTCATAGGGTCACTTCCCGTAGATCTAAAATCCCAAATTTGACAATATAGGAAAAAGTCTGAAAACTGTTTTGTATTTGTGTGACAAAAAATTACAATTCGGAAAAATCTTCGAAATTCAAATTGGTAATTAAACTGTTTTCATAGGTAAGTCTGTATGGAATCCTCTGTGCGCGAGGCCGAATCGCACTTGCCCGGCTTTTTGAGGCTTAGGTTAACATAGGGGAAGGTCTAAGGTAGCAAAGTCAGTGGAAAAAGCGTACATCGCACTATGGAATTTGATCGCCAATACAATATTTGACAGTTGCGCACTTGATCGCCAGTTCAATATTTGATAGTTGCGCACTTGATCGCCAATACAATATTTGACAGTTGTGCACTTGATCGCCAATTCAATATTTGATAGTTGCGCACTTGATCACCAATTCAATATTTGATAGTTGCGCACTTGATCGCCAATTCAATATTTGAAAGTTGCGCACTTGATCGCCAATTCAATCTTTGATAGTTGCGCATTATATTCAAACTCCATAAAACGAGGCGTGTATATTTAGTTATTTGTATACCACACTGATTTTGAAGCCTTAGTCCTACCCAAGTAACATGGGCATTGAACAACAACTTAAGTAGTTAGAAATTTTACTTTTAGAGGACAAAGAAAAGTCCAAATAAAACTGATTGAGATAGTAACTATCGCAATCAAAGTTTATAACTATAATAATTTTGATTGAAACCCGGACTCCCATAAAGTAGTAAGTCAACGTTTTTAGTAAATGAATCGCTATTGCATCTGAAGTTAGATTTGATGTTCTGAATGGTAGCTAGCTACATGTTGTACTATCCTCTCTTCTTCCGCCTTGTGTTAGCTGTTCGTACTCTTCTTCTCAGTTTGGTCTACAATCTTGGTTGTTTTGTCACCTAGGTTCTGCAGCGGCTGATCAAGTCCCGCGGGAAGGGGCAGACCAAGAACCTGTCGGTGCAGATGGTGGCTGCGGAGAAGCTGTCCCAGTGCCCCACCGACATGTTCGACGTCATCCTCGATGAGAACCAGCTGGAGGATGCTTGTGAACATATTGCTGAATATTTAGAGGTCAGTCGCACTAATGTGTAAAACAATAAAACCAAACTGCGTATGTAGAGAGAAGATATTTGTAGATCTTTGGCTGTCGTTACGGATAGTCAGAAGCCAGTAAATCTGACTCCAGTCTTGCCATGAAGTACCGTGTTACCCCAGTTAATGGGTTATGGAGGTCTGGTAGGCAACCGCTCCTCGTAAAATACTGGTATTCAACTAAATCCGGCTTGACTAGAAGCCGACCCCAATATAGTTGGGAAAAGGTTAGGTAGATGATGTCTGTAGAGAGAAGATTGTTCTACAGACGCAGTTTGATATGTCTTACTAAAGCAAGATTCGGGGTTTCTGAATATCTTTTTTCAGGAACCTAATGACACATGAGGGTAACAATTTGACAATCGATGAATCTACAAGTTTTTGAAGTACCTAGTGACAGTGTACAGGCGCAGCATTGGACTTGACTAGCCTCTTGGTCTACTGGTTAGTGGCCCTGACAGGTATGCCAGAGGTTGTGGGTTCAATTCCCACAAGGGACAACTTTTTGTTTGATGAGCACGAATATGGGTGTCATTTATAGGTTCGTCAGTTGTGTAGTACCCATAGTACTCGCCTTTGTTTGAGATTAGACCGTATCATGTGAAAGCTGTGGAATACATAATAATTATTATTGTTTATTTCTATTGGGATCCCCACTTATGGTGGACAGATGACCTGATGAAAGTTGAAAGAGTCCATTGGATGCGAGGTCGCGTGAAGCATTCGACAAGGGGAATCCCTACATTGTTCCATACATCCAAATTTGAATGTCAAAGCCAAAGAAAAAAAATACTATCTAAGTACTTATATTCTGTTAGAACTTGCTTTCACAAACATTTTTTAAAATCGCAATAAAACTGTGGGAGCCAAGCTTGAAATCTTTGATTTTATAATTCATGTTACGGAAAATGATCGCTATTTGATTTTTTAAAAGGACAATGGCGCTACAGTTTTAGTTCGATAAAAAAAATCGTAAGGGGTCAAGTTCTAACAGATTGTTTTTTTTTTGGCTTGTTATTTGAACCAAAATGAATGATCTCCTTTCGACTGTTGATTTTTTTGTTGTTTGAAATGATGATGATAAATGATAAGTCTAGTATAATTATATTAGTATAATTGTGATACTGTGTTGCAGGCGTACTGGCGCGCGACGCACCCGCCCGTGCCGGAGGAGGCGGCGCCCACGCGGCCCATGACGCGCACGCACAACGCGCACGCGCAGCCTGGTGAGCACGCACGCACACACACACATACACACACACACACACACACACACACACACACACACACACACACAAACACACCACACACACGCAACACACGCTGCACTACATTGATGTTCTAACGTAACACTCACTACAATTAAATATGCTATAGATTTTACTACGCACCTTCGACTGACTTAACACAAAATATATATAAATATATTCCACAACTTCGCACAACGCCATCTAGTCCCAAGCTAAGCAGAGCTTGTGTTATGAGTACTAGACAACTGATAAATATACTTCATATGTTTCTAAATACATAAAAAAAATATATAAATTACACCCAGACACAGAACAAATGGTCATGTATCCAATACTTTTTAGTTCTGGTAAACAAATATTAAAAATTATTAAAATAGCTTCATCTACAACGAAGTTATAAAGCTTGAAAGCTGTTATTAAGAAAGAGAAGTCGGACATGGTCTTTGACGTCAAAAGCCATGATATCCGATCCGTCGCCATATAAGCGGCGCGCATCTAGACGCCGCATTGCTTTCCTACAAATTGTGATATTGCTTTCACAATCAGTTTTCTATACGACGCTGAAAACCAGCGCTGTGGATTAGTCGCACTATAATTTGTGTGTGCCCACAGCATCATGCTGAGCGCTCGGCCGTTTTTTTTTATATATAGGTACATATATTGTACATGTTTTGTAAATTTGCCACTGTTCATGTAAATAAAAAAATTTTCTTTCTTTCTTTCTATACAATGTGGATATGACAATAAATGAAAACACTGGCTAATACTCATCATTAAGAATAGCTTTTAATATGGGATCAAACCTGAAATCGCAAAAAAAAATTCAGCTGTCCCGTACATTTCACATGTCCCTTATGCAAACGTAAATGTATAGGATATCTGCATTTTTTTTCGCGATTTTAGGGTTGCTCCCATACTAAAACTTATTCATAATTATGAGTATTGCCAGTTTTTTCATTTATTGTCGTATTGTCATATCCACATTGTATTTGTGTATTTATTGATAAACTGGTTAGATAACAATAATTTTTCATGCATATTTTCTATTGTATAGTTATTTTTTTTAAAAGCCTGTCGTTCGAAAATTGTCGATCGACGTTTGTCGAGTTGGTTTAGTAAAATACTTAGAGTGCGTCTAATGAAAGCGCGAACTGGAGTTGTTTTTTAAATTTAATTGGCAACATTATTCAGCCGCAATTGTAGGAAATAAAAAAAATTGTGAAGTGTTACGACATGATTCTCCTACTAGTTAGTAATACCACATACATTTTTTTTGGATTTAACCTCTTTTTCTCAAGTCGCGCTTTCATTAGACGGACTATAGCCACACATACACGCCTCTTACAACTTACGTACCTGTCTATAATGGAATTAATGCTCAATGATATACCATGCACAAAATTACGATTTTATTTTAAAAAGAATTATTCGTACATTCTATTACCTACCCGAGAATCGTCGGTCACATGGTGCAAAATGGTACATTCAAACGGGGTGAATAGAGACAAAATTTTGAACGGCTTTTTTCACACTATAAAGAAATAGTTTGCAGCACTTAAGTTCTTTTTTTTGTTGCATTGTCATACAAATATACTGGAGGCTTGCTTGAAAGCAGTATTAGAAAAAAAATATGAAAGTCCTACTCAGTTTTATTTCTTTTCACCCCTGTGCGTTCCTATTCACCCCGTTTGACGGTACTCTAAAACTTTAGCATTAATAATTCGATGTTTTAACAAATTAATATTGCTGAAGGTGAAAGTCATATTTACACATACAACAAACCACAAGTAATTTTTTTTTTCAATTGGATTTATTTATTTTTTTATCTACACCATGACTGCTAGAAAAAATCTATTTATTATACTATTTTTTTCGTTGGCAGGCAGGTACATAATGCCTAGGCTGCTATTTACCTTTTCTTTAACAAGAAGATACATTTCAAGCCATTGCATACACTGTGTGTTGTTGATGTGGTCCCGCAAAGTGGCACCTTCAGAACTCATCATATTATTTATCTAGTTCCATATCAAGTTTTTCTTCTTCACACGCAGCTCATACACATAAATACTACTATAAACCCTCTGTATAAATATTGTACAAGTATGTAATCGTGTACTGCGATATTTTGAACCCCCTGCTAACACTGGAGGGCATCGCGAGAGGTCCGACTCGTATAGCTACGAGAGGGAAAGAGGTAACTAACCGCAATATGTATGTATGTACTTATGTAGATAAATTGAAAAGAAACATGGTGTGTTAGAAAAGGTAATAAAAGAAAAGTAGCTTAGACCGTTTTCACATTATCCGATCCGATATCGGGGTATGTAAGACCGTTTTCACATATTCCGATCCGATATCGGTATCGGACGCCGATACGATATCGGGGTAAGGTAAATGTATGAAATATGTACCTGTCTTTCATATTGTCCGGCCCGATATCGGATATCGGAGCACGGCATTTCATACATTTTACTTACTCCGATATCGTATCGGCGTCCGATACCGATATCGGATCGGATAATGTGAAAACAGTCTAAAATGTATGAAATTCCGTGCTCCGATATCCGATATCGGGCCGGACAATATGAAAGACAGGTACATATTTCATACATTTTACTTACCCCGATATCGTATCGGCTTCCAATACCGATATCGGATCGGATAATGCGGAAACGCTCTTAGTCGCTAGTCACCAGCAATATATGTATATGCCAACTGCGTCGTGCACCACAACTTGGAGGAAAATCAAAATGGAGATGGGATTTTTTTTCTCCGAGGAATTGAATTTAAAAATAACATCCGGTTTTTACTCTTGGATTTATACATTCTAGATAGATTATACAAGTAAAAAAAGAAATACAAGGTGCATTTTGAAAAAAATCAGGAGGTCGTTATAAAATTCGTAAATAATCATGTATTAAACACTTTAAAAAAAATAGAATCATCCGTTGCATCGCGTTCGCGCGTCACTGCAAGTGCAACAGCCTGTATGAGGCTCCGCCCATTTACTCTATGAAACGCTTTTATTGGTTTCCATAAACTAGAATAACATTTTAAAATTGTTCATTCAAGACTAAACTAATTGGCATAATTGCCTCCTGAACTTTTTTGCAAATTCAAAACTGGACTCAGCACTTTGTACTTATGTATTCTTAGTAGATTTTTTATACTTAGTAGATACTATTTATTTGTTTCATATTCACTACATATTTTCATTGTCAATCTATTCTCAATGTCTACTAATACCTAAGGTACAGTCACGGACTAAACTCAAACTAAAATAGCACTCAATAAAGCTGCTTGAATTTTGAAAATACTCCTCTGCCAGAAAACAAAAGGCTGGTTCTCAAAACAATCTCTGACCGTGCATGTACTCGTATTTACTTTACAAATATATGCACGGTCAGAGATTGTTCAAAACTTGCTAGCCCACTAGCATAATTTTGCATTCTTCTCTTGAAAAATTAGCTTCATGTAATCCAGGGCCCGTATAAGTTCGTTACTGTTCCTCATAGTATTAACACCGTTAGCATACCATCGCTGCATTCTGGGTAGATGTCGCAAGCGAGGAATTGAGCGGCTTTGAGCTGTAGTTAGAGCTCAAGTACACGAGCGGAATATTGCCAACAGCAGAGACACGTTAGCCGCAGCAGTTGCGGCTCGACGGCAGCCGTCATGTGTCAAGTGTCACTATAGGTGGACTGCAGTTACCTCTGCCGTTGGCAACATACCGCAAGTGTGTATTGGCGCATTTTCATTAGTCGATAGGGCCCGCATGCGGGGTGCGAGAGATTTCTGGAACGCATGTCACATGGCCCGCATTCGGGGAACCGCAGACGGTATAACGAACATGTTACTTTCATTAGTTGTTATCCCGCATGCGGGGTCTCCCCGCATGCCGATACCGAACGAGTTAACGACTAATGAAAATGCGCCATTAAGCTCTTTTCAAGCTGCTGACTAAATTACTAGCGAATTAATAGCGATGGTGTGCAAAACAACTTAAGAAATAGATGTTGTACGTACCTAGTAGATGTTGTCTCCCCGCCAGAGGACGCCACGCGCCACTCGACTGACCTTCCCCTTCATTTCAGTACAAGCGTCGGGGCAGGCCCACTAACATCCGCGCCGAAGACATAATTCCAGGTGTTTATTGTCAGACGCACCGGCCCCCGTCCAGGTTGCAAACAGTTTCTAGCGGCCCCCACCCTTCTAACCGCTTGATCGCTTCAGGGTGACGCTTCACTAACCCTCCAGAACCCAGCAGTAGGACAACACTGCTGGGTTCCGCCTGCTAACACGTAACAGAGGTTCAGAATGACGCTAACTGTGATGCGTTTTAATAAATTTTGGGTTTTGGGGCATTGACATTTTTAGGAGGTCGCTGAGGAAATTTTTGGACGATGATATTCAAAAAAGACGATATTTGTCGTTTTAAGCTTCAAAACTCGTGTAGTGATTGATGTAAAAAGAAAAAGAATTTTTGGACCGGTTACACTGGCTGCTTCCGATACCATAATCATTGGACTTGAGCAGATCCTCATGTGTTATGACATGACCATCTCATATACCTTCTGCCCTTTCATCGCAACCTATTTCGCCGTAACAAGTCGTTTCGATCGTCCAGTCAAGCACCAAGCAGAACATATTCCATCAAGCAAGATACTTCCAGCCTTTACCAGGCTCATAGTGTGCAGCGTCTGACGTGCACTGTTCCGCAGCATCCCCAGTGCCGGCGGCCGCGGTGGTCGTGATCCCCGTGCCCGGCAAGGTGCGCACCCCCGGCGGCACCAGCATGTAGCTCTGAGTCCGACGCGTCCGTAAGTCTGGGTGCCCCTCCCTCGTCCCCACGGTGCTCCCCACTCCTCTTGCCCCGTGTGATGTGTGTGCTCTTTGACCCCTGAAACCCTGGTCGATGCAAAGGCAGGATGGATTTCCAGGGCCGTGATCAAACTGAATATTTTTGAGTTTTTTGTGTTCGAGTGCGTGTTGATTTTCAAGGATTTTTTTTCGAGTTGATGCCGTTTTAGTAAAGTCCTTTAACGAGTGCACCGTGTGGTTGGCAGGCGGCAGGTCCCGCGTGGCGCGGCCGGAGCGCCTGGAGGAGGAGTACTACCCGCGCGGCGGCGAGCGCTACGAGCGCGGCTACCCGCGCGAGTACCACGACTACGGGCCCGAGTACACGCGCGAGCGCGCGCACGCCGCGCACGCGCCGCCGCCGCACGACGCCTACGGACACGACTACACGCGCGACGCGTACGCGCGCGACGAGTACGGGCGCGAGTACGCGCGCGACGAGCGCGAGCGGCGCCGCGACCGCGACCCGCCCGACGACTACGGGCCGTCGCGCCGCGCGCTCAACGCTGTCTAACCGCACCGCCCCGCGCCGCCGCGCCGCGCGCACGCTGCCGCCGCCGCAGCGCGCCGCACGCCGCCGCGGCGCCGCCGCGTGCCGCACGCGCCGCACGCGGGCCGCGTTCCGCTGCGCCGCCGCTTGAGCGGCGATTGTATAAATTTTACATACTGAACGAAGGAGGAGCTAAGTTTAGTACCGTTAGATATTATCCGTTTCCCATTTTTTGAACATACTCTGTAATTATATTGCATCGTCTGTACTTCATTGTTGCAATCATTTGTAAATAAAATACTTTATATCGATGACTGAAGTTTCACTGGTTTCTCGCTCTGGTAGCACTTCTTAGGAAGAAAGTGACACTTTCAAAGTGACTCAGTAACACACATCTAGAGAGATAGCGTTTACTTGCCATTGCCACAACACAAAACACACCGAAGCATAATTTAATTACCTATAAAAAAAGAAAATACGAGGTTTTTCAATACACGACGAAATACTTTTTCCTTAATAATATATTATTACGACGCATTTTTGTTCATTTTGTACTTACTTGACATAATTTTCCAAAGTTGCCATACATTTTAGATGGCAGCAGCTGCTATCACAAATATTTTTTACCTCGATCACAATAACTAGCACCGTAGCATCTTTCTTTAATTCTCTTAAAAAATCTTAAATTAGAAAAAAAGTCACAACTACCACAAAATTAAATGAATAATAGTATTTTTTCCCGCGCTTTACCTTTGCAAGTTGAAGGAGAACCAAAGGTATCAGACCGATACTTACATCCTAAAATCAAAATTAAAAAATTTAATATTTTTGAATTTAGACGTCGGATAATTTCCATAGGTCAAAGTTGTCATTGTCAATTTGTTAGTAGGTAATTAAACACATTATTGTTTAGTTCCTGAATCCCCGACCGATCCTATGAAACCGCGCTGTTATTGTTTTACTATTGTGTCTCGTTTCGTGGGTATGATTTAGTTACGATGTTCATAAACACAATTTAAATTTACATGAAATATTAAAACCTTAAAATATTCGCCTCTAAAAACCAACAACAAAATAAAAACAAATGTTACGAGAAATTTAAAAAAAGCACGGTGATTTAAAAGGCATATCGAACCTAATCGTAAGTGCGATAAGGGTCAGTTTTCGAAGAACTTTAAAAGATATGTGGGTACTTCGACAAAAATAAAAATACATAGGAGCCATAGTGCAGTGTGCATCTCAGTGTGGCACCAAATGGGAGTTCAGCTCAGCACGTATAATATATCCGACGCTGGTATTCTGCTGGATCCTTACGGTTACATTCTGACGCTCAGCTGGTTATAAGAGCGAAGTTTAATGTGCAAAGTGAATTTAGTGTGTGTGGATATACAATGTGGATTTGACAATACGAACAAAACACTGGCAATACTCATTATTATGCATAACTTTTATTATGGGACCAACCCTGAAATCGTAAAAAAAAATTTTTGCTGTCCCATACATTTTGTCCATAGTGATTACTTACTCTTTGATTTTGTCGACTTATGCAAACGTACGGGACACCTGAATTTTTTTTCGTGATTTCAGCGTTGGTCCCATACTAAAAGTTATTCATAATGATGAGTATTGAAAGTGTTAATTTTTTTGTCGTATTGTCATAAACACATAGTATAAAGTTGTAAAAGTAAATAATGCATATTAAAATAATAGCACACATACGCTATATATATATACCTAAATCTATTAAGGCGCAAGTTGAAGGCATCGGGAGCAAGAATCCAAGACCAGAACAAGCTGTCAGCCCGGATTCAGGCTGGTTGCAGACGAGATCACAATGCTTATCTCAATAAGATATGTGAGGAACTAGAAATCCACTCACACAATAACGAGTCCAGGGACCTCTACAAAAAAATACGCTCTGTGACGAAGACGCTAACTTCCAACTCCTGGGCCATCGAAGATAGCGAAGGGAGAGTTCATTGTGAGTTGGAAAGCGTATCAGATGTTTGGAAAAGTTACTGTCAGTCCCTATACCTTGATCCCCAGTCTGAAGAATTTATTAGCACAGAGCCTCAGGGTGAATCTGAGTTGGAGCCAGACATTCTCCTATCTGAAGTCAAGGCGGCCATCAATCATCTAAAAAATGGAAAAGCCACTGGAAGGGATGAAATCCCAATAGAAACCATAAGGGCTCTGGGAAAGATTGGTGTGACAATCTTTCACAGACTCTGTAACAAGATATGGAAAACGGGTATATGGCCGGAAGAATGGACACATACGGTTCTTGTTCCACTTCATAAAAAAGGCTCAACAAAAAAATGTAACAACTACCGCCTTATTGCACTAATTTCCCATGCCAGTAAAATAATGCTACACATCCTTAATGAACGGCTGAAAAGCTTCCTATCTAAGGAAATAGCACCAGAACAGGCAGGATTTGTTAAAGGGAAAGGAACTCGGGAGCAAATACTGATAGTCCGCCAAATAATTGAAAAGTCTCGGGAATTCAACAAGCCTGCTTTCATTTGCTTTGTTGACTTTTCGAAAGCATTTGATTCAGTGAAATGGCCTAAACTTTGGGACACTTTGTTGCGAATGGGTACACCGAAACACCTAGTGCAAATTTTGAGACGCCTGTATGAAGATGGCACTGCATCAGTGAGAACAGAAGATGTATTCTCAGATAGTTTTCATCCCAGCGCTGGAGTTCGACAAGGATACATAATATCTCCACTTTTGTTTAACATCTACACAGAATTGATTATGCGCATTACCCTTGAAGATTGGACAGACGGTGTTACAATTGGTGGACGAATAATTTCCAATCTACGCTACGCAGATGACACCACCTTATTTGCCACTAGCTCCAGCCACATGGAACAGCTGCTATCGAAAATGGAAAGTGTTAGCATGGAATTTGGTTTGAAGATTAACCGTAGCAAGACCAAGATGATGATTGTCGACAGAGCTAACAACAATTTGCCGGACGTAACCCAAATAGCAAACTGCGACGTCGTACAATCTTATATATACCTCGGGGCTCTAATCTCAAATCAGGGAAACTGCATTGAAGATATCAAGCGACGAATGGCTCTGACCAGGGCGGCAATGGATAAGCTCAAGAAAATATGGAAGAACAGGAAAGTAACTAAAGCCACGAAGACCAGGCTCGTTAAAACATTAGTGTTTCCCATATTTTTATACGCCGCGGAGACATGGACCTTGCGACAAACGGAGACCAAAAAGATTGACGCTCTGGAAATGTGGTGTTGGAGGAAGATGCTCGGGGTCTCCTGGACCGAATTTCGAACAAACGCTTCCATACTGAAGGAACTGGGCGTCAAGGAGCGCTTGTCTACGTTGGTGCGTAGTCGTATTTTTAAATACTTTGGCCATATATGTCGACGCGAAAGTGACTCCATCGAACGCCTTGTTGTACAAGGGAAGGTGAACGGGACTAGGCCGCGTGGCAGGTCACCGATGCGATGGACAGACCAGATCAAGGTAGCTGTTGGCGGCCCACTGAACGAGTGCGCCCGGATGACTGCCAGCAGGCAAAAGTGGCGGGAAGTTGTGCGGCGTACCCTAACAGCTTCCGGAGAGCTGCCCTCATGATAACCACGACCACTCTGCCAAGAGTGTAACGACACAGAAGAAGAAGAAGAAATCTATTAAATAAGTTGAGACAGACACAGTAGGTACTTTCCCAAAGCACCAAAATATCAAGCATAAGCTATCAAAAGAAATTGGGTGTCTTCAAGGCCAAATAAAAATAATAATAAATGATATTTATAAATGATAAATGATAAAATAATAATAATAGGCTCTTAATAAACTAGTGCGCCTCACCATCTAAGACTGCATCACTGCTTACCATCAGATGGGATCGCGCTCAAGCACTAGTTTATATCAAATAAAAAAATATCATGTAGGAGTGTAGAGACTTCCAGCAAACTGTCTTGGAAACAAAAAATACGCCAATATGATGGACGTGTTCGGAACAATCATGCCGCGTTGTTTCTGTGAAGTTATGAGATATTGTCGTTAAGTGTTCGCCCCATAGCGCACTAGCGGCCAGCGGCCAGGACGCGGCGGCCATCGAGATAGATACATTAGTATGAAACCGCCATAGAGCGCGCGCACCTGTGGCCGCTGGCCGCGTGCGGACAGAAGCGCGCGCTCTATGGCGGTTTCATTTGTTTGACCTGGCCGCCTGCTGCCTAGCCGCTAGTGCGCGCCTGGCCTTCTGAAGGTGTAAAGGGGGAGCATCAGGGTACCCCGCGAAATTCAAATTTTCTTACGTTTTTTGCAATTTGCAAGCCAATGGTAGGTTGTATGGAGTTAAAAATATCTTTTGCGACTGTAAAACGTAACTATGGTCTATCGGTTTAGGTAGTTAACTAAAGGTAAACAATCTTGGTATGTCTTTTTATATTAAAGAGGTCGTATATAATATACACAAAGATTATTTAAATTTAGTTTATTAGCTAACATCGATTTAGGTAAATACCTATTCGCAAAGATTTTTATATACAATTTATAGACAACTTTTAGATAAAAAGACATGCCAAGATTGTTTACATTTAGTTAACTACCTAAACCGACGGAGTATAGTTATATATTTATAACCATAAAAATCATCAATACAAGCCTCCAAGCTCACTTAGTTGCAGGAACGTTTTTGACCTCGAAAAAATCGTTCCTACACTTAGGTGAGCTTGAAAACTTGTATTGATGATTTTTATGGTTATAATTATGTAACTAGTTACGTTTTACAGTCGCTTAAGTATTCTTAACTTCATACAACCTACCACTGGGTTTTCTGATTGCAAAAACCGTAAGAAAATTTGATTTTCGCGGTCTAACCTGAAGCATCCCCCTTAAAGAGTTACGTTCGCAGCATAAGCAAAAACATACAAAATTTTCGATGAAAAAGCGAACTTAACCTCGTTTTGAAAAGAAATTTGTTTTGAAAGTGCAGGCGTCATGACAACCGCCAACGTCGACGTTTGGTGTGCGAATGAGCAAGCACCCGTTATTCCGTCTGGTGTACAGTACCCGGCGGGTACATATTACAATACCGACATTTCATAATAACTATGACTGAAATACCGACGCCCGAAACATCGAAGTTCAAAATACCGAAAGTTTGAAATACCGATAGCCGTTATATCGAAACATGAAATACCGATGTCCAAATGCCCGAAAGGATGAAACCCCGAATGGACGAAATCCCGAATGGACGAAATACCGATGGATGCTGCGAGCTACTTGGAATTAGCGTTCGCCGGCCGCTGCCGCGGCAACGCTCGCTTCGCTCGCTCGGCTCACGCGCGGTTGGTCACTGTTCTAACCTAACCTAACCTATTTCACCCAGTTCAATATGATAAATCCTACAATTTGCCTTCGGGAATTTAAGCTTCGGGATATGGATCTTCGGGATTTTAAGCTTTCGGGCAAATGAATTTTCGGTATTTCAAACTTTCGACCAAACAATCATTCGGCGTTTAATTTTTCGGGATTTCGTCCATAGGTATTTTAAAATAGGTATTTTGAATTTCGGTATTGTAATACGTACCCTACCCGGCACGTAAATTGGCAAGATTTTGACGTAGTGGGGGTAAATTCGCGCATGTGGTACAAAAAAGCGAATGAGCGAACGGGTCGTAGCGCAATGCGGGGGCAAAAGTCTACTAACGCACCAATCATAGACTACTATTATAATACTGCACCAATCGCGTGCCGGATCGGCGCTACCTATAGCCCGCGTCCCGTTTGCCCACCAAATAGATCTAAAAAACGATTTCTCCGCAACTAACAACTCTTGCCAACTTACGGGAACTTACGGGAATATAACTTCAGTTATAATTATATTATTTTAATTTTGTATAAAACAAAAGTCTTTAACTAATGTAATTGGCCTTTGGCCGTGTTATGTTAAAGTAAAATAAATAAATAAAAAAAAATAAAAAAAACTTACGGGAATAGCGAGCTGTCTACGCAGACTCTAAGACAGTCTATGTAGCCTCTGCTGAATAACCGGTGGTGTCTGTAAGTTCGAATAACTAAGAAGTTCTCGTTCACGTTAATAGATGGCACTTTTTAGTTTTAATAAATGTAATTATTTGCTCAAAAGATTTCACTGCCAGACGCTTTCATAATTTAATTTATTTATAATGATTGTAGCATCAGTCTGCCATTGGCACACTTCTTTATGACTTAATATTTATTTATTTTTTTTATATAATACTAGCTTTTACCCGCGGCTTCGCTCCCGTCAAATGACTTCCCCACCTATCGTACGCTATCCCTACCTACCCTACACCACCCTACCTACCCGACCTACCCTAACTATCCGACCTACCCTAACTATCCTACCTACCCTACACTACCCTACCTACCCTACACTACCCTACCTACCCTACACTACCCTACCTACCCTACACTACCCTACCTACCCAACACTACCCTACCTACTCTACACTACCTTACCTACCCTACACTACCCTACCTACCCTACTTTACCTAACTTTAGTTGTTTTTTTTATTATTCGTTTTTTTTTAAGATGTATTCTGCTATTCGGGGCGGAGACAAATCCAAACGACGAGGCGAAACGCTTAGTCCGGACCGTAGAGATTTCAAGACCATATGGGTGAGTACTCAGGTGGAATCTCGGTAATGCCTAATTGATATAAAGCATTACATCAATTAGAGCAGTGGTGGCCGAGTGGTAATTTAACGGCCCCGACTTAGGAGTTGTAGGTCACGGGTTCAAACCCAGCCAGGCGCATTACTTTGTGTAATTTATTTCATCACCACTGCTCTCAAAATGGTGAAGGAAAACATCGTGAGGAAACCGGCATGTCCTAGAACCAAAAATTCGAAGACATATGACATCCACCAATCCGCAATGGGCCCGCGTGGTGGATTACGGCTCATTCCCTCTCCTAGAGAGGAGGCCTAAGTCCCAACAGTGGGAACATTACAAGGCCGATAATGCTAAAAAATGCTAATGCTAAAATGTGATGTTCTACTTATGGCTTTATTCACCTGTTCTAATAAATAAATTACATCAATTAAAAAAACAAAATATGTATCATGCCCATTTTTTTATTATGACATACGTACGGAAAAAAACAAGAAAGGGTTAAGGTGGGCGCGACGTTAGAATTATCCATACAAACGTAATACCAAAATCATTTGCAATTTAAGCATATTTAAACCATAATTATGATGTTATTCGGATTCAGACAATAATTATCTAGGTTCCTACATCGTCTTTTTGTTGAAAAACTTACCCCAAACGAAATTTAAGCGAATTTAAATTTGCACATTTTCACAGCGAAAATGTCATGTTTTTATTTTGTTTTTTCTATATTATAAACAACAATATTTCTAAATATCTTTTCGTAGGAACACAGATATTATTATCAAGTTATAAATATTCGAAACAATATTGGAAATACATTAATTTTTCATTCATCATTTTTGGTATTACGGAACACCTCCCAAATTTCCAATAGTTTGTATTGCTATCACAGCAAGCAACTGTCAGTGTGCGGATGATGACTTTACTCCAGTCGGTGTGTCCAAGAATTGTTTATACTAAGTATCTGGATTGCTTCCATCAACCTCAAAAAACGTATTTTATTTCGTCTCAACTCGAGATAGCGCGCGGTCTCCGCAGGCCTCTTAATGTTTTGTATTTCATTACAATTTCTAATATATCTAATGGGGTAATTATATAATTCTGTATACAGGAGTCGTAGTCAGGGCCAAGGTTATAATTCCGTCAAGCACCATGGTACATAGGGATAGATGTTCCTTGACTGAAGGGTGCTCTTCCAATCTAGCCTTCCACGCAGCGGTACGGGGGAACCTGGAAGTAAGAAGCAACGGTACAGTGGAACAAACTAAACTAAACTCAAAACATAATTATTATAATAGTACATTACAAAAATAGCACAGCCGCAATCAAACTAGAAACCACAGGCCAAAAATTTTACATAGAAAAAGGAGTCAAACAAGGCGACCCGCTATCTCCTAAACTGTTCACCAGTACCCTTGAAGAAATTTTCAGAAGATTGGCAGCCGATTGGAGCGAGAGGGGAATCGTCATTGGCGAGACGAGGTTAACGAATCTCCGTTTCGCTGATGACATAGTTCTCTTTTCTTCCTCAGCTACCGAGCTCGAACGCATGCTACAAGATCTAAGTGCGGCAAGCCTTGAGGTTGGACTGCAGATGAATATGTCAAAGACTAAAGTTATGACCAACGAAGCGCCAAAACCTATAAAAATACACGGGGAGACAATACAACATGTCCAGGAATACCTTTACCTGGGCCAAGTAGTCTCTTTCCAGGCGAGGCAAGACAAAGAAATCGCAAGACGAACGGAAAACGCCTGGAAGAGCTACTGGTCCATGAAAGACCTATTTAAAGGTGAGTTGCCCATGACACAAAAACGAAAACTCATGGACATGTGTATTCTCCCAGTGTTGACGTATGGCGCACAGACTTGGTCTTTGACTAACATCCAGAAGTCCAAACTCAAGGTTTGCCAACGAGCAATGGAGCGCAGTATACTAGGTGTAAAATTAACGGATCGAGTTCGAAACACAATATTGCGCTCCAAAACCGAAGTAGTTGATGTGGCTCAAAAGGCTGCCCAACTGAAATGGGACTGGGCAGGACATGTCTACCGCATGCCCGACAAACTGTGGGCCAAAGTAGCACAGGGTTGGTGCCCTGAAACAGTACGGCGGGGTCGCGGCAGACCACGAAGGAGATGGCGGGACGAATTGGATAGATTCCGTCAGAACTGGCAGGAGGAGGCGCGCGCTCGCGAAAGATGGTAAGAGTGGAGGGAGGCCTTTGCCCAGGAGTGGGACAGAATAGGCTCATAAAAAAAAAAAAAAGTACATTCATTTATTGTTACTACGTTTGGTGCCTTTTGTCTACAATTATTTCTTAGCTTTAACGTTTCGTTACCATCGTTTATTTCCTCGTACGTTGCGCAACGCACATAATAGGTACTTAAAACTAATAAAATTCTAAAACGTTAAAGTGTTAAAGTTAGTTTGGGAGAATTGTATGCTTCAGATTGATAAACTTGATACAATTTCTGATCAAAATTTGTAATAAAGACTGTCATTATTAGTTTTCCAAGACTACACTCAAAATACGGTTAATAAAGTTTTAATATTACCAACTATTGGAACAAGCTAGCATTATAAAAAACGCATTTTTGAAATATATTTTTATCAATCTTATTTAATATATCACCTTACGCCCGTTTTCAATAACTTACCGCAGTTCATAGATAGATAGCTATTCCCGATAAACAATAAGATTCTATCTATCCATCCAAAACTTTGGTAGGAAATGCTATCCGTCGGTAGGTTCCTATAACAGGAAAGCAAGTAAGGGCAAAAGGATAGATTTGTTTATCTTTAGTAGCTGCAACAGTAGATATATAGCTTATTGAAAACGGGAGTTAGTCATCGTCTAACCCGCTCATATAGGCATGTTTTTGAACAAGCCTATATTTTGTTATTAAGGCTCGCGCTTGGCCACCACCTCTGTTACTACTACTCACCTGGATAGTAAGCGATCATGTGGTTGAAGATATAATAATAATATAATATATTTATTCAGAGTTAAATTTGATGGAGCACGCTTGCCTAGAACTAATCTATTCACTATTGACTTAACCTATCACATACCCACAAAACGAGATACAATAGTAAAACAATAACAGCGCGGTCTCATAGGACCGGTCGGGGATTCATGAACTAATGAACCTTAGCTTGCACCTAGTGTTGCCAGGCGTCTGGATAAAGTTGGACTCGGTCAGGCTTTTTGGTTGTGTGTCCGGCCAAATTAGGCGGAGTACGGCCTGTCCGGCGTTTGTTAGGCTTTTTAAATTTAACAATGTTTATAGATTTTTCATGTATTCTTGCAATTGCAAGCGTTTCCAAACCTGCAACGACTAGTTATTTCATTACAATGTAAAAAGTAAAACAACCGAGCATGGCATCAAAAAAATTTGTAGGCCTTTTTAATCAAATGTCCGGCTAAAATGGCTGGTTTGTCCGGTTTTTCGGTTTGAAGATCTGGCAACCCTACTGTACCTCTAAGTTTCATATGAGGGGGACACAGAGTTGCTCGCTTACTTGTCAGGGTCGAGGTTATGCACGGGCTGCATGGCAAAAATGGTGGCCGCGAGGCTGATGTCGGCGATGGTGAGGTGGTCGGTCGCGATGTACGCGTGGGCGCCGAGCGAGGCCTCCACCACGCCGTACGCTTTGTCGATGGCAGTCTTTACCGTCGCCGTCGGGCCGTCCTGGTCGTAGAAAGGAACTGGAAACTGAAAAAAGGCACATTCAACCGTCACTACTGTTTTCCATCATAAGCATAGGCGTCTTTGGTAAAAGCTTAAAAAAATGGTAAAGCTTCCACTTTACCATTTGTTTGTTAGGTGTAATATCATCAAATGGCTCCTCCCACTCTAGGTAGAGCGGGACGACATGACAGACTTATTGACTAAAATCCACCTCTGTTCCTTCAGTTGCTCTTTCCGCTACGAGGCTGCGGTAACTCTTTCAGACATAACATTTCATCATTACACGTTAACAACAGCCCAGGACATTTACGAATGCTGATGACAGTTTAATTAAGAATTACTGGAGTTGGTGATCATGATCCTGGTATACACTCACCTCAATAGCTTTAGGCGAGATGTAGAATATCGGCAGGTACTTGGCCAGGCTGGCGTCGAAGAACATGGCCTGGTCGACGAGCGCGCGCGTGCGCATGTCGCTCGGGTAGAGCATCTTCGCCTTCTGGCCGCCGTACTTCGACACCAGGTACTTCATGATAGCATGACTCAAAAAAAGCAAAACAAGTTCCTCAAATATTGATATAAAGTGATGGTTTAAAAAATATACATTTAAATGTCTACATTAAACACTATGGCTCTTTCAGGCCTATGTCCAGCAGTGGACATCTTTCGGCCTCTAAAAGCACACATCGGATTGGTCGGACGAGTGTTTTGGCGTCCTATTCGCCAGGGTTGCGAGTGTGCGTGCTACTGGGTACTCCATGTCGTTTAACTCTTCGATCCCTATAGGTGACAGAAGAGCTGACGAGATGGAGTATTTGGTCGTGGATGTGCACTCGAATATTTCAGAAAACTTTTCCCAGGAAATACGTATTCTTTTTTATATCCTGCAGAGTATGGAAACAATTTTAATCATTCAGAATCTCTTGTATCGCGTGAACGTGTAAGGTTGCTATGGATTTGGATTTTGGACTAATATTTCCTTTACTTTGTTACATTTATGAGAAGGTACTTTTTAAAGGGTCAAAGTTTACGCAAAATAGCAGATTTTTAAAGATCTTTACAGGAATAATTTTTCACAAATGTGTGTTTCGTATCAGTAGAAACCTAAGTTATATCCACAAGATAAGTATAAGTGTTTCCAAAATACACACATCAAAAGTGTCTAGGGATCAAGCATTTTTATGCGGATTTCTTGAGATTGAGATGTGGCTTTATAATAAATTTATGATTTTATAAATTTATATGGATCCTTTTTGGTGCATTTCATAATTTGAATCAGGAACTGTGAATCAAATTCGAGTAAAAGACGAAAATCAGCTGTCAATATATTCCCTATAAAAACATACAACGCATTGAAGACATTATTAGTGCTACTGTTTCCCTACTACTGATTAAAACCAACGTTATTATGGAGCGGCGACGTCATTTAAGCAGGGAAGAAATGCTCAGAGCCGTGGGAATGATAGAAGCTGGTTCCCGGCAACGTACTGTGGCTTTAGCTCTGAATACAAGTCAGAGTGTTATCAGTCGATTTTAGACACGTTACCGAAGCACTGGTACCGTGGCTGAGCGCCATGGAGGACGGTATCGCTGCACCACACGGAGACAAGACCGATACATTCAAATCTTAACTCGAAGAGCTCCAACAATAACCGCCATGATGTTAGCCGTGAGGCTTCATCACTCTTCAGGGAACTTAATTAGCGACCAAACAGTCAGAAACCGCTTGCATGAAGTGAACCTTCATTCCCGAAGACCGCTACGGGTACCACCTATAGCAATGCACAATCGTAGGATTCGATATCAATGGGCTCTTGAACACAGAAATTGGGCCGAAGAACAATGGCGTTTCGTGTGCTTTTCTGATGAGTCTCGTTTTGGTATGAGACCGGATACAAGACGTATACGACACTGGAGAACCCCTGGACGCCAACAGCGATTAAAATCCTGCCAGGAAGTCCATCCTTATAGTGGTGGAACCATCATGGTATGGGCGGGTATTTGGATCGGCGGAAGAACTGAGTTGATTTGGATCAGAGGCAACCTCAACGCTCAAATTTATGCTGAGACGATTGTATCAGACGTCATCGTTCCTCTACAAGTGCAAAACGGTCCCTTATTTCAGTTAATGCATGATAATGCACGACCGCACACCGCAAGAGTTGTAAGACAGACTCTCGCCGCAGCTAACATCAATGTCCTGCCCTGGCCTGCTCAGTCGCCAGACTTGAACCCGATTGAGCATGCATGGGATATGCTACAGAGAAGAGCTCTGCCGAATATGGAGGGTATCCAGTCGCAAGAAGACCTTTTTTTGTTGTTGCAACGAACATGGGCGGCCATTCCACAGCGTGATTTGGATGAACTCATTTTGAGTATGCCAAACCGATGTTCATGTGTTGTTAGTGTTCGCGGTAGAAACACGGATTATTAATTGTTTAAGTTACCCAATAAAATTTTAAAGAAAACTGTTATTTCAGTCTTTTTTTCGAACTTTAATGTTAGTGGTTCAAATGTCAAAAATCCCTTTATTAGGAAAATGGCAAATTTCTTTATTAATGCAAAGGTGACTTGGTTTATCGTTACTGTGACAAACGAAAACACTTTATTTGATGAATCCTTAAAGAAAATTTTAATTAATATCAATCAGGAGAAAAGTTATTGCAAAAATATATGTTGATCCCTAGACACTTTTGATGTGTGTATCTAGAGAAAGACATCTAATAATATCATAATCAGGTAAGAGCGGTTTTATGGAAATACCTATATCTTGGGAGGTCTACATTAATTACTCAGATACCCGCGAAACGAGACACAATAGTAAAACAATAACAGCGCGGTCTCATAGGACCGGTTGGGGATTCAAACGTTAAACACTTTATTAGTACTTAGGTTCTTGTCAGCTTTTTTCATCTATTTATAACTACTCCTACTACCTTCAGAAACAAAGCAGAAACGACTCGTATAAAGCAAGAAGGATTTGCATGTTACTTAGTATTACTGATCAAGGAAGAATGAAGTATCAAGCTTTCTTCCCAGAAGTAACTATTTATATAACAAGAAAAACAAAATGTTACCTTTCAGAGATGATGAACTTCCCCTCTATTAACACCGGTACCGTACTCATGGGATTCAGCTGTGTAGTCAAGAAGAGTAAAGATATTTTATTCGTTCAGTAAAACGTAAAACAGCTCTGCAAATACCATTAAACAGTATATTTAATTTGATTTATTTAGCGTGCATAATTTGTGTGCAAGTCAGTATTTTTGATTCAACTTCGCAATATTTTGTTCGAAAAAAGGGAATATACAGATATCGATTTAAATACATACCATAAAAAAATTGTTAGGACCAAAAATGTCTGATCCAAACGCCTAATAAATACAATGTTGAGGTGCATAATTACCTTAAGGCGTCCAGCGGACACTCCGGACTCCAGAGGAAAGATGTTCAGGTCTCTGACTTCAAGTTTCAGCCCAATGATGTCAGCGAGGATCAGCACCGCGTTCGACGGCGGGCTGGCGGCTAACTTGTACAGTATCGGCGCCATTTTGTTCTCTAGGTGGATCAGTATAGCGATTCATTCTAAGAAATCTTATTTTATCTTTAAACAGTCCGGGCAAACTAAATAAATTCTTGCAAAAATAGAAGGAGAGAAAGTACGGGTTTCCGAAGCCGAAAACGAAGTTTTTGTTCAAGAATGGGACAAACTGGGCTGGCGATATAGAGCAGTCTGACTAAGCTTAGGGTAAAACCGGGATAGATGCCCCACTTTTCGAAAGTGTTTCATTATTTGAATACCAAACATATTTGCATAGAAAGTCCCTGTAATATAGTTAGCTCAATCATTCATAGAGCTTTAGAAACTGTATTTATGTACCTAACCATTACTGGTTTTGCAAAAATTAAATTCTTGCGAAACACCTTTTTTGGGGATAGATGCCTACCTATATGGATAGATGCCTCACTATGAAATCGCTTAGGAGGATAGATGCCTGTGATGCGGGATAGATGCCTTTTTAAATAATCAACAAGAATACGTAATCACAATGTAATATTTATTGATTATCTTCATGTGTAGGTAATATAAAATGCTTATACATATTTTTATTTATGCATCTCTTTAGCAAAAAATACAAAAAAAAGCTGTTTAAGCGATAACATATTAAAACTATCATAGAATCATCTCAAAAGAAACATTCCCATTCTTTTTAATAGCGTAACGCCTTTGTAATGTTCTGGATGGAATCCCAAATTGTCTAGATTGTTCATTGATCCCCCCTTTTTTATCCATTTCATTGAAAACTGACTGTAGCTGCTCTGTTGTCCAAGAAATTACTCGAGCTCGTATTTTTTATTATTTTTTCGTTTCTTTTGTATTTCCTTGGCATGACTCACCTACAATAAGCAAAATATTATTTAAAATATAATTATCTACAGTCTTTCATTAGGAGTCCTAACCACTACCAATAATTGTTTCTTTTGTTTTTTTTTTTAATTTATTTAATTATAGATATCCGTGAATTAGAATATCCATTAGGAAATTCCCTAAATATTCACGACTATGACTTATAAATACTTTGCTATGGCTCTTGCAGTATAGAGGGATAGAAGCCCCTAAAGTCAACTATCCCTTGTAAACTCGGGGCAACTATCCTTTTCACTAGGGATAGATGCCTCTTAATATTTTATAAATAAAACAAATGCAAATATCAGTGATTGACTCTTAAATGTGTTCTCAAAGAACCAATGTATTAAAACAATTCAAATAAAATGTAATCATTTAACTGTTTATAAAGATATGGAATAGTGAATACTTACGTTTGAAATTTTGAAGCGTTCTTCGCATCTGCTGCGAATGTAATTCGACACACAAGCGAGAAAAGTCCGTCTAGCACAGCAACTCGCACGTCACGGATGCAGGGGATGCATGTGGCATGTATGTAAACAATGAATTTGCTGTTCCGTTCTCTAGTAGTTGAGTTTTTAGAAACGAGGCATCTATCCTAGCGCGGCATCTATCCCGGTTTTACCCTACTGAGACTTTACAGAAAGTTCTGAAAACTACTTACAGATTTTAAATGACTTCAGGGGAGGTTCTCAATATTAGATTGAGAAGATTTTGTTCAGAATTCCGTCTCGGTCACAATGACAAACTATCAACTTGTACGTAGTAGTTACTCAGATACCCGCGAAACGAGACACAATAGTAAAACAATAACAGCGCGGTCTCATAGGACCGGTTGCGGATTCAAACGCTATTACAATTAAATTAAAATTCACAAAGTGCACTTACCGTCTGATCTCAACGACGTAATTTAATGATAAAAACTAGCCAATCAATAAATATGAAATAGATAAAATCTTATGTACCTTGATAAAAGGCGGTCGTACTTAGCATAATATCATTGCACATTTTGAAGTAGCATGATAAGTATTTTTTGAACACGGTGCAATGATTACACACAATTTAACAACAGACTAGGCATCTATTGCGTGGGTATTACATTTAGGTACCACCTAAAGGAGCTCGTGGCTAGATAATAACAGCCGCACAGGTCGATCTTCAAGGTTAAGCAACGCTTGCCTAGGTTGGTCTGTGGATGGGTGACCATCTTAACATATATGTATATGTATATGTTCCACAACTTTCCACACAACGCCATCTAGTCCCAAGCTAAGCAGAGCTTGTGTTATGGGTACTAGACAACTGATAAACATACTTATATATTTCTAAATACATACATATTATAGATAAATTACACCCAGACACAGAACAAATGAATGTGCTCATCACACAAACATTTGTCCTGGGTGGGAATCGAACCCACGACCTCCGATATAGCAGTCAGGGTCACTAACCACTAGACCAACAGGCCAGTCGAGTTCCTCCGTGCCTCGGAAAGCACGTTAAGCCGTTGGTCCCGGCTGTCATTTGGAGATCTTTGGCAGTCGTTACGGATAGTCAGAAGCCAGTAAAATCTGACTCCAGTCTTGCCATGAAGTACCGTGTTACCCCAGTTAATGGGTTGTGGAGGTCTGGTAGGCAGCCGCTCCTCGTAAAATACTGGTATTCAGCTAAATCCGGCTTGACTGAAAGCCGACCCCAATATAGTTGGGAAAAGGCTAGGCAGATGATCACCATTAACAATTATACCAATCCGCTGTCGACAGCGCGTTGACCATTCATCATCTGCCTAGCCTTTTTCCCAACTATATTGGGGTCAGCTTCCAGTCAAGCCGGATTTCGCGTTGACCATTCATAATTGTCCGTATTTATGCAAAAAGGAACCACCCCGCAAATATACACTTCTGAGATATCAAAGGATTTACAAAAACATGTGCAGCTCTGTTAGATAAAGTAGAATGCCTTTTTATGTTATTTTAATTTGTAGATAAAATACTTATTTAAATATGTGTATATAAATTTGCTCTGAATACTCTTCAACTTTCTAGATATTTAAAAAAATGTGCATGTGGTTCCTTTTAACGTTTAAAAAATGATAGGTTTTCTTTTATACAAAAAAGAACCACAACCCAGGGATTTACTCCTAAAAATGAAACTATGTATTGACAGTATCGTAATAAAGCTATAATTAACCAAAAACATAAAATAATACATACAGAGAGCGTTTATTCAACGTTATCATCAAATCGGATTTCGAAATCGGCCGTGTTTAGTCAACCTATATCGTCTTCTATTGCATCATCACAAATGAGACCGTTATAAAATCACTGTGCAACTTGTGGAATAAGATGCAATATGGACTGAATGTCGGCTAGTTTCGCTGGTGATACTGGCTTCCCAAAAGGCCACAGTGGAATTAAATGTTCCGACAAGATTACAGCTGGTCTGCCACGAACAGGTCTCTGTCATTGGATAGGTAACTATGTCCGGTTATCAATACTTGTGGTTCCATTTTACAAAAAGAAACTAGCAATTATTATAAATTTAATTTACGCGTAACGATACAACAGACCTTGGTTCCATTTAGTGTATTAAAAATAATTATTAATAGTAGAAATGTGTGTAATGTATAATGGTACCATGTATGTGTGGATCTGTTTTGTATAGAAGGACCTGGTAATAATATCGTTTATTTGTTTGAACAATCGTGTTCCATTGTACTGTGATTCGGTTTTGCATGTTAGGTATATAGTGTTTGTTTTTGCTGCTGGTTCTATTCTGCTTTTAGTATACCTAGTTTCCAAGGGAAAAATTATGTGGTTCTTTTTTGTATAAGAATTTAGACCACTTTTAAATTAGTCTGCTTCAAAAAAAATGAAAAACGAAATTTGTCGTGTGGTTCCATTTTGCATAAATACGGACAATTATTGCAAAACATAATTCACCCGCGATAGCAGAAAAATATCCCAAGGGAAACCTACTCCTGAGATAAAAAATACTACTTTGTACTTTTCCAGGACATAGTCTACCCGTGTGCCACGTTTCACTGAATTCCATTTAAGGGGGATGTTCCAGCTTAGCCCGCGAAATTCAAATTTTCTTACGTTTTTTGCAATTTGAAAGCCAGTGATAAGTTGTATAAAGTTAAAAATACTTAAGCGGCTGTAAAACGTAACTAGTTACATAATTATAAACATAAAAATCATTAATACAAGCTCCCAAGCTCACCTAAGTGCAGGAACGATTTTTTCGAGGTCAAAAACGTTCTTGCAACTAAGTGAGCTTGGAGGCTTCTATTTACGATTTTTATGTTTATAATTATGTAACTAGTTACGTTTTACAACCGCTTAAGTATTTTTAACTTCATACAACCTACCACTGGCTTGCAAATTGCAAAAAACGTAAGAAAATTTGAATTTCGCGGGCTACCTGAAGCATTCACCTTAACAGTTCGAGAGTGAAGAAGTAACAAACCTACACTTATACGCAAACTTTCGCCTTTCCACAAAAGTGCTTCCTAGTAGTTCCTTTTATGTTTCCGCATAATGTACGACTTCCTTTGGTGTACAATAAAGTTTATTCTATTCAATTCTAAAAGAAAAATAGTAAAAACAACTCAATAACAAAAACTATTATTCAAAGAAATAAATCAGGTTTAATTCTTCGTAATTTATTACAATTTCTCATTTTTCTGCCATGCGCCGTTTACAATTTCGCCAAGGATCTAGAGATGAGGATTTTCTTGACTGAACGGTGCTGTTCTAATCTAGCCATCCACGCAGCGGTGAGGGATCTAGAAGTAAGAAACAACGGTAGAGTGGAACAAACTTAATGAAACTGCCGAAATTGGAAATATAAGGGGAAGGCTAAGAGCTCACGAAGCGGTTGTCACCCGCGCCCCCCACATTAGAAGAACAGCAGTTTTATTTCTAAAGTCACTGCAAAGAGCTGTAAAAAAAAATTGATAATTTACCATCTAAAAAACCGATTATTGAGTTTGCTCTAACAGAAAGAAAGAAGACAAAAGAAAGAAAATGTGTTTATTTTGCCCAAATGGACGCACAGTACAATTACAACAACTGTCAGGCTATGTGAACCCGGCATTATTTCATAGCATCATAGACACTATAGAATAGCGAGCGGTCTACGTAGACACGAAGACGGTCTATGTAGCCTGTGCTGAATAACCGGTGGTGTAATGGGCCTTTAAGAAAGTGACACAGACTTTCTCATTGTCTTGCTGGCTGTCAATAAAAAATATACGGATAGCATATAAGAAGCCTGACTCCAGTCTTGCCATGAAGTACCGTGTTACCCCAGTAAATGGGTTGTGGAGGTCTGGTAGGCAGCCGCTCCTCGTAAAATACTGGTATTCAGCTAAATTCGGCTTGACTGGAAGCCAACCGTTACATAGATGGGAAAAGGCTAGGCAGATGATGATGATGATGGTTGACAATAAAAAATATGAACTTAACGTCAATGAAAACAAAGTACAATTCAGAATGTGAAATACCGAATGTGCAATACCTATTGCTTCGTAATCAATCCAGGGTAGATTTAAAAGATCCTTGGTCAAAGCCTGTTAATTGCAACCATAATAAATTTCTGCCTACTCACTCTTGTAGGCTTTGGAGTCATTTTTGGTCATTGTGGATTTTTATTAATAAATTTTGTAAAATAATACTCCATGTTGTGGATCGGTCTACGGCCCGGACTAAGCGCTTCACCTCGTCGTTTATAACACGTACATCGAAGGACACTTTGCCTGCTGTGGTCTTCCCGTCCGATTATAATTGGGGTGTCTTCAAGGCTAGAGTGAATAGGCTCTTAATAAACTAGTACGCCTCACCATGAACGATTGCATCACCGTCTACAATCAGGCGGGATTGTAGTCAAATAGTAAATTTCTAGATTTATCTTATGAAAAAAAATATACTCTCATACACTAAAACCAAATTAATTCATGAATCCCCGACCGGTCTCATAGGACCGCGCTGTTATTGTCTTACTATTGTGTCTCGTTTGCGGGTATTGATAGGTTAAACAAAAAATATTAAATACAGCGCCATCTAGCTCAGACTAAGTTGAACTACGAAGGCATTGAGGATATACAGTGCCATCTGTTTCAACTTTATAAACTTATATTACATTTCTATTCTATATTCTATTTCTTCTTCTCGATTCGATAGTGCAGATGTAGGAACACTTTGAGCACTCCAATAAGAATGTCTATGGAATATTCATTGAACTGTCCTATTGCCTTGTTACCTTCATTTTTACGATCACTTTACCTACTTTGTATCGATTGACGAAGACAAATTCAGGTTTTGAGCAGGTAAAATGAAACGTATCTAAATGACTAATTAGTGTGGTTATGCTCTCGCTAGATGGCGCTGTAGTATAGTGATATTTATACCCACATTTGTTTTTATTACATTATTTTATAATCATTTCCATTACTTGATCTTTGTTCTCATGACTCATCCCTTTTTACACCTTATCCCAATTATATTGTTTTTGGCTATATTGTTATTTTGTAATATACCTCGCAAAGAAACATAACTATCTTTATTTATTAAATACCTACCTCTCCCTCTCTCTCCTTCCTATCAGATTCCACTCTTACAACATTTACCACTCTACTTCGTTTTAATTTCATAGCTTTCTTATTAATTTAAATCTCATACCATTTATAAAGTTCCTTCTACTCCCTTAACGTTACTTACGTTATTTTTTTTATTTTTTTTTTCGTTTTTTGTGTACGGTGTGTGTATTTATGGTTAAAATAAAGGTGTCAGCTGAAATCGGATATTCCTTTTATTCAACTTAGTGAAATTATTCACCATTTACACAAACCGAAAATAAACCATAATAAAATTAGAGATGTGAACAGTCAGAAATAAGTGGATATTGAGGCAATCATTTTTTGAGTTAAAAAAAATACCATTATATTTGGTCCTTTGAGCCGGATACGCTGAGGATCGACTTCAGCATAATTATCTTACTCCGAGTCCATTAGGAGTGTTGTCATTTTTTTAATGTTAGGTATTATTACGGTAAATAAAGATATTAATCGCCAAAAACAATTTTTAGACAGTAATACGTTAAAAAAACAGGGTTTTTTTTATTTATATAAACTAGTGCTTGACTGCGATCCCACCTGATGGTATGCAGTGATGCAATCGTAGATGGTGAGGCGCACTAGTTTATTAAGAGCCTATTCACTTCAGCCTTGAACACACCCAAATTATAATCTGACGGGAAGACCGCAGCAGGCAAATTGTTCCAGTCCTTCGATGTACGCGGTATAAACGACGAAGCGAAACGCTTAGTCCGGCTTAGTTTGAACAACGTAAGGATGGATACTCGCTGTACGACGGTTTGTCCGATGGTAAAAAGGGGATGGCGGAATTAATTCGTGTCATTCCTGCGCACACTCTCCGAAATGCATCCTGTAAAACACCTTTTGACACTTTTGACTGGCCTGTTGGTCTAGTGGTCAGTGGCCTTGACTGCTATGCCAGGGGTTGTGGGTTCGATTCCCACCCAGGACAAATGTTTGTGTGATGAGCATGATCATTTGTTCTGTGTCTGGGTGTAATTTATCAATGTATTTATTTAGAAATATGTATATAAGTATGTTTATCAGTTGTCTAGTACCCATAACACAATCTCTTAGCTTGGGACTAGATGGCGTTGTGTAAAAAGTTGTGGAACATATTATTATTATTAATTTAGGAATGGGATCTATCATTTAGTGACGGCTATTTAAATCAAGAAATGAGATATTTAATTAAAAGAAAACTTCACATATCAAAAACATATCGCAGTTTATTACAGACGTGTTTGAAGTAAATTCGATGACGTTTAACATGTCAAGATGGCGCCCACTAGGGTTGCCATATTCAATAAATTAAACATTAAATCGCGTAACAGTTGTTAAATAAATCTAATTCTTCATAATATTATCGCTCGTGTGCTTCTTTGGTGTCTACTAGCTAAATAATACAATAATTATATACATTCTCATAGAATTACATTTTAATAGTTGCAACATTTTTGTGGAGATTAATAATATAAGAGGAAATATCCTTCACCTTCCAATATATTATCGAAAAAAAATCTGATTCTTAACAAAAATTCCCAAATATAATTGTACCTATGTGCACTTACAAGTGTCTGTGAGAATACATTGGAAGGAGATTTACTAAGAGATAATTCGTTTACAGCTATTACAAATAGCATTCTAGCATCTTTTTTATAAAGCTTCAACACTATGTACCATTAAATTTACATTAGGCTATGTACCGTTTACGATCAGTGGTGCCTTAGGTAATACAATGGCAAAAGCTATGACAATCTTAGATACTATCAATTCACTTGTTAGTTTATGTCAAAAATTGCAAATGTTCTAGCCACAATGGCTCATAGCTTCAGGCTGTCTCGTACATTAACTACTGAACTCTGAATACATTCTGGGTCTTTCTGTGACTTACGATAAACTTTAACTGCCTCGTTTTGTTAGTTACAAGCATTATTGCAACAACTCTTTGGTTTCACACTCACTGAGAACCCTAGCCGATTGAAACCACTCTTCAGATATTCATACAAAAATATAAATCGTTTTCGACCTTTTGATGGGCCTTGAAGACCTATGGCCATTTAACTACATGACCATTTTTAACTAAAGGTCCACAACGATCCGTTCCATCACGACAGGGCCCAAAGTTTACACCAAACACCCTAACCGTCCAATATCCATATTTACACTTTACACAAACTGAACCGTATTTACACTTCACAAGAGTCGCTTTCTCACTGTGCCATCGAGGTGCTTGCGTCCTTTGGCGCGGCACCGGAATCGTCTGAACCTGGCTAAGTACACGGCTAGTCAGATGTATAGATAGTCATTCTTGGTTTCCCTACAGTAGCTGATGCTGGGGAACTTGTAGACGGGGCTGTATCTTCTCTTCTCGCCTTCAGCTTCGAGGGAGAGAGCTGATAGAGCTCTTGAAGGTTCCTCATCTTCGGAGACAGGTTCCTCCGGGGGAGGCAGGCTGCGCGGCGGCAGAGGAGGAACCCTGGGGTTCCTGCGCACTCTGAAGTGGCAGTCGCTCTCCGCGGGCCAGGAACGCTGCACCATCAGGGGAAGGTCGTCAGGGTGTAATTTTCGCTCGTACTCCTGCGAGGGACTGACCTGAAATGGAATAATTTTGGTTGATTAAATATCAGTTGTTTTTAGGCTTTTAGATATCAGGGATAACGTTAGGACAGATATTTTTCTATAGAATTCTGTTATACTCGACTACTCGTACTACCAAAATTTGTAACTTCATCAGTTTCGACGTTGAGAACTCAGGAAATATAGCTTACGGAACATTTATGTGACATATTATTAGCAATAAGTCTCACTCATGAAAAATGAATTGCTTTTTCGCGCTTTCACAGAAGGAAATCAAAACGAAAATTTTGCCAAAAAACACACAGCGATTTTTTTAGGCTCGAGTATATTCGAACTAGATTGTTAAATAATCATAAAAGTCGATGAATGCGCACCTCATAGAGCGAGAACCTCTCCACACCCTCATTGGAGTCGTAGCAGTGGAGCAGGATGGCCAGCACCTCGTCTGCCGTGGTCCTCTCGCTGGTGAGCAGGCACTTGTACTGCGACGAGGACATCAGCGCCGAGTCGTAGATCTTGATCAGACCGCCAGGACGCATTTGAAGGGAGAACCTGGAAGGAGTAAAGAGAAGGAGATAAGCAAAGGAAAACTTTAATAAAAGTGTGTTTAATTCAGGGATACAATACAATGAAACGTGTATATTTAAGGGTTTTGGGATGTAATACAATGAATCTTGCTTATACTGTACGGATTGGTGCCACACCAATTTAGTTTGTTGGATACAGCCAAGAGTCGTAGTAACACGATCTGCTAAAAGATGTGTAGTGACAATACGATCATTTATGACGCCACATATATACTGAAATACTTAATCTTGCTTCGTGCAATGGGAGTTCTCTGCGTAATCCTAACTAATATTATAAATGTGAAAGTGTGGATGTTTGTAGTAATGTAGTGGCCTTTGACATAGAAAAGGACATAGGCTACCCTTTATCCCGATTCATTTTTTTTCTGAAGTCCTCGCAGACGAAGTCGCGGATAGAAGCTAGTATGAACATATTATACAACAGCCCGAAACCATCCGTGGGGCGGTAGCTCACAACAGACCTGACAGACTGAACAGACAACCTGATCTGACCTGTATAGTCGGAGGATCTTCCCTTTTCAGTGAAGGTATGCGCGAGTTAACACTCTGTTCAGCATATCTCCGAACTGACCCCAACGTCGGACAGGTGAATAAAGCCATATGTAGAACATCACATTTTAGCATTATCATTTTTTAGCATTATTGGCCTTGGAATATTTCCACTGCTGGGGCTCAGGCCTCCTCTCTAGGAGAGGGAGTATGCAGTAATCCACCACGCGGGTCCAGTGCGGATTGGTGGATGTCACATGTCTTCGAATTTTTGGTTCTAAGACATGCCGGTTTCCTCACGATATTTTCCTTCACCGTTTTTGAGAGCAGCGGCGATGAAATAACATCACATATGAGCAGCCAATTTTGTCTTTATGTTATAAAATGTTAGTAATACGAGCTTTCTAGTTTTGTAAGCTGTACAAAAGAACTGTTGCAGAAACCGATTGCAACTTTGTAAACGGTTGCTCAAATCCAACAAATTTTACTTCATTCGCCTTAATAACTAAAATTCTCAGCAGAGCCCATTCAATGCATACAGTTTGTCCGCAAAGCCTTGCTTACTGAATAGTTCATTCTCACGGCTTGTCTGGCTAACGAGCAATACACATTTTTTCTCAGTCCCGAAGGTCATTCTAACGCAAAAGATAATTTTGACGTATTTTAATTATTTTAGTAATTACTTTTAAAGAAATATTACCTAAAATATTTATCTAGTGGCTAAAAGCTAGTTAGCTTTATAAATTACTTCAGATAAGCATGCAAGGAAACGCTGTTCTCAAGAAAACATTAAAGCTTCAAATTCATCATCACAACGAGAATACGTATTTAATCTATTGTTTATTTTGTAGGGGAAGCCCTATTTATAAACAACACTTTCTTACCGAGCCCATAAACTATATTCGAAACGCCCATAAACCCAGTAATACATTTAAAAACATACTTCTTTAACCGTAATAACGACCCGTTCAATACTAAAGTTGATCTCGAGCAATCTACTAGAAACTGTCAACACAGAGAAACACGATACATATGGTCAGTAAAGCTAAGAGAACTCTTTTAAAAGTTTTTATAATTTTTATCGCCGCGTGTTTACCGGACCAGAATAGCTTGTGCCGGAAGAAGGGACAAAAGTGGATCTTTTCGGTGTACCGGCCGGTGGTCCCGTGTTCCCGACGCCGTATTGAAGGGATTTCTGTTGACCGATGGCGGGTTAAAAATAAATTAACAGTGAAAGGGTTTCGCTGATTTTGTTGTATGTTTGAAAACAATGTGATTGAATAATATATTTGTGTTGTTATTGTGTTTTACATGGATATAAGACTTCCACAACCCAATTACTGGACAACACGATACTCCTTTAGCAGACTGATGGTCAGAGTTTCTGGCATCTGACTAACTGTAACGACTGTCTAAGATCGATCTACGAATAATAATTAGCACTTTTTTGATTTGATTTATGTACTTTAACCTATCACATACCCACAAAACGAGACACAATAGTAAAACAATAACAGCGCGGTCTCATAGGACCGATCGGGGATTCATGAATTAAAAAATCACTTGATAATAAAAATAAAAATGATGTAATGAAACTGTTTTGAAGTTGTAATAGTCATGAGTCTAACTCATCCACTTATCATTTTGTTGAAACACTTAAAACATAAATCAGACAACTGTTTAACTGTAACCCAATTTGTAGCATTAGATTTGAACACCAGTCTTCTTCAATATTGCCCAGATGGCGAAAAGATCAGATAGTCAGCAAGGTCGACAAAGGGGCTATCTACAGAATCTTAACTTGTCTTTAATGCGTGTTTTATTTACAATATAATAAATAATACAAAACCTAACCACAATACAAACAAAGTACTTAACTACTTAAAGGAATAAATAACCCAATGGCTGAACGAAGTGAACTATACATATACAAACGCGCATAAACTTTTCCATTAAACTAATAATATTATGTAGAAAATACCTGATACGATCACAAGAAATCATTCACTGAAACAAAACTGTTACTTTGTACCAAACTCTAAGTAGGTACTATTTATTTTATTTATTTATTTATTTTCCAACTTACAGCTATCTTTACAGGGTAACCTAATGCGATAGAGTATTTTCCCTTGTTAATCTAGTTATTAATCTTATAAACTATAATCCAAAACAATATCCACTTACTTAGAATAACCCTTCGGATGGCACGCCTGCAACGCAGCAGGCCTCGCGTCATCATCCAACACCAGCGTGGTCCTGAGCCCCGCAGTCCTGACGCGGACCTCCATGCTCAGGTAGAACAGCCTGGGGTCCCGGTGGCGCATGCGGAACTTGCCCAGGAGTGTGGAGACCACTTCCTGAGCACGCGTGCCCCACGTCACGGAGAGGGTCTTGTACTCAATGTCCGGCCGCAGGCGACGGGCGTACACTTTTATTGTCGTCTGTGGACAAAGAAATAAGTATATTAGTTAAATATAAAAGGCTAAAAAAAATTGTTAAAATTACTCTTAAATTCTTGCTCAACCTATCACAAACCCACAAAACGAGACACAATAGTAAAACAACAGCGCGGTCTCATAGGACGGTCGGGGATTCATGAACTAACCCAAAGGTTGACTGGTAGAGAATGTTTTGTTGCATCCGCCTATATTCAAAGGCAGAGTACCACTACTGTACATGAAGTTTAAATAAATGCCACGGGTACGATTTATCTCGAACAAGCCACGGTTCCTTTGACAAATATTTTAGTAAGAAATAATTTGTCGACGCTAAGGACCATAGCCTAAATAAAGGACGAAGGACGAACTCTTCTTGCAAATGACTAAATAACCTCGCGAAACGCCGTCACTCAATAGCTGGTTCTGGATTTTATTCCATTTGAATAGATTTGCATACAATGTCAAATTATGTGTGATGTTATCTTTTGTGGGGTTTATCGTGTCGACCGGAAGATTTCCACTGTTGAATGGGCTCCCTTGTGTATGTTGGAAACAGGTGTACATAGTGTATATCGCCATGGTTGGCTGACGGAGTAGGGTGGTTAATGCTATATCCTGATTTTAATATTGTACCAATTTAGAGTTCCTACTTACGTATATAATTTTGAATCAAATATATTAGAATATTTTAAATATGACGTGGATCTATCATAGGATGAAGTTATTCATTACTACAAGACTCTAACTTTTACATTACTTGTATAAACACAGTGATAAAATATTTAGATTGAAAATTTAGATTTCATAAAAAAATATTGCCAACGCCGGTCTAGATAACTAATCGTTTTCAGCACAAAGCCAGGGCTGATAAAGTTCAAATTTTAGGTCATACAAGTAATTTTCAGCAGTTATTGATAAGCAGGTCAAACATATCAAACTTCCGTTTTTAGGGAGAAGTTCGTATGAAATTACAGTTAACACTATCTGTGTGCAAACAGAAGATTAAATTATGTAAAAATATTTGATGGTAAATAGAGATACCTAGATAAATAAAACTCGTAGAGTGAAGGGAGGCAAAAAGCCAATAATCGAATCGACGAAATATCGCAGAGATTATGTTTCACGTTTCATTCAACAAGGTTTGTATCAGAAGCTTCAGGTACAGTGCACTGTATTTCTTCCAAAGAATAAACATAAATCGCTAAAACAATAAGATATTTTGAAATGTGCTGATCTCTTAAACTTGAACAGTGTTGAAGAAATACAATTGTCTACTGATTGATATTGAGATGATATTACTGTGAGTGTAGACGAGTATTATATTATATAAAGGAATACGCATTCAACAGCAAATCCTTTCAACAGACAAGCTTCGCAAAACCGCTAAGCAAATCGAGGCACGACACAAGATAGTCAAGTACAGTAACTAACAACCAATAATGTTATTATTCTGTGTAACAGAATGCAAAGATTGCAGAATATCCAGTTCCCACGCGAGCTGTTCTCACCGCACAAAAAACGCGAAATAATAATGAATAAAAGTCACATCGCAATAAAATTATAATGGACGATTTTGTGTTTTAAAGTTAAATGACTCACGTGAATGTTATGGGGGTGTAGCGCAAGGCGCATGCGCGGGGCCGGGACTGGCGCGAGCGCGGCCATGACACGTGCGTATGCGACGGCGCGCGGGCGACACTGAGCCCGAGACCCCGAGAGCCTTGAGCTCTGGGCTCGGTGTTCGAGCCCCACAGGGGGTTGGATTGCAAGCAGCTGTCGTTTACTTCCTCGTTTTATTGACGGGAACAGGAAAGTATATGGGGAATGTTGAGAGTTGTACTGATTCAGGATGTTGCCAAGGTGAAGCTGTGTAGCTTGTAAAAAGAAGCTTGGCACTTCACTGTACTTTCACGAAGTACTTATAGATTTATAATCATCATTAGGACTTCAGATAAAAAAATGTAAACAAGAGACCACCTTAAAAAATTTAAATACACATTGATGCAAACACAAGTGATTGTCAGATGGTCACGCTTAATAACAGGACAGGCAGTGTAATTTTAAACATAGGACTTGCAACATGACCTGGCTTGGCGCCGGAAGCCCCAGCCCCCACACAAAGGGTAAGCAGACACCTGTCCTACCGCGGAAACGATCCCCGATCGATTGTACCGACAGTTTCGAAATATAGCAGGCAGCGTGTGAATGTTCCAACAATTGGCAAGTGGGCAGGTGCTTCAAGGACCAAAAAATATGTTAAACGTGGGAAAGTGTACGAAATGATTTAGGAGTCCTTGACAGGAATGTTGTTGCTGTTTTTGTAGCTTGTTAACTTTTTTGTTAGATTTCGTTATAAGTCCCTTAGGACTTGTAAAAAGAAATATTGAATTGCTCTTAGCAACAGTCGAAAGGAGACTTTGCAAATTGATATTCATGAAACAAATATTCCTGCAAACCAATTCGTTCCAATCTAATTGGAACCGAACGAAAATCCAACGACTATTGTTCTAATATTATGGTATAACTTCTCGGTATCCGCAGAATTACCATACAATACCATTCAGAAGTCACATGGATAGAAAAACCTAACACTGAAAGCCAAACGGATTATTAAAAGAGAAGAAAGCACCGGTAAAAGTGGTCATCTTTCGTCGCCACTGAACTTGAACTGGTGACTCGACGAAGGAAACGCAAAAACAGTCACCGGACGGCCCAGGAATGCGGTACTGGCAGCCAAACCTCGCCAGCCTAACTCTGCCCGCGGCATAAACTAAAACTAAGTACGCTCATACAAATTGAAAGGCAATGCCGGACACCTAGCGCCGATGTAAGTGTCCGGCTACATTGGCGTGCGACCAGTTAGAAAATGCGGTGATAAAAAGCTTATACCTTAGATTAGACATCCTTGTGACAAGGCTATTGGTTATGGCCATTTGTTAGTGCTTATTTGGATTTTAACAAGCATGTCTGTAGAACTTGTCTGATCCAATCTCCTGTTCCGTTCTGAACACAAGAGCGTGTCAAAACATCCGTTTTATTTTTCTTTCTGCGGATGCTTCGTTTCTTATTATAATATTAAGTAGAAAGCAAACGACTACTCTGCTTTTTCAATGTTTGATCTAAATCAAAACCGACGTTAATCTTAGGAAATTTAGACCAGTAATATCTCAAAACACAAAACTGATTTCACCATCCTTGTTAACTACACAATAGTATCTGTACAGCTCTCACAGCAATCATCAAGTAGCCACCATTATAAAACAATAAATCCCAAAAGACCAATAATGGTCCTTTGCCTCAAATTGCTCGTAATATGACCACAAGTCCACAACGCCCGCAGCGTCGACTCCCGCGCACATTGCGTCCGGCGCATGCGTATTACACTTCATTGTTCACGTAGTTCGTAAGTGAATACATAGATGGCGCTGTGTGGCCATTGTTTAGTAAATAAAGATTGATGTTTTGATGGATGAGCGGTTGTCTACTGAGTGATATTGACGGACAGAAGTGAATTATGCTGATGTGTAGTGACTGGAAGTGTACAGGAGTGTTCATTGTGGAGCTGTTCACTTTATGATTGGTCCTAAAAATATATTTATTTACCTACACTTTACAGGCCCAAAATTGGAGCTTATTTTACGAGTAGTGAATGGTGTCATTTAGATACGATCATCGTGCGTGACTACTGAGATAACAAATATCTCATAAAAGAAGAAAACACCAAACTCAATCGAATAGGGTTGAGGACAAAGAAAACATATCTATTTTTATTGATCCGTGAGAAGGCTACAATTTATCCAAAGCACTAGAAACAAAAGCAACCTACAGACCAACTCCACCATTGTGTGGGCACGTGCTAGGCCTCGGTCGGCCATTACAAAACAGTCGTAAACCAAACAACGATGCCGGCTCGTGTCGCTAACGAAACAGTTTGTGCTGCCCACGCGCAGGTCTTAGCGAGTAACACCTGCGTTGGTAGGCGGTTACAGCCACTGCTGGCAGATCAGTAGGTGTTATTAATGTAAGTACTAGGTTTGAATACACGTGCCAGTCTAATTATAATAGCACGTGCATTGTATTTACTAAGGCTCTAAATATACAGGTAGGTAAGTACGACGGTTGAGACAAAGTTAGAATTTGCATTCATTATAGTGACCGAAGCCAGCTATTACTTAGTAAAAACATAAATGAGAATATGATTTGAAAACTACTTCTCATTTTTTTTAAATTTCAAGACGATTCCTTATTTAGAAATAGACAGTTAATCCTGATAGGAAACCAATTTTAAAAAGCCATCACACTTGATCCAAAATAAATCGTAACATTACAATTGACTAAATAGTTCAACCCACCTACGTCTTCCTATAATTTTTCTGTACGTTTTTATCAACTAACTCAGCCAAAACAGCTTGCTTTCAAATTGGTCCTTGGATGGTATGAAAAAGCATTTGAACCCGCATTGGTAGCGCTGCAATCAGATCATATTTTTTTTCTGGCATGAAAACAAGCCGCATTAATTGTTACAAAGCATATGCTATCAGATGTTCCACATCATAGTAACCGTAACGGTACAGAACTAAACCCTGAGGCCACAATAACTCTAATTTAAACTAGACTAGCAACGACCTCCGAACAGGATAGATACGAATACCGTTAAGATTATTTGGTCGACGTAATCGGCGTACTACATCATTACAGTGAGGTAATGGCGGTTTTTTTGGTATTGGAATGCGATAAAGAGATTTTGAACTTAAATAAGGTGCTGCTTCACACAGAACAAGGTGTTAATTTGTTTTCGGACGGTGGATAAACACAATGTGGATAGAAAGAACATTGTTCATGATTGGCATTAGCATTTATATACTTTTCCAGCCAGGATATGTCTGTTAACCTATCACATACCCGCAAAACGAGACACAATAGTAAAACAATAACAGCGCAATCTCATAGGACCGGTCGGGGATTCATGAATTAAAGGCCTAACTAGCAAACATTATAGATACCTACTTCTATTGGTACAGCAAAAAATCGACAAGTTAATAGAAGAGTTCAGATCAGTATTCGTGTGGAATTCAATTGCATCCATTTAGACTAGAAGTAGACCTCAACATAGTGAATAAAGAAAGACAGAAATAAAGAATGAGAAAGACAGTACAGAAAGAAAGGACGAAGAAAAAAAGAAAAAAGAGATTAGTCAACGTGAAGGGAATTCAATCAGCAGGATAGGTTGAGCAAGAGCATGAGCCATCAGTACTGGTATCTGTGACGAGGGCGGTAGCCTGAGCCGCCGATATGAATGCACAACATCCAACAAGGTCATTGACACCCATTAAGTTCCCCAACCCACCCCATAACTTGTAGTCAAACATTACGGAGCAATTGGCGGGCTTCTGTGGCGGCTTAGTGAGTGGTAAGTGAGCAAACATCCGCTGCGCCGGCGCAGGCGGGCGACGCGCACGCGCCGGCGACGCCTCGGTTAACGAGGACAGAGGGCGCGTCTTGTACTCTCAGTAAACTATCCAAGAGGATACTTTGAAGAGTATGACCATCTTAAAGAATTGAAACATGTGATACTATTGAAGATTAATGAGAGTACTGTGGGGGTCGAAAATAATATAAAGGTTTATTCGCGTATTAGTGTAAGATTTACGCTAACGAAATTACTCTTTTACTTTAATATTAAAAAAAATGTCTCGCGTTCCTCTATCTCGAACGTTGAAAGATTCGAAAATGAGGTCAAACCGAACCGCTATCACATAGGAACGTCTACAAAAACAGCCAAATTACATAGAGTACAGTTCAACTAATGAATCTTTCTTTACGGAGGACCGAGACGAGGACGTTAAGGCTACAAGATCTCCAAAACTCAATACTTTGGAGATGTGGTGTTGGAGACCAACTTTGACACCATACAGCTCGCTTGCCTTTCCCCCCTAGCTTGTAACGCCCGTTTTCAATAAACTATCTATCATATATCGGAGATAGAAAAACAAATGAAACAACAGAAACATGTCAAATTTTTGTATTGTATCTTTTGTTTAATTGTCTCCAGTATGCCAAAACCGGAGGTAGATAGCTTATTGAAAACGGGCGTAAGCGTACAGTATCTACCTTAGTTGTCCTATTTTCGCTGGGAGTTACAATTAGGGCCTGTTTCACCACCTATGATTAAGTTTCGAGTATCTTACTTGGCAGATAATTTCATACAAATTCTGTTCCATTTTTGAATTTATTCAGTGAGTAGCGCCTACTCGGACATTGTGAAACAGGCCCTTAATCTTACAGAAATACACGGTCGCCACGGGAACGAAGAATCAAAAAAACTTTGTGAACATTGATAATCAAAGACTTTCTAGTAGGTCATCAGAAAAATATTCATAGTACTGTTCTATTAAAGCTTTTACATTAAATGTAAAATATTATAAAAAATATCAAAGGCCTTCAGTTCTCGCTAATGTCATTTAGTAATTTCGTGAAGAAAATATGCGCGTTTAAATATTTCTGACAGGCTAATGTAGAAAATTGGGCAGAATGTTTTCCTGTCCATTACTCTGTCGCTCTGCTCGTAAACTAGGCAGACATACGGACAGAGGACGGCGGATGGCGGACGGCGGCTTAATTTCATTGAAAACATCACAGTAGCACGCGTTATGGAGTTAAATTTTAGAGGCCAGGAAAACAGCGGGTAGATTATGAAGCTGTGTAAAAAAAAATCGAAATTGCCGTTTTATTGAACTGGAACAAAATGTCTTTACTTAGTGTAAAACAAAGTCGCTTGCCGCGTCTTTACCTTCTCCTAAACCGCGCACGCTCGGTCCGGACGGCTACTGGATGGCTGACGGCGAGCTACCCATTGCTCGTCGTCCGGAAGCCCATACCTAGGATGGATCTATTTGCGCCCGTGCGAATAATGTGACCTGAACTGTACTAAAATGACACTCTTCTTCATTTAATAAACGTCGAAAGCATTGTTTTGTGTCCTCTACAAAAACGAACCACAACATTAAACAATGAAGAACATCTACACAAACTGACCAAATTATGACAAGAACCGCAACCACAATTATTTCTAGAGAACTAAAAAACGCTACAGCAAACTCCTCTGCTCCACTCACCGCTAACTTCGTGGCGCTTACCACAGGACGCCGCTAAATTGGGCCGAATGAGGTGTGACGTAAACAGCAGGAAATTAGGAAATGGGAAGCACGGCCGATCGCGACGGTTTTTGTCCGGCCCGGTTATAGACCGGCACGGCGCGTGCATCCGCCGGACCGGTTCCTACCTAATTATAATTGATTACAGCGATTTGTAGATTACCGGGGATACGGTGAGATGCTGTGTGTAAAAGTGTTTCATACTTGATGGTATTTAGGCAGTCGAAGGCAAGTGGGTTATACATCCTGCCTTTACCAATACGAGTAGCTGCCTATTGGTAAATGTATACCACACATGGGCTCCCACAGACAGGCGCAATGCGACAACGCGTTGACAACAGATTTCTGTTACAAAGCGTCGTCGTGGCGTCACTGTCGCGTTGTCACATGTTTATGCTTAAGTTTTACCATTATTTATTTGATGCCCTCTTACAGTTTACTCATGATTGTAAACACGGCAGTTGTGTAAAAGGCCTATTACACCACCCGTTTTTACGACCGGTCTACGTAGACTGTCGTTGAATCTACGTACAAGTAAGACTGTCTTACCCTAAGGGCCTGTTTCACAATGTCCGAGTAGCCACTACTTCCCGAATAAATTCAAAAATGGAACAGAATTTGTATGAAATTATCTGCCAAGTAAGATATTGGCAACTTAATCATAGGTGGTGAAATAGGCCCTTAATACACTACGCGACGTAGACTAAGACCGTTCGTAAAAACGAGTGGTGTAATAGGCCTTTAACTTCTAATGCATCAGATAAGTTCACATAACACCCACATATTTTATTTCTTGCTTCAACAATCCGATAGCAATCCCATAACTCGTGAGATCGCTCTGGAAGCCGCAGATAGGGTGTGAATTCGGCCGTTTAGCTGAAATAGCTGTACGTTACCGTGACAGGTTAATGGTCCACCTCACGGGTCACTCCTACGCAGCCATAGTTAACCTAGTTCTTGCTACTGAGTTAACACTCACCATTAGTGGAAATATAGTTTGAGTTTAAAATCTGGAAATGTTTAGATGTGGATTGTGGATTGTTTGAAAGAGTTACAGCTGCCTTGCACTATTACTATTACTTATTCTGTGCCGCCGCCCTAAAAAGCAAAAGGTAAATAAAGGAACACAGTTTTGTTTCGTCTAACCCAGTGGTTCGCAAGCCAGAAGTGGTCTACAAGAAATAAAATATGGTCCGCGAAAGATCCAAAAATTTTAGACAAATTAACTGCAAAGTAACACGGAGAAAAGTAAGAGAAGAAACCAAAGTGATCCCCAGTCAAAAAAGAGTCTAACCCGGAGATGATGATGACGAACCAAAGAGGTGATTAAATAAGTCAGGTAAACAATTGGAACTCACTCAATAGAAAAACAAAGGAAGACCAAGAAGGAAACTCAGATATTTCCATGAAAATCCTCGTGATTACGAAACAGAGAAAGTATCGATAGCAAAAAAAGCATTCGTTCAGCGTCTCGCGTCATCGGTCTCATGCGAAGGAAATGGGCGAAGCCATTGCAATTATAACAATAATGTAGAAATTACCGGGAAATGGCGTCGGACCGGAAGCCAGTAATTGTTGTAACATTAATTATATTGTTTTTGGTTCGCGGCACGTGTGTGACAGTGTAATTATTGCTATTTTTAAGAAGTTCCGCTGATTTCTGTTTGTTTTAAACCAGTTAATCTGTGGATAAAATATTTGTAAGTAGCAAGAAGTAAAAGCCAACCTAGCCAGTAAATCTGACTCCAGTCTTGCCATGAAGTACCGTGTTACCCCAGTTAATGGGTTGTGGAGGTCTGGTAGGCAGCCGCTCCTCGTAAAATACTGGTATTCAGCTAAATCCGGCTTGACTGGAAGCCGACCCCAATATAGTTGGGAAAAGGCGAGGTAGATAGATAAGTAGCAAGAAGTAGGTAAGAAGTATAGTTAGCGTGGTCCTGAATCGCAAAAAACACGGTTAAATTTTAGTTAGTAAAAATTTGATACTACTTCTCGTTCCACCGTAGAGCGTGAGCATTATTTGATGCATTCTTAATTAATTCATGAATCCCCGACCGGTCCAATGAGACCGCGCTGTTATTGTTTTACTATTGTGTCTCGTTTTGTGGGTATTCAATAGGTTAAAAAAGGCATAGACCAATTTCCAAAAGGCACTAATTCCAATTTCAGAAATTAAGTAATTCTCTGAGTAAAAATCTCATAAGTTCATAACTTAGTATTATATGTGTGAAAATCAAATGATTTTTAAACAACTAAAATCTAACTAAACACACTCCAGTAAACTAAAAACATTCAAAAAGCTACACAAATCTCCAACAAAAAATATTTAACGTTTTATCTAGAAAACGGTTTTTAACAAAACGCAATCTAAAGTGCCATCATCCGACATTTAACCCCTTCAAACTTTGTTCTGTCCACAACTTTAAAACTACTTTTAAACACAATGAAAATATAACTTATCCCCTTGTTATAAAGGTTAGTTAAAGTGAATGTATAAGTTAGTTTTTCTTAAAGTGTCGCAAGGCAGTCGACACAGAAAATCGCCGTGATCCAAAATGTAACGTGATTTGTTATGCTCTCGAGGGGTCCATCTTAACCCGTGGTAATCCTTTTAATCCTATTAAGCTTAGTTTAAATTATCACAGGAGTTAGTCAATTAACATTCTTTAGTCATCATCATCATCATCTGCCTAGCCTTTTCCCAACTATATTGGGGTCGGCTTCCAGTCAAACCGGATTTAGCTGAATACCAGTATTTTACGAGGAGCGGCTGCCTACCAGACCTCCACAACCCATTAACTGGGTTGTGGAGGTCATTAATTAACGTTCTTTAGTCAAGATAGAAAAAAGAAAAAAAATATATTGGACACACATAGACACTCACAATGAAAAAAAAAAACAAATATTAAAAAAAAACATAACAAAAGATACTTATGAAGTTACCTTCCTTTTTTTTTAATAAGAAAATTAAACAATCTAAGATATTAGTATAGAAAAGAATAAACTTTATTGTACACCAAAACAAAGTAACAATTTATGCAAAAACTTTAATCTATGGGTACAATGGCGGTTTTATTGCTGACAACGATGTCTACCAGACTACTTAGGATGGATCGTAAGAACTAAATTGTACGGTCTTGGTTCCAGTACTTTTGGCTGTGTTTTCAGTCAGTTTTTCCTTTTATTACTGTACACCTTGACCTAATCTCGCAAAAGCATTGCATTCAATGACCCATTCACAAACGTCACAATTGAACCAATTAATTTACCCAATTTAAAAGCGTTCGAGTGAAAACACAGATGAACGCGCAAAACACATTACCCTCCTTTCCGCTACATGGTTAAAACAATCAGGGATTAGGAAACTAACGTCTGTAGCATAAAAACAATTGAATATATATCTATAAAAAGCCCTCTTACGAAATAGGGACCACTTGAGACCCGACCTAATCTAACATATGATGTTTCTTTTTTGGCAGAAAGACAACTATTCACTAAATTATTGTAGACATAAAACAAGGCAGTGGAATAAAATCCTCTCTCTCCCACTGATGGATGCCTATGATAAGCTGTGGGAATACTATAAACTGATTATGATACATTCCCAACAACGTCGAAAGTTTCCGTGTTTATCGAGCCCATCTTATACCCCTGGCCCTCACCAAGTCTTCAATATACATTTTAGGAGACCATATTGTGGTCTCCTATCTCCTATCTCCCATCATCATAATTTTAGTCGAAAGATATCCATTGTTGGACAAAGGCTTCCTCCAACTGTCGTCACAACAACCGACCATTTGCATCTTGCTTCCATAGGATTCCTGCAACCCTCATCAGGTTATCGGGCCATCTTTTAAGAAGACTTCTAACGCAGTTGCCACTCCAGAACCTTTCGACCCCATCGAAGATCGGTTCTGCGAGCAATGTGCAACTTAGGAAACCACACCATCGTTCTCAGACTTCACCAAACTATTTGTTCTCTATCTCAATTTGTTGTGACTGATCTTTCTGTCCATTCCTCACTGAATCATTTCTATTTAAGTTTTAGAGCTCATCAGTCACATACGCCTGACAACTGGAACAACACCGAGGTGTTGGCCCACCGGCTCGGCCGCAGTTCTCGCTACAGTCGTAAAACATCCCTTTTGATGATAAGTGCTCTTGTAATGAGAACATCTGGGAGTTGCTGAGAGGAGTCTTATGCAAGGAGCTGAAATAGATTTGGGAGCCTCTGAAACTTTTTTGAAGGCACTCTTGAGAAATAATTTCTTAAAATTTTGTTATTTTTTTTTTGCGTTTTGCAATGCTAATTTGTATGTTGATTAAAATACGTTTGGCGTGACGGGTTTCTAGCATTAAAAACATTTGTACAACCAACAGTTTAATAATGTAAGACAAACTGAGAAAGTTATAATTCGGTAAATAAACACGTGTATCGCCAGTTAAACATATTTATTACAAAATAAAGATTTACAAATAGTCTCTTAACTTCAAAACCGTTCCAAAAGACCACCTGTACCCACAAAAATAAATGACCAACACCGTTACCAAGATGAACACATTTCCAGCCATTCATGATGTCACTACGACAAACATATCATTACTCAACTCTCATCTGCTCTGCTTACCTAGTAATATGAACAGGACAATAATTACTACAAAACAAAAGCCATTACATCAGCTGCGAGTCTCACCTGCCTTCTCATCAGGCACCATTATTAAACACCATATGCTAAAAGCCCTTTAGAAACCACAGAGGGTAAAAAGTAGTCCTTAAAAAGCAAGGGTTCTTTGGTGTGTACTCTATTGAAGTTGTACTAAAAATAGATGAGACAAACTTGATTTAAATCTTTTTTAATTTGTTTAGGGTATAGCCGTAGAAAAACAACGATAGTTCTTTGAAAAAAATACAATTTGTTTGTTCAGTTTCATGAAGGCTTTGAATAAAGAGATGGGATAAGTTTAAAACCAGGTATATTAATTTAGGGATAAGTAAATTATAAAATTTGTAGAACTTTACTGTTATTAAGTGATTGGTTTCTAACTTACAAAGGCTTTGCTTATTATGTTTTATTTTACTAAACTAATAAACAACTTAGTAGATATAGAAACGAACTGAAAATAATAATAAATTCAGTAGTAAATTATTCGTTTTAGTATTTACGTAAAATGGGACTGGGCGAGCATGTAACAAGCCAGTAAAATATAGAATAGGTGAACTGAACGAGATACACGGAACCATGCTAGGCCGCAATGATGACGGAACGACCTGAAAGAAGTGAACAATCATAGCTGTTGATAGAAATGTAGGAAGGTTTTAGCCCAGCAGGGGCAATATGAAAGAAAATCTGAAGCACCAAAAGATTTTAGTACACTTACAGCAGACCACCTGCTACAAACATATATCTCACTGTAAACTGTTTTAATTGCGCTATAAAAAGACTTAAAAAAAAGATGATTTAATAAAATAACACATACCTCTCAACCCTATCCTACTCACATTTAAAGACAGCCGCTTCACAGCAGCGCAAAAAACGCAGCGCCTGGCATGCGCGCACGCACGTGCGACGAGCCAGGTGCGCAGGAAGCCGCGCAATCACTACCATCTCACGGGCCAAGGCTTCTGTAGGGAGCCGTGTTACTAGGAAGCTTTTTTTCTACCATGTATAAAAGACCCGTTAGTAATGTACGGTTGGAAGGGTTTAAAGGAAATTCCAATCTCTGGTTTGAAGACAAAAAGATACTGTCATCTGGCCTTATCTTTTCTCTTGTAAGACTTTTACAGTTGTATATTTAAGTCAATTGCGAGACCTAGACCTCAACCAAGCGTCGCCATAAGTTTGGGTTGCGTAATAGTTCCAAAGATTCAACCTGGCAACGCAAAGGCGTGTGCTCTTTGCCAATTATGAAGCATGAGTGGGTTTTGGAGTCAGTTGAAGTCTGATACTGGACCGGGACACGGGACCGTTCATAAGTGCCACCAGCACATGTGAAAGGCCTTTGTTCAACAGTGGACGGCTTTCGGCTGAGATGATGATGACCTTTTGCAAAACCCACTAAGACAACGGCCGCCTCTTCTAAGCCAGGAACAACATGCAGCATACATGCTATTCTACAAAAGGCTTTGAAAAATTGAATCTCTATCCAACAATTAGTCCCCTTTGATATCTTGAATCACTATGAATGCGAGACTATATTATCTTCGAAGTGTAGTCTGCGCATTCAATCCTTGATGGACCATTGTACGTGACTATAATAGCAATGCTGACATCACATCACCGTCAACAGGCTCTAGCTTTAGACACACAATAGAGCTTTAGAACCTATCCGATTACCTCACCAACTTTTTACATAGATTAGGTTTTTTTCAGACCGCTAACCGTTTAATTTTTTACCTTAAATAATTCAAGAGCAATGATTTTATTGTACGAAACATCGTCCTACTTAGTTTAGGTGCGAAAAACCTAATAACTTTTTTGAGATGAAAATTCTGATGACTTTTTGTGATAAAATTTTAGTAGAACAGCAATAAAACTTGGGACATGAAAGGCTTGTAGCAAGAAATATGGAGAAAAACTACAGCATATACTGCGGACATCAATTAACCTGTATTCGGAATATCGGTACATTTGAACATTTTCAACGCAGTCAATAAACTTGAGGATATTGTGAAGATATGTTCCTCTGAAGAATATGGTATAAATTAATAATGATTATAACTGACAAACAAATAAATAAGTACACATAAACTTAAATTCCACTAACCCGACGTCAAGCTATACATTTAATAAGAACGACATGGGACTTAGTGAGTGGCTCTCTTAGCTTTAGGCCGAAGTTTATCTGACAGCCCGGCATACACACCCGGTCTAATACCACTTAAGAAAAGCAGTTTTTCGGGTAAAATCTGTGGCCTTTGTAGTTTTGGTGCGCAGTATTGTATGTATTTATGACCAAACAATATTTATATTATACTTGGTTTTGACGGGAATTTCGAAAGTTTATTATCTGCCTAAAGCATTATTGTTAAGCGTATATTAGCAGTTAGACAACTGAGCATAATATCTGCTTACGACATAATGAATGTAACGATCATACAATTTATTGCCATACCAGTAATGGCTGCAGCGTGCGGCCCATTTATCTATATTGGCATTATTGGCCGTTTGAACGCTTGCCTTTGCGTAAGTAAACCTAAACAGTAATTGAAAACCCATTCGTTTCAACTGTCAAACTTGAACTCAACTGTCAATGAAGACTGACATTTAAAAGCTTCTTAGTTGACTATAGGATTCGCATACAAAGACCAATATTGAACTAATCAAATCAAAAGCATTAATTACAAATTAACTATTGACAGGTACTTTAGAATTTTCAAGATGTCAGTCAGTCATAGAAATTATGCTTATTGCATATATAGAGAAGAATGTGCAACAAACTCCATGGACATTCTTTTAAAATTCTTTTTAAATAAATCATAAAGAAAAACAATAATATGGAATTGAAAATCATTTGTGACCAACATACCTTTGTGTATGTATAGATTGCTAACTACCTAATTCTGGGAAAGTTAGGAAATGAGCCATTAATTCATGAATCCCCGACCGGTCTCATTAGACCGCGCTGTTATTGTTTTACTATTGTGTCTCGTTTCGCGGGTATTGATAGGTTAAATATAAGTACAGCATAATTATTAGATATAGTTTTCTTCCAAAACTTCAACTTATTAAGATCTTTATTAATTAATTCATTTAAATTTAATGATTTCCTTCATCTTTGCCGTCACTAAACGATTAAACTTTTAAAGCAAATTCTTTGTCAACACAAATTAGGCGTAGTTCCATTTAGTCATAATTATAACAGGAATGAAGGAACGTTTTCATAAAAAAAAGATGAAAGCGTTAGAAAAACTGAGACAGCTACCAACAGCGGCAGTATGGAAATGATGCGTGCCATCGTAAGATCTTCACTCGAATTATATTATTTTTTCTAGTAACGTTTTTATCGCTTGAAGATAGCTGGCTCAGTTTTTTGAACGAGGTTCACTGTGGAGGCCACTTGAAAGTCTTCATTTTATTTTAGAATAGAGTAGACCTTTGTTGTGTCGCTAGACGAAACAGTTTACAAAAACTGAAGCTTATTTTTTAAATGTAGAAAATTATACTTACTGCAAATCATAATATTTAAAATAAAGGCGAAGGTTTGTATGGCCTGTAGGAGTGAATGTATGTGTATATGTTTAATACTCCTTCATACTAAAACCGCTGAACTGAATTAGGCATATCTCTTATCTAGTACTCATTTCAGTGTCTCATAAAACTAAACCAAAAACTTAGCTTTACCGTATACGGTATAAAACCAACAAACTTCCTTAACTTACCGAAACAGCTTTACATTCCACATTCATAATTCCCGTATCAGAATGCCGAACAATTACGCCAACTGTTTAGCGATTGGTCGCAGAGCACTTACGCAATTAAACAAATCGGGAGACAGTTCGTTGAAGTTCGTTCGCAATCGTCAGGCAATAAGCACAAAAGTGATAGGGACAGAAGGCAATCTACATACAAAGCGCGCTCGAGCAACGCACTCATAGACACCGCTCACAGACACGATGTCTCGGTCCATACGCGCTTGGGCTGTGACTGCGTTAAATCCCAGCTGCTATCTCTCAACCTCTTAACTCTGTTAACTGTTGCTCTGAGGCTGTTAATTCCGAGCCTCGACAAAATTTCTAAGGTGTTCCACAAGGAAGCATTTTGGGACCACTACTATTCCTAATAAAGAATTTGCCTTCTGTATCTATTTTGTACAACAAGGCAACAGCCCAGATGTTTGAAAGCGCGACCAATTGCCAATGAACATGTTTTGGCGACCACAGACCACAATTACTTGAACTTATTCCTATTACTTATCACAATGTGTTAGCACATTGGAAAGTAGGTCCGTTTGTACAGTGGCATTTGATAAGTATTGTGACTTGTGAGCTAAAGTTTGTTTGAGAGTGTTACTAACGTACCCAACTTAGTATAATGGAGGAATATTATTTCCATATTATGGAATAACATTTAAAAGTCAGTTATGAACTAAGTGTTAAATATTATTTAAGCAAATGAGTATATTTATTCATTATGTATAGGCGAATTTAATGAAACAAGGCACTCTCTATCAGTCAACTTTTGATTTAAAAAACTACACTGTGATGGATGTACTCAGTAAACAAATAATAATGGATATTATCATTAAAATAAGTTGCATATAATATGTATTACAAAACATATATAAGCTAATTTAAAGATGAACAAAATATGTAGTTTATAATCTGATATTGTAAAAACCTTTGATTGTAACAATGCCAAACATTATAATAATTTAACCAGACCTTAGTAAGTTTGATGACTCTATCATCAGATTTGAGACAAAGATACACAAAATCAAAGACCTAAGGACTAATTTATTTTCAGACGCACACGATTGTGATCTTTGTAGCTTCGATTGTCTAGTTTTTTAGTTTTTATTTAAGTGTATTTAACAAATCACGACCGTCTTACAATGCAAACCGGCTGGCCCAATGCTGCTGGGTAAGCCCGAACGGTCCGATACAGCCATATTGTGTGCTCAACGCGTTGACAGATGTGCGCTAATTGACGCATGCGCACAAGCGCAACATTGTAAGCACTTGCATACTTGTTTTAGACTGAGCTTTAGTGATGAGACATGTTCGAGTAACCCGGTTTTAATACAGAGATTTTTTTAACCTAATATTTGTTTACTAACTTGAACATTATTATTGTCAGTTTGTCATGTATTATTGTCATTACCGTGTCTACAACATAGACATTTCTTTCAAAGTTTAGACAAAATAACTGCAGTGGTGGTAAGGTGTGACGTTTCACTAAATGACTCTACATTAACAATGTCAATTTATCTATAAATATTTAATGTTACGCCCCATTATTATAAAATGATGCTTTAGTCAGATATTGTTTAAAATCACTTTATATCAATACTTATAATGGTCATTGTTCATTAGTTATTGAATGTTAGTTAGTTAGCCCATTGTGCCCCACTGCTGGGCGAAGGCCTCCCTCGTTACTGAATGTAGGTAATCTTTAAGCATTAGACCCGAATACCAAACAACTCACAAGCAATCACTAGTAGTCATAAAAAAAACCACCAAAAACCATAAAAATCTTCCAGACAACCCTAAAAAACTTACAAGCAAATCTGAAAATTCGAGCCTTCGAATCCCGAATAATATCTTAGCATCACTAACCCGGTTCGGTTCGTGACCGGACCGAGTCGAGAGTACGATTGGGTTGTTGTGCGAACGATTAGCGTTCGATAAACTCGCTAGCCTGCATTGTATGACCGGCTTTACTTGCTCACTATTATTATGAATTTAACAGTTTCTCTAGTTTATGGCGTGTAATTTTTCTTGTTTGATCAGTGAAAGAATTTGTTTTCTCCATTTTATTTTGGTATATTGAATGAATGTTTTGTGTGGTTAAGATTTGAAAAAAGGTAGTCTTAACGTTATTGTTGAAGGGATAGTATTGAAGGAAAACACGTTGCGTTAACCTCCAAATGACATGGGAAATAGGGAAGATGATGATGATATCGGTGTAGTAAATAGCAACCCTTTCTTACTTCGCGTTGCTGCAAACTTACACACAAATCGTTCTAAAGTAACGTTCTTTAAATTAAAGAAAATAATTAATTTTGTAATAATAATATGCCTAGATTTTAAACCTAATTAAACCTTATACATATAGGTTCAAACGCTTACTTAGAATTTCCCAGAACGTGACACACTAATTAATGACTTTTAATCACAAGAGCTGTGCTTATGACTCGAACAAATACCTTTCTACGCTCAATGTCAGTCAGACAGAAAAAATAAAGAACTGAGCTTAGTCAATCCTTCATTTAGTCGACATTAGAGGTCATTCCTACGTCGACAGCTAAGTATTTACTTTTAATATACTAGTTCAAATGGCGTGTATACGTGTATGTAACAATTAGCATAATTTGTAACTAATTCTGTACATACAAAAGGAGAATCTGAGTGACCTATTAAGGCGCAACCGAATGTACGGGGACTAGGAGCTTAATTAAATTTCTCTCTCTATACCGTGTTACCCCAGTTCATGGGTTGTGGAGGTCTGGTAGGCAGCCGCTCCTCGTTAAATACTGGTATTCAGCAAAATCCGGCTTTACTGGAAGCCGACCATAGGCAGATGATGATGGTGATGATACGTCATAGAAGGGATGAAACGGGAATTCTACATTCAGACGGGCGAAACCGCTGGCGAAAGCTAGTTTGTTGATAAACTGTGTTTTTCTTAGGCCAATAAATCGTTCTGGGTTCTTTTCCCATTTACAACGATATGGGTGAATTGTTTTGATGCTCAATAATTATTTTATTAGTCATATCTTTTTTTTTATTCTTAAATGTCATTTGGTTTATCTTCGTTTCTTTGCAATGTAGAATTAAAATAATCTAATCGGTTCTTACGTATCAACAAACAATACGTTTTTCCAAGTTCGGAGAATTTAAACAATTACACACTGTTTGTGACAATGACCTTATCATGCGGACAGACAGACAGACAGACTGACTCTTTAATCATAATAATGAATTATGTTAATATATGTCCCAATTTAAATATGGCGGCTTTGTTTGGTATAAGGGACGAGAGCTCGACCTTCTTTAAATACTTTATGACTGTGAAAACAGTATCAAAATTAATTCATTTGTTTTCGAGATAAGTCCTATATTATACCTACAACAGTGGTACCTGGTGGCAGTGTGGATTGCAAATGCTGTTTGGTTACTCTTTTTTTAATTAAAATTCCAGACAAGTTTCTATATAAAGTCTGTCCACAGGTTTGACCTTCAGTTGGAAAAAACTTACTGTTCAATACTGCAGGTATACCTACGTGTTGCTAAAAAAATAGGCATGTATCTAAGTATTGCTCAGAAATGACACCTATATACAGTACGGCGTTATAAGTTGGCGAATCTGAAGTTAAGCTCTGCGAATTTTGGCGCTTGAAATATCGTACCAAAATAAATGTCTTAAAAAAATAAATACTATTTGCAGTTGTTATTGCTGTTAAAAACTGTTATTGGTATTAATATTTTTAAAACCTTTATTTTTGGACGATATTTCCAGCGCCATTCGCACTAACCTAACTTCAAACTCGCCAACTTATAACGGCCGTACTGTACTGTAGACGAAAACATCACTAGTATCTATAAATTTTAATAAATAAGATTTTAAATAATAAAACAGTCATATCAATTAAAAAGTAGTAAATACAGAAAAGGAGTTTTGTTGGTACTGCTGCTTCAATAGAGTAGACCTCTCACATTAAAATTCCATAAAAAAGGGTATCCAGTAGTATGCTGTCCATACCCGTATCATCGTATTTCATATCTAAATTAATAAGTTACACAGTAGGTATAAAATGATTTAGACAATGACATTATACATAATAAACTGAAAAAAGAGTGGCTAATCTTAACAATCGCATCTTTCAAAAGCTCCCAAAAACCGATATTTAAACGTCAATTAGCAAAAGAATTCAAAAATGGAATGTTCGATAAATAAAAAACAAATATGGCGCCACGGAAGGTCGGCATCGATTGACTGCGCGCGTGCATGATGCACACAGGGCTACGATGCACGGGCATCGTTACGAGCAGTAATATGAGAACTGTCTTGTAGCTCAAAGGCAGTCATTGTTGTTTGAAGATCCTAAGGGCTGTCTGTCCTCGTATATTCTCGTATTTATAATTAGCCATCTCACTTTACAAAGAGGTAAAATGTTTTGTTGTTTTCTCTAAAAAAAAGTAAAGTCTAGACGTAATGATGTAAGGACCAAAATTATATCTTTACTGCAAAAATTCCGATTTGTTAATAAAAAGTGTCAGAGGGTGAATAGGAAGGTAGGGTAAAATAGAGTCAAAAATTTGAAGGGGATTTTTACGTTGTTAACAGTTTTTTCCATCATTTAAGTGGGTACTCCCATTTATTCATTAAATGTAATTAAAGTTGATGCTTTGACAGAAATCAATAATAAAAATAATACCAAAGTAAACATCCTAATCATAGTTTTGTTTCTATTCCCCTTTCGTTCCTTTTCACCCTGTTTGATGGTACATAAAATAAATTTGTGAGACTGTAGTATATTTTAAATGACTGATTAGCACAGAAAACCAAAATACAGTATGCTTATGTTTCATCAAGAAAGTTCTCGATCAAAAATAAGTCAATTAAAAAGTATATTTCGAAAGCACCAATCCGAACTGAAAGTTTAACCACGACTTCAGGAAGCTGTTACTAAAACATTAGTTATTTATGAGGAAGGAAAGCACGATTCGGAAATCAGTATCCGCCAAACAAAACGATATTTAGTTAAAACCATTGATTGTATAAAAGATTTGAGAGAACTACCGTTTATTCGCAGGAATGCAAACAACAGTAATGTAGCAATTATATACGTTTTAACAAATAATATATTGCATATAATTATAGGTTGTTTTTAAGGTGGCAGGAAACATAAAGTCTTTACCGGACGCTACATCCCAAAAATATTACAGCAAAAAAAACTGGTATGGTAAATGCCAAATATTGGCAATAGGAAACAATCATTTATTTTTCTCTCTAAGCTGTACTCTATCTAATTCTAGACCTTTGGTTTTTATGTGGCAGTTATTTTTTTTTATATTTCTTTGATTACGTTTTACTAAATTTTGCCTCTTTCCTTTTCAAATTATTATAATATAAGTACCACAATTTTCAACTAAAATTAAAATGAAATCTATGAATGCAAACTTTTCTTTTACAAACTAATTTCCTTTAGTAATCTGTCGTGCTTAAGAAAGGCCATGCAGTAACCAGTAGTAAGAACCAGCTATTAAAATAATACCGATATTTACACCGGTACACTTGGTAAGAATTTGACTTCCTATTTGCCACATTTGTTTTTTCAAACGAAGCCGCTGTCAGAAGTTACTGCTGGAAATTCTCCTGACGAAACATTCTTGAGTAAAAGAAATAGGTTTATAGGATACCTTCTACGAGTTGTGGTATATCTCTATATCAAAATTAATTTAACATTTTAGGCTTAAATAAAACAGCGTTACTTTCAATACTCAATACTTTATTGCATTCCGTAGTACATACAGGTTCGCATTTATAATATGATATTATTTATTTAACAATTTAGTACACACACATATGAAATGGATAATAAAGAGGAGACAGAAAATAGGTGCAAGGTAATGCTTATTTCTAAAGAAATCTCTTCCAGCATACCGCGAAATGATAGTTGGAAGAAAAGAGATGTAGACAACAGTGTGTAACAGTAAGAGGAAAATAAATACTACGCTATTCTATGCTATTTGATAGTATGGATTCTACTAGAGTCAGGCCAGCCCTATCGCACATACAGCGTGTAGTCAAAGCGGCCGCATGCACCGGAGTGGAGCGGTGTCACGACCGCGGCCGCCTACCGACCTGCCCTCGTGACCTTTCTCGGAATCTATAATTATTACAGCACCCTGTTAATGATTTATCTCGGCGTTTAATAATGGACACTACTCTGTAAGGTTGAATGAGGGAGATGAGTAATTACTGTGATGTAATATTTGACGCAGATGGTTGAATTTCTTCTTGATTACTTCGTAATCAGCACCAAAAAGGTGAATGTGGGATGCAACTTCTGTCAAACGCTGTGATATATGTACGTACTGTTGGGAAACCCTAATACCTCACCGTATTACTGCTTATATTCGTTCTGCCTCTCACCGAAACAACAAACAAGCGTTATCACGATATACTTAGTATGCAAACCCCTAATTTGCTGAAACAACTTGATAAAGAACCTTCAATAAATAACCCACAGATATAAACGAAAGATCTAAAACACTCATATTACAAAGCCAAGGATACAAATATATCGACAACGCCCTGAAGAGACAACCCCACCCGAAACTTTAATTAATTCATGAACCCCCGACCGGTCTCATAGGACCGCGCTGTTATTGTCTTACTATTGTGTCTGTTTCGCGGGTATTGATAGGTTAAAGCCAAGGATACACTAGGGGACAAATGGAGCAACATGTTGCGGAACATGTTGCTCAACAAGTACGTGGAACATGCATACTGACGCGGGACTCGTGCGCTCGCTCTCGAGGCGGGAGCAAGCAACATGCCCCGCGTCACGCACTACTCGTATGTTGCGGGGCATGTTGCAGGACAATATGCAACGTTGCAGCGTCACGTAAATTTAGTGTTGCGCGTCGTGTTTCGGGACAAAATGTTCCCTAGTGTATCCCAGGCTTAAAGCTCCGAATTTAATTTACTGCACCTACAAGTCAACAAAGAATATAAAACAATGCATGATCTTCTTACACAAGACATAAACGATTGGGAGTACCCACTAGCGATGAGCGATACCGACATGTTACTACAATCGAAAGAATCGGAGAAAATAAAATAAACTATCGAGACAACCATCGAGATGTTTTTTGATTGTTTCGAGTCAATGCAATCGAACGCTAGTTTTCGATATTTCGAATCAAAACTCTAAACCATTAGGGAACAATTCGCAAATGAATACACCATGCTGCAGCAATAGCAATAACAGATCGAATTGGACTCGAGTCATAGTCGATCCAATCGAGATCCATCGAGACGTTCGAACAATCGAAAATCGCTAGTACTCGCTGTGCTTACTATGTCCGTAGTGCCCGCTTGGCCCGCAGGCGGTGCGCGTACGCATCTCAACGAGCCGTAGCCAGTGGCCAAGCTAATGTGAAACATATGTTGTCGGTATCAGCGAAATGATCGCCGCTTAACGTTTCATTCCATGCAAAAACCTTTTTGAGATTGTGTTGCATGCTTGTGTAAATTAAGATATTGAGATAGTGTAAGTAGCCACTTAAAATATCTCAGTTATCAACAGTTGGTTTTAGAGATAACTGGGTCAATATACTCGTATAGACTACGTCGACGGATAAAGACAGGTTTTTCTGATTATCTTTTTGTTGGTTTTTTAAATAAATAAAAAAGAGAGACTTAGTAGCTAATTACTTCCATATTGTAACGTGATCGCATTTGTATCGCGCCAGATTATCCAGAGTCCTAGATTATCGGAGAAACTAATAAGAAAAATTGAAATCAGGAAAAATCCGACTCTTTTAAAACACAACGATGCTATCGAAATTGAAACTCCATTTACAAACTGAAAATAAATTAAAAAGACCTCATAAAGTACGCGATAATAAACCAAACAGAGAGATACAATCTATACATAAATCGACTCCCTATATAAAACTTACGGAGCGTAAAAATCTCCAGTTGGCGATCATAATAACTTGTACTGCATTACCATACAATAGTGCTCACCCCACCGCGGATATAGCTAGATGGATATGGTATACTGTGCCGTACTTCCGGGCAGTGTCGGTCAACACTGAAACTGCATAACTTGGATATACGAATAAAACAAGGAAACAAAGTCCAAATCAAGTGTCTTTTAGAATGTGGAAAGCGTCTTCGTAATGGCTTGATGAACGGAAATGCCTGAATGAATTTATGAATAAATTTATAAATAAAGAAGGTAACAATTAATTTGAAAATAAAGAAGGTGAATGATATTTAGACAGATTAGAATTATAAAAGAAGATATCACTGACCCCAATCAATATGGTATAAGAGCGAGAAGATAATAACGGGAAAGAAGAAATACATGGTAGACCTATGTCCTTGACCATCAAAAAGGATGCACTAAAAAGAGAAAGCAAACAATGATTGTTCAAAGCTTGTGTTTTAAAAAAAGGAATGAAGTGGTAATAACACCCGTCTGGTTATAAACGAATACATATTTATTTTTGGATTACTGTATGGTTTCAAGATCGTTCCATGTGTGACTTCATGCAGCATAAAATTTTATATTTTCAAATTGTTCCTTATACTGTTTTACTTTTAAATTACTTAGGATTAATTTGATCTGTTCTAAATTTACTGCTACAACGATTTACTGCTACTATCCGTTGTTTTAAACAGTACTAAAACTGTTAGCCTTCAAATTTGTCACTCAGTTTTAATCTTTCCACCTCTCAGGACCATATTGCAGGATCTAAACGAGGCCAATACCAATACTGGGCAGAAAAAGTTTAATGAGAGCATCGATACGAAAAGAAGAAGAAGGGCCACATTTTTCCGTTCCCAAAAATGGTCCTTCCATAAACTACATACTTAGGATTAATAAGGGCTAGTTTGATCTGCTCTAAGTGTACTGCTATTTCATCTATTAATTTAAACAGTACCCCACGACTTGTCGCTCAGTTTCAATCTTTCCGCCTCTCAGGACCATTTTTTACTGTTCCCAAAAATGGTCCTTCCATTCCGCAACCTCGTAGATATTATCAAAAATATGACAAAGTAAACACTCCTTTCCAATTTACTTTATCCAATTACCGTGATGTGAACATGTTGGACAAATAACGAGATACAAGCCTTGCACCCACGGTTCGCCCACGCGTGGGACCGAGGTCTTATGTGATGTTAAATAACTTTGAGTCCTTTGTTAGGCTGCTGTTATAGCTTATATTTTTAACACTGAGCCCATAAGGCAAGGTGTAAATTGTTGTTGTTTTATTTTAAGTATTTCTCTTGTACTTGAAAGTCTTGTACAATGTTTCGTTGTATTTATCACTATTTTGTTTCATCTGGCTGTTTCTATGAAGTCTATCAAAATATTGTCAAGTTTGAAAAACTATTAAAATTATGATTTCCCAAATCGGGTTTTCGAGGATTTTCCTTGCAGTAAATATTTCGAATTCTTGAATGCAAAACAAGGTCTTTCGCAATGTCCTTATATTGTAATACCAAGGTTATCCTCAATTGTGCATTGAAGAATTTCGCATTTACCATAAACTTTGCATTGAATTGTATGTATGTATGTATCAACATTTGTTTGGTTTCAAAGTCTACACAGAATGTGACAGGGTTTTTAGTCATAGATCAAGTCTTGTTCCTACTGGCTACTGACAGGTAACTAAGATCTACGACACTTTCTTATCTCTCTGCTCCCAAAGTAGCTTATAGTCGATTACTACTTTTGTAATTCGTCCAACTAATCATTTTATGTTTATTTTAAAATTCTTACGTAAGAAAATGTATATCCCTAATTCTTACGAGCACATACATAACAATCTCAAACCTCATAAAAGAGACGGAAAACCAAGCCCTAACATTACCTATGGTCCTTGTATTCCGATCAGGCCCGCCCTCATTACCAGTCGTGTGTGTCTCGATCGCTCGCGTCTCCTGCAAGCCCTACAGATCTACGGCGACATTCCTCACTGCAACCAGACTGTGACTGTGACCGAAATACTCAGATACTACCTACTGATGAATAATAAATAATCACCTCTGCTAACTAAATGTCAACGAGATTATTTATCTGTGATTAAGTCATTCGGGAAGTGCTTCAAGAATTACTTCATCTAAATATGAATATTGTACTTTATAGGTTATACAACATAGTAAATATCAATTAAAAAAAAATTAAAAGTGGTGGTGTTTTTTTTCTGTCTGATTCTTCTCGATGGGAAACGACCAATTAGATTCGTATACTAGTTCTTAATGTTTTACAGGTGCTCATGTAAAGGGCAATATTTTGACAAGCAATTATGCTTTCTATCACTTATTGCCAATTTCTTCACTAAACGTAACAACTAAAGTAGCAGCCAAAGTAACGTCATAAAGTAATAATATCGGTTAAATTCGTTTCTTCACAATTTTAACTGTTAGTTTTGTCCTTAACTTTAACTGCTCATTGAAAGGCTGTTAAATCCAAAGTCACTGTCATTTTGACAAAATTGTATAAGTTTCATTGCGTTTATCCCTACATTTTATTTTAGTCGACTTTTAATTTAGCTGTCACTTGGATGAAAACATTGACAAGTTGACATTTGTTATTGACAACAGTAATTGTCAAGGAAAAGTTATTACTTTAGTTTTAGTTTTAGCTTTTTTGAAGAAATTGGCCTTTAGTGAATTATTTGAATCGGGTCAGTCACAGTTAGTCAAATAATTTCATATTTGTAGGAGACAATCTCCAGAAGGTAGTACTGTAGACTGTAGCCACGATAGCTAAATTCCTTTCTAAAGTTGCCTTCTACAAACAACTTTACCTCTTTACATATACCGCTATATTTCAGTGATTAAGAAATCACGGAAGTTCTTCCAGCTAAACTCTTCTAACCATTATTTAAATAAACGCCATTACTACACATGTGCTCCTTATTTGGTCCTGTCATCCTCATTAACTCGTTTCCTTCAATTAAGTCTACAAGACTTTGCATCCAATCTTTTTATCCTCCATATTGGTTGACAATCTCAAATATTTACTGTGACTATAAAAACTTGTAAGTTAATTGTGCCTGGTACACGTTAGATGCTAATTATGTGCAGCTTCCAATTATGTGAAGCTTGTGACTGACTCACAACCTTCGCAACCGGTTGTAGTGTGGTCTATGTGACTGCAGTAAAGGGAGAATTTGATTTACGCGTATGTACATTTGCGTACAAGGTTTTAAAGATGAGAAAATTTAAATCAGAAAAAAAAGCAATTATTATTGATATTGCAAACATCAGTTTTTGTAGCCATCCTAAAAATCGGTTACAGCAATGCAAAATATGCCTCTCCTAGCGAGGAGGCCTTGAGTCCCAGCAGTGGGGATTATAAGGCTGATTCTATGCTAAAATACTTGTAAAAAAAGAGGAGAAGAAGATCAAACGCGTTTGAATATCCATAGTTTATTTTAGTAATAGCAGTAGGTAATTATGTTAATCTATAGGTACAATAGTCAATAAGAAAAAAGAGCACGCTACAATGACTTTAATTATAAATTTAAATGAAAACTAATTACCTGTTTATGGTCTTTATACCAATATAATTAGAGAACTAATTTGTATGTATAGCGTATCTTTTTAAACATACCGGTAGAATCACAATAAATGAGTCACATTACTTTATTTTAAACAATGCGTCGAAACAATTAGCCATTGAATGAATATGTATTTAAAATTATAGTAAGTTTTATTTAGCCATTATGAAAATAAAACTTACATAAAACTGAATTTTATGTTTAACAATTTCTTATTTATATTTTTGTTTGTATTGAAAAAAGGTGAGTAATTTTAACACATTTATATCCTCTTTCATTCTGTAATAAGAAGGCTTAATATAATTGGACGTAGTTAAGCAGAAAGGACTCAATCCACACTTTGGCCAAAATTGAGTTAAGTATGCCATCGTACTCCCGAGGGTTGAATCTATCATATAATGAAAACCCTAGCTTTAAAATGTACATTCAAACTAGTTTTTTCACTACTCCGACTCAACCCACAAGTATGAAGAGCATACAAAATGTATTTGCTGAATTAACTCAGTCCGCTTGAATTGTTTTTGAGTAATGAGATTACTATGAATGTGTTCCTAAGGTCGATAAAACAGAATAAACTCAAACAGTTTGAATCCTTTCTAGGAATTAGTTTTGATTAGAAATATCATTTTACCAAATAACTGAAACGACTCAAACAGATTGGGTCGTTTCCGTGATACCGGTTTACTGACATAAAATATATCTTTTTTTTATCAGAAACGACTCAAAACACTTGAGGTATTACAGAAAAAGAGCCTTTGATGAACAGCGCATTTAATATCAAACTATTTAAAAATGACTCAAACAGAATGAGTCGTTAGTAAGAAATAGATGTTAGACTGAGATGATATAGATTTGATTGAATTGAAACGACTTAAAATATTTATGTTTACGTTGAAGTAGTAGTAATATTTAATTAATCAAAGTTATTACGTTTGCGTTGTTAATAAAAGACATGGATGTAATAAAACTATAACTATAATGAATGAATATGTTTTCTCTTTGTAACTCAAAGGTTTGCTGGAAGAAAACTCATTGCTGAGTTAAGCTCGCCTTTGTACATTAATAATTTAATCACCATGTGTTGTAATGTTTGTTTTTGTGTACAATAAAGAATTAAGAATTAAGAACTATTATTTTCCTGAAATTTTTACAGTGGCATTTTTTTGTTGATAGCTGTTGGAACTCTAAAAAACTGGCAACTCTGCCATTTTTTCACACACTGACTAGTGAAACGCGTGTTTCGATTTATTTAGTTTAAATTAGTTCATTCATCAAGAGAGAGCGGAAGATCTTCGTAATCAAATTTCTCAAGACTTGGCGCGTGCTAAAATAGATCCCAAATTTGAATGTGTTACCTACGATCTCGAAAAATCTCTACCTTTGCCCCGTATACCTACTAACATAGTATTTTATAAACGTCAGTTATGGGATTCATGTTGGCCCTAACGATCAAGGTCGATGCTATGTCTGTGTTGAAGGAGAAGCCGGAAGAGGAGCCCAAGAAGTTGGCTCGTGCCTCACGAGCGAATTTACACCGCAGAAGAATACATGAACATCATGAAAATCTCTAAAAAGAAAAACCCCCTTCACGTTCTTCTTCTTCTTCTACCTGGCGTTAATCCCGGCCATTGCGAGGATCCGCCTTCCTACTAAACTTTCTCTACTTTGCCCGATCTTCAACATCCTTCCCAGTAACGCCATTGGCTCTAATGTCATTGACCACAAGACCTAGCCTCAAGGACAGCCGTATCCATGCATCTCCAACGTACTCCCTAGGGCGGCGCATGATGTGGCCATACTCAGTTTTTCTCCCTCGTCACGGACGGGTGTGTAATGTTTGGCATAATAACAAATGCTCTAATTTCACTTGAACTAACGTTCATATGACCTAATTTTCATATGACATAATATCAAATGACATAAATTCGTATGACCTAATGTTTCATATCATATAATATTCATTTAACATAATAACATTTAGTATAACGTACCTTTTATATAATTTTCAATATGTATAATATTCTTTTAATATAACGTTCAATTGACCTAATATTCTTTTGACCTAAAAATGTTTAATGGGCACAGTTCTAGCCTAACTCAAATGGCACTTAACCAAACCTTAAAATATTCTATGCATGGTCGAGGGTAGGCTTGGTCGACGGAGCCCCGCTTCGCGGGGCTCCTACTTCTGGGTGGTTCATAAAAAAATAACCACGAAGGGGCTGGCGGGGTCGATTCGCTCGCTTCGCTCGCTCACACGACCCCGCCATCCCCTTCTAACCTAACCCATCCGAGTCGGGGTGCCCTAAAGTCCAGATTGCATCCAATTTCTCCTGGTAACAATAGTTGCGGGTAGCAGAGGTGATTTTCTAACTTATATTAAAAGTTACTTAGAGATTATGAATATTATAGTAAATGAATAATATGCTAAATGAATATTATGTGAAATGTGCATTATAGGAAATGTTCATTATGTCATATGAAATTAGGTAAAATGAAATTATATCAACAATTCATTATGTCAACTGATCGTTATGTTAAACAAAATTATGTTAACTGAAATTATGTCAAGTGAACGTTAGATATTTTGTTATTATGTCAATCGTTACACACCCGTCACGGACACCCAAGACTATCTCGGATGAATGAGTTGCTTATGCGATCGGATCGCGTTACGCCGCTCATCCACCTCAGCATCTTCATCTCCGTGACGCGAAGCTCCGGGGTGTCTGCGCCGTACAGAAGGAGAGGCCGTATGATGCATTTATATATCTGCCCCTTGAGCTTCGGAGGCATTTTGCGCCTCATACAACACCCGTTACCTCGCGCCTCTTCGCCCAAGCAGCGCCTATACGTGCTTGGACATCGTCGTCCACGTTGCCAGACTCGTGCAGCACGGATCCAAGGTACCTGAACTTATCCGGATGATGTTTGGATCCACACTTCAATTGGCACGTTATCCGTACGTTTCCGGTTCTTTATGTGGCGAAGAGCAATGCGGGTTTCGTCGGGGGAAATAGGGGTAATAAGTCCAAGATTTGGAGGCGGTTCGGGAGGAAGGTTCTTCTTTACGTTAATAGAATGAAAACAAGATTTTTTAAGTACGAAAAAAATAGTTAATCGCAAAACATGTACAATGAATAAAGATAAAGTGAACTGGCTAAAAACTAAACAAATTTTATTGAAAAAAAAAGATCCTTACCTAATAACGATGTCTTCGGAGAGTAGAGATTATACAAAAGCTGGATTTGTCGAAAAGAAACAAAGATGTTTTAATCCAATCTTCAAAAGAAGAATATGAAGTTCTTTGGCCCCAGGGAAAACAAATCCCACAAGCTAAGCTCCAAGATCTCAGATCTATGTTTAATTTAATACCTGAAGACTGTCATCCATTTTACAGTAACCTTAAGGGAGACTGCAATATCAACGAGGATGTTGATGGTTACGGGCCATCTCTTGACTTCGACTCGACGAGGATGAGAGAAATTAATAGAGTGCGTCTAATGAGAGCGCGACCTGGAGGTCTTTTTTTCAATTTAATTGGTAACATTATTTAGCCGCAATTGTAGGAAATAAAAAAAATTGTGAAGTGTGTTGTCCTACTAGTTAGTAATATCATATACAAAATTTTTGGATTTAACCACAACCTTTCTCTCAGGTCGCGCTTTTATTAGACGAACTAGTGCGTCTAATGAAAGCGTGACCTGGAGTTTATTTTAAAATTTTATTGGCAACATTATTCAGCCGTAATTTTATTGTAGCAAATAAAAAAAAAGTGGGTTGTCAAAATATGATTCTCCTATTAGTTAGTAATAACACATACAAAATTGGATATAAACTCTTTTTCTCTGGTCGCGCTTTCATCAGACGGACTTATATGCGTGACCATCTATGCGCTGATTCTACTTTTTTTTGTATGTCAATCATGGCATTTTTATGTGATTTTGCTAGTTTTATGTTTATTGACAATAAATATATAACTTTTTAATCGTTTTCGTTATAATTATTTTTTTATTAGTAGATTTTCTAGTCGAAGGGTAGTTTTGAGTCCATTCTGAGAAAGTAAAAAAAAATACCTGTCTTAACAAACTTAAGTTTAATTGTAAGGACTCAAACCACATTTCAGTTAATATCTCGAAATCTATTGCAAAATATATGATTATATTTGATTGATAAATAAAATATAAACTATCCTTTTAATTAGGGAGCAAAATTTTAAAAAAATGTGTCTTTGTTTTAGAGAAATTACAGCTGAAACTTCAAACGCCCATAACTCAAAAGTGACTTTTTGTGGATTGAGTCCTTTCTGCTTAACTACGTCCAATTGTGTAATGTAAAGTCCGCGAATCAAGCGACGATACTCGTACCTACCAACATTCTCACAGTGTACGCGTCAAAGGAACTGCCTCTTTACCTCAATTACAAGGGCCTATTAGAGTAACAAGTCCATAGCGTCAATTATCCGTCATCGTCACCAGCTCAGCAATCAAGTCGGTAGCGTCTCAATCAGACAGCTGCTCAGCCGAAGATACAGTGTGAAAGATGTCATTAGAAGTGTAAATGATTTTTAAAACTAAAGTAGTATTGTACAGGTATTGGTAGAAGATTTATTTTTACTGATTGTGACAGCTTGCTATTTGTACCGTTTTTACCCCAGGTCTGGTAGGCAGCCGCTCCTCCTAGAATACCTACTGGTATTCAGCTAAATCCGGCTTGACTGGAAGCTGACCCCAATATAGTTGGGAAAAGGCTAGGCAGATGATGATGATGTGACAGCTTGCTATTTGGAAAACACTCTTATGACCTTGTAGGACTGGGTCATAGGTTATTGTACTCATAGGTTGTTTTAGGTGGGAAATCAGCCAATGACTTCTCCCGCTCTGGGTGGAGCGGAAGGATGTGTCAGATTTTTTACTGACTAAAACCTGCTCCTGTTTCTTTTTTTCTTTGTTTCAGGAAGCCCGAGTTCATTCTCACATAACTCATAAGCCCAAGAGGCGTCGACCCTGCTATGCCATTGTACTTATAGGTGATATTAGAGATTTGGAAGAATTTGGATTAACAGCTAAAAATCTTACTGCTAGCAGTATGGCCAGCAACTTAAAGCGTAGGTATTTGTTTTAACACCTTTTCGAGCACAAATAGGACCTCTCAATCTTTTCCTCGAACATCATGCCTATACTTAGCAATATCGACATTTAAGGCAATACTCAATATTCTTGGAACAGCTTATTATCATGCGCTCGAAATCCTCTAGAGTAGGCACTGCAGAGGTGAACGCTTGCGACAGTATCGTTCCGAGAACCGCTGACGTTTAGAGGTCGCCACTTCGCCGCTCCGAGCCGATGTAGTGGCGACCTCTAGGGTTGCCAATAGTCCAGATGAAGTAGGATAGCGTTTTTGGAATGTGCACCCAGACTTTAACAGTGATATCTGGCCTGACCGACTTTTCAATCAATCAATCAAATTGTTTATTAGTGACAAATGGGTAACGTATAGGTTTTCATTACACAATTAAAATATAATGCTTACTTAAAAATGTTCATGCCATGATCAGCCACTTGATCATACCAATTTTTTGTCGGTAAAAATCATCTTTAGTTTTTACTACAAATTAAAATTACGTAGTCAAAAGTACATTTGTTTTATTTTTTATTTTTTTGTTAAATAGAAATGATAATAATTTTCTGAATATATTAATGTATTATATTGTCTTTTCCTGGCTCGTAACTGCGCGAAAACTCGTGCGTAATGCAACCGCAGAGTGAGATTGATTAATGTGTATCGAAATGTCAATCGTATGTAATAAATGGAGATAGTAGTCGTATGTAGTAAATGAATTCCATTATAGGTACGTAATGTGTTTAACGATACTGTGTGTGGCCATGAATGTCAATTGCATAATGTCAGTTTTATCGGCAGATAAAACAAATTGTTTCTAATTTAGATGAATTTTTTCACTGCACAGTAGGTATGACAGATATCCACTAACCCGCACTGGGTCCTTGTAGCGCATTACGGCTCATTTCCTCTCCAAGAGATGAGGCTAAACTCCCAATAGTGGGCACCTTATAATGCATAGCCTAATCAGTAATGATAAGCAGTACCTAGGCTATACCTAGTTTTACAAATAGTTATGTAGATACTTTCTCGTTCATCTTAAGATGATAAATATTTTCATGGTTTCTTCTTTATCGTTCTGAAATTATATATCAACAAACAAAGACATACTAAAGACGAAGAAATAAGTTAAAATTAAGTTTATGTTAAGATTAACTTTACTTCTCGCTTATACAATTTGGACACGAAGAATAGTGCAAATAATTCTACGTTAACACAAACATCATAGTACGTAAAACACCGTTCTTTTCTACTTTGTCCTTAGCCCAGTCAGTGACCGAACGAATTGAACAAAGTCTACAACAGCGCATGAGTCAGCCGCGAACTTCCTTATACGACGATTAGTTAAATAAGACGAATCGGGTCCGTGACGTCATTGTTCATGGCAATTTAACGACTGCACAATTAAACTTTTGGGCTGTAAGATCTTGTGATAGCCTGTAGTGCTTGTAAAGCGTGGTAGACCCTTTTTAATGCCGCGGCCACACACTCGACGAGTAGCATGGGAAGTAACGAGGAAAGGAGGCAGAGACATAGTGTGGCCACGTTACTCGTCATGCTCCTCGTCCTGCCCACTGCTCCCTATCTTGTCGGTCTTTGCGCGCGAGAGAGAGAGAGCAACATCGCGGCAAATCACGGCAGCGCGAGGAGCAGAGCGATGAGCAGCGCGAGGAGCATAGTCTGGCCGCAGCATAAGTTATATGTTTGTACCTAATTAGCAATGAGCTAAAGAAAGCTTAAGTACTTTATTTGTTTCATGAGTGCTGAGTTTTGTTTCAGACGGTTAAAGTTTGTTATAATAAGGTTTTAGAAGTCTAGCTTTTTTAATTGACTGACTGTCTGTTGGTGTGGTGGTTAGTGGCACTGACTGCTTTGTTTGAGGTCGTGGGTTCGATTCCCACTCAGTAAATATTTTTTCGCTGCGCCTTCCGGCCACGTACCGGAAGGCGCAGCGTCGGAAGGCAAGGTGGACCGACGACCTGGCGAGGGTCGCGGGAATCCGATGGATGCGAGACGCACAGGACCGGTCGCTGTGGCGGCGCTTGGGGGAGGCCTATGTCCAGCAGTGGACGTCTTTCGGCTGAGATGATGATGATAATGACATATTTTTTTGTGATGAGCACGATCATTTGATGTATCTGGGTGTTCTTAAAACAAAGTCGCTTTCCACCTTTGTCTATCTGTCTACTAACTCATCCATAATACGGTTATTAGAAAAAAAAAACAATCAACAAAGAAGGTTACTGCATGTAAGGCCTACTCCACGAATGTAATATGCGGCTGTGGACAGTAGATCTAATTTAAACCCATAAGAAGACAGGGCGGGTCACTAGTTATTCCACCACACCCTCTGTACTTCCACAGAACACGCTTGATCACATAAAACAAAGGTCCGTGGAGACAAGTTCCCATAACGTTGACGGTCGACAACACAGCCGCTGTCGATACTAAGTGCTTACTGATTAATTATCTCGTAAATCTGCGCCGGCGCCGTTTGTGCGGCGCGGTAGGCGCCACACGACGCCATGCCTTTTGCAGTAGCTTTTGTTATTGGTTTTATTGATATTAGTCTTTAGCATTTTAGCATTATCGGCCTTATAATATTCCCACTGCTAGGACTCAGGCCTCCTCTCTTGGAGAGGGAATGGGCTATAACCCCCGCGCGGGCCCATTGCGGATTGGTGGATGTCACATGTCTTCGAATATCTAAAGACGTCTATATCTTTATATAAATGGAGAAAAAGTAATGAGTTCTTAAGGGACGCTGGGAGGCTGGCAAGGTTTGAAGCATAATCTTTCTGAATTAGAATCACAATCATTTATTTGTAAGTCATAAGTGAAATAATAACAGATTGTCTACGTTTTGCCCAGAGACATATGTATAAAAACGAGTATGTGTAATTAAAATGTCAGTTATAATAACTTCTGGGATTTTGTAAACTTTCTCATCATTTAACATAGTAAATAAGTATTATTTGGTTCTCTAATCGAAAAAGAGTTATGATCTGCTTAATACCAGCAGATCCTAGAACTTAGGCGTATATAGAAGTGAGCTTCACAAGACACCCAGACCTTGAACAACTATCTTACATAACTAGGCCACACATATAATATACTAGCTGTCCCCTGCGGTTTCACCCGCATTTTTCGTTACTGCTCCGCTCCCGTGGGTTGTTGCGTGATGGTATATAGCCTATAGCATTCCTCGATAAATGGGCTATCTAACACTGAAAGAATTTTTCAAATCGGACCAGTAGCTCCAGAGATTACCCCCTACATTCCATCTTACAAACCTACAAACTTACAAATTTTACCTCTTTATAATATTAGTATAGATGTTTTTATTCTGCTCTGTAATCGAACTGACATATAGTGCAGCAGGCGATCTGCACTCAATCATTGCACTAACTATGCTGTCAAAGTCGCCACGTACCTAACCTTATAATATCTCACTATCAGTAACACTATTGAATTACAACTGAAGAGAAATAAGTACCTTATTGTACTGTAACAAACCTTATTGTTACTTATTGCGCCGACACGGATACACAGACGGACAGACGCAAGGCCGACACCGTGTCTACTGTTTATTGCACGACTTGACTAAAAGGCCTATTACACCACACGTTTTTACGACCGGTCTACGTAGACTGTCGTTGAATCTACCGAGTAGTAAGACCAGTACGGCCGGTATAACCGTTTTTTATCGCAATAACAACTGCAAATTGCATTTTTTTTTATTTTTGTACGAGATTTCAAGCGCCAAAATTCGCAGAGCCTAACTTCAGACTCGCCAACTTATAACGGCCGTACTGTACCCTTATTACACTACGCGACGTAGACTAAGACCGTTCGTAAAAACGAGTGGTATAATAGGCTCTTTACTGCGACAGTACGGCGTAGATTCAAGAAGGCAGGAAGAGAAGTGGAGTACTTCCCTGTTATAGCAACAATAGCATTTCGCACGAAATTGCGTAACACGGAATCGATGTGGTTACACTATTTATTAGTTCCTTGATAAGTGTTGTTTAGATCTATTCGTTTAATGTGGTAATTAGTAAGGATTTACGAAGTAATCCTGAGAAGTGTAGATGAGCTTTAATTGGTACTAACTCTAGATGGTAAGTTATTTATTAAATTATCTACTAACACTTTATAGATCTATTTGTTTATTTTTAAATTATAACATAAAGTAACTAACTAATCTATTCTAAGTGTAACTTAGCTAATTAAAAGTTAGATAAGTAAATATTTTTATGAACAATAATATACATTGTAATAAAAACACAATTTCACCGCTTTCATTTACAGTTTACCTATATATAATATTGCTTTACCATATTGGCCATTACCAACGGATCTTATGATTATAATTTTCATAATTCATAAATTTTATGACGCCGTTTATTATAACGTCACGCGAACTAGTTGGATAGGTATTTGTAATTGAACGCGTCACCGTGTCGCCACTAGCTGGTAACTTCAATTACCTACTACGCTAGTTATTTTCGCTTCCTGCTCTGGATATTCCAAGTAAATAAAACACAGTTGTCGTCATACATTGTTTGTTTTGTAACTATATTCTTGGAAACTCCTTTCATATTGGTTTATTCGTAATTCCCCGATCCGATTATAATTTTGGTGTTTTCAAGGCTCGAGTGAATAGACACGTAGTTACTCAGATACCCGCGAAACGAGACACAATAGTAAAACAATAACAGCGCGGTCTCATAGGATCGGTTGGGGATTCAAACGTTAAACTAGTGCGCCTCACCATCAACGAGTGTATCACTACTTACCATCAGGTGGGATCGTAGTGAAGCTCTAATAGTTCATATATTTTTTATGGTCTTATATGACTAAACAAACAAGAGATTCAAGTTCAAAGTGATTGCCAATTACTGACTACGCAAAAGAACTTTCCAATAAGAAATAGTAGAAATACCTGCAGTTCCGTCAACTTTCTTTGTACAAATAAATCCTAGACGGTAGACATGATAGAACATAAACATTTAACGACAGTATTTGCAATTTAAATTAATACCAAGTCATTTCTACAGAAAAACACGAACCGATTACTCATAGTAAATAAGGCAATACATAAGAATAACATAGGTGTCAACTATTTAGTCAACTATTGTGAAGGAAAATATCCTAAGGAAACTAACATGTCCTAGAGGGTAAAATTCAAAGACATGTGACATCCACCATCACCATGGATTACAACCCATTCCTTCTTCTAAAGAAGAAGCCTGAGTACCAGGCTGATTATACCTATGCTTTTTATCCCCAAATACATTGTTTTTTAGGTGGGAAATCATCCAATTACTTCTCGCGTTCATGGGCGGAGCCGGAGGGCGTGTTTGACTTCCCTTTCGGGTTTCTCTTCAGAAGCGAACCCGTGGCCCAAGTAGGCTTCGACCCTGCTGCTGCCCTACAGGTTTGCTGACATCTCCTCAAGGCGTGCATGAAACGCTACGCACCGTCGACGGCTTTGGCTGGACCGTGGCTGGACCGGATGGTTATCTAAAGGTAAGACGGCGAGCTACCCTTTGTTCACCTTCCGCAAGCCCAGGCTAGTTAATATAAGTACATATTAAGCATTAATATATCCCACAACTTTTCACACAACGCCATCTAGTCCCAAGCTAAGCAGAGCTTGTTTTATGGGTAGACAACTGATAAACATACTTATATATTTCTAAATACATACATATTATAGATAAATTACACCCAGACACAGAACAAATGATCGTGTGCTCATCACACAAACACTTGTCCTGGGTGGGAATCGAGCAGTCAGGGCCACTAACCATTAGACCAACAGGCATACCTATGCTTATTATTCCAAATACTACGTCGCGTCGACTTAACACATTAAGTTCATACGTACCTAAACTATACATAGACTGCGCAGAGTCCTACCAGTCGCAAGGCCGCTATAATTGAGGACTCACAAGTTAATGTCATCGGCGTTATCGAGTACCTATAGTAAATGTGTCAATATAATATGCATCGGCATGAATCACCGGTTCTGTGTGAAGTAATGAATGATTTAATAATATAACCGGTGTTTGCACGTGGCTTCGGTACTCGTGGTTGTATGCACGATAACAGTTCTATGGTGTAACGGTAACTATTTATTTTTGTGGTATCAATCATCTAACTTGTTCTGCGGTACATGGAGTGAGAGGTAGTGTCAAAGTTTTTACTGACTAAAACTAACCAGAAAAAGTACCTATACAGGAGGCTATCCTGACCAGTTATAGTAATCTAGTGTTCACATTGTAATGATTGATTTATTTAAACCAGAACGAAAAAATTACAATTACACTAATTACATTAGATACAAATTATGTAAAGTACATTAAAGAAATTTAACACAGATACATATGTATCCAGGAGCAGTGAAACCGGCATGTCCTAGAACCACAAATTCGAAGACATGTGACATCCACCAATCCACAATGAGCCCGCGCGGTGGATTATGGCTCATTCCCTCTCCAAGAGAGGAGGCCTGAGTCCCAGCAGTGGGATCATTATAAGGCCGATAATGCTAAAATATGTATATCTAAAACTCTACTTTAGTCTTCTCGCAAATCGATAAAAACAGATTTATATACATATGTAATTAATATTCTTGTTAATTTACCTGTATCTACATGTGTATTAATAAATGAATGAGTAACGCGTAAAGCGTGAACAAACTCGTAAGTAGTTACGTGGAAATGCGTCTATAAAATGCTTATTTCCGTTTACCGTAAATATCATGGCAAAACATTAAATCCTCACTCAAGTAAACTACACAAATTCGATTCGCAAATCACTACCAATAAAAATACAATAAACTAAAAACACAAAGCTTATAAAACCTATTCATCTAATACTTGTACAAAGGAAACAAAACGGAACTATATTTGTATAGAAAACCGGCATAATAGCCACTTAACATTTCACGCTAGAGTAGTGTAGTTTTGTGCGCACGCGCGGATCTACGCTACAAGTGCATATCCGGGTACAATGATCGGCTTCCGGTCGTACATTGGGATCAATTGACCCTATTGGGCCCGGGGAAATGTAGGGCTCTTGCCCTTCGTCCGGTATCCGGGATCAGGGAAGGGACCATGTCTGAAGGAAAAATATCGATATCGAAATTGTGATCTGATATTCACACTTATGATAACGCTATCAAGGTAAAAAAGGGCCTATGTCACAACACAGGGAATTCTAGTGTGAGTTCTAGGAATTCAACCCATAAAATGTATGTTTTAGTTAGGAATAATTAGATTCTTATATGTATTTATTTGATAAATCCTATAAAATTAATAGCTACCTTATTTATCTGCAATTAAAAAGTGGTTATCAAAATCATCTTAGGATTTAATTTTTCAAAACTGTTTTCTTCTTATTATTACTATTGTCTAAAGTTTATTTCATGTATTATGTACCTATTCAATTAAATATATAAATAATTTACTCAACCTAACAAGGCTATCTTAAAAAGCTAACAACATCCAAAAAACACTAACCTTAACCAAACCAATACTCATGCAATATCCAGTCAAATCCATGCCATGACCAATCAAGTGCAAATGCGGCGTGATGGGCCACGTTGCACCAATCGCCAATCACGAACCACCCTAGCCCCGTTCACACAATGGCCCATGTTACGATGTAAACAAGCAGTCGACCGACATGCGGCTACTGACCATGAAATGCTGTTAGATAATCTTTTATGTACTCGGATGCATTTAGCAATGTCGAATATAAAGTTATATAAAAATTGGTTACTGTTATTGTATAAATTTTGAGTGAATTGGTTTTATTTGGCGTGAAATGTCAAGTTAAAAATGAATTGATGACTTTTTGACTGAATATGGAGAACTAGGTGAATGCTTTTACGATAAAATAAAGAATTGAGTCTGCCGTGCTAACTCCTCTACCTGGCGATGTTTTAATACAAAACAAACTATCTATGCATATCCGCTAACTCTTAAACTAAAAAACAGATTTTGATGCAGTTTTCATTAATAGAATGAGCGATAAAAGATAAAACATAAAGTAAAGAAAATGAAATTGGAGGAAAGGTTTGTATGAATAATTAGACAGTTTTGACCCGTGCAAAGCTAAAACGTGTTACGCAAAGTTCTAAATAAAATGAGACTATCGATAACTACACCCCATCCCTAGCCCCAGTTAATATAACGTCGGCACTACAACGTCTCGATAAAGTATTACATAAACACACGCCAACGCAAGTCACAGGTTATCGATCTATTGCTCGTCACTGCACTTTAATTGAATGACTAATTGGTCACCTAAGGAGCTAGTGGCTAGATGGTAACAGCCGTACAGGTCGATCTCCAAGTTCAGCAACGCTTGCCAGCTTGCTTGGTGGGTCTGTGGATGGATGACCATCTTAACATACCGAGTTTCCTTCGTGCCTCGGAAAGCACGTTAAGCCGTAGGTCTCGGCTGTCATTTTTAGATCTTTGGCAGTCGTTACGCATAGTTAGAAGGCAGAAAATCTGACTCCAGTGTTGTCATGAAGTACCGCGTTACCCCAGTTAATGGGTTGTGGAGGCTAGTAGGCAGCCGCTCCTCGTAAAATACTTGTATTCAGCTAAACCCGACTTGACTGGAAGCCGACCCCAATATAATTGGGAAAAGGCTAGGTAGATGATGATGACTAATTGGTCACCTACTGCTTCAAGTTAATTGGTCACCTATCGCGTGTTAGGGATGTGGGTAGTGTACCTACTAATCATTGTTGAAGTAATTGTTAGTAGAGACAATAAAGAGAATCTTTATTGAGACAGGTCATGGACTAATTTGTCGATAGGAATTTATTGTATTGTTGTGGTTTTTAGCATGCAATGTTGATGTGTGTTTAATTATAACATTTACTTAGCATTCTATAGCACAATCAGCTTTATAATGTTTCTACTGCTGTGTGCTACAAGACTCTTCACTGAGAGAGCCGTAATCCACCACACAAAAATTATGAAAGACGATAGCTAAGGTTATAGTTTTATTTATTTCACACTTTATGCACATAAAGGTACAAAGGCGGACTTAATGCAGTAGGCATTTTCTACCAGTCAACCTTTGGGTAATGCAGAGAAGATTACCTAGTGGTAGGTGCAATAAAAGAGAGACAGAGAAGTTTTCATGTAGGGCACTTGCAAGCAAGATCAACAAATTTATCAAATTATTTGTATCATTTGAATTCAAATTATTGCTATTTTCAATGTTTTTTATGACCTCCAGATAACGTCACATCATTTTTAAAGCGGTGGGGCTAAAATTAAAGACCTATAAGATCAATAATTTAGACTTTTAATTAGGTGTAAGCATCATACTAAAGTAGTCAAGCAAAAACCCTGTCAAATATGTATTCTATGTGCTTATCCAGAACACATTCTACCCGTGTACCATTTTTGACACACAACCATTGATCTCATTCATCTCATAAACACAATATCACATTCGCAAACCATAACACATGAAACAAAACTCCTACACTTCATCCAACAAACGTAGATAAGTCTATCATCAAGTTACATTAGCTTATTATATAAACAATAAACAGTAGATCAGATCTGTCCGGATCGTTAGCAGTATGATGAGAAGCTGTAACCGGAGTCTGTGCGTAACTGGCGAGTAAGCTGAGATGCCATCTCAAGTTATCTTACTCGTGTCTTGATGGGAGCCTGTGTAGCTAAGTAGTCAAGTTACTTGGATGTATGGGTGTTGCTCATAGGGTTACCATCCGTACCAAACCGGTACCGAAAGATAACTCCGGGACCCTGGAACGAAGACAAAGAAGACAGGACTGGGTTTAAGTCGGTAAAAGTCTGATACGCTCTCCCGAGGTCATATTCATGATTTATCACATCTCGCACCGAGCCCTGGTACAGATCATGGTCCGGAGCGAGGAGGAATAGCAGGCGGTCGCCTTCTTCTGCGAAGCAGTGATCCTAGTGAAAGAGGTGGCCGCATGCGTAAGGGAACGGATTTCCTCACGGCCAAGCAATCTATCTTCTCTCTTCCTAACTAGCTGTCGATCGAGTTCTATGTAGAGCGACTGTTTATCAGACCTCCACAACACAATACTCCTTGGATAGACTGACGGTCAGACTTACTGACGTCTTACTATCAGTAACCGGGATCAATAATGGCTTTACGAGCATTCCGAGGCACGAGGTGCCAGTAATGTCCTAGATAAACTTATAAAAGTACATAATGAATTGAAAAATTAACATTGTTTCTTACCCGAGTACGAAACCACAACCTCATGCAGCTGAAATAATATTGATATCTTTATCAGCAACAAAACATCACGCTCTATCCTCCCCGTGTTATTGTTTCCAAGTCATCGCCCCCTATTGTGAGCTAATCTCTGAACGGATCTAGGAACAACAACGCATTTAGCAGTCAGCTTAGACATCAGCGCATCCTAGTAATAATCTAGATATAGACTAAAAATATCACAAAGGTGGCTTAGGCCTCTTGTACACAACACGGTTTTCTCTGGACGGAATTCTCCGTCCGTAAGCCCGGCGCGCAGTGTTGTATGGATCACTGAGGGAGCTTGTTCTTGTTGTTACACAAACGGAGACGCTACTGAACGGCGCCGCCGCCGTATGTCATCAGTAAAAAAAAGTGTTGTTCCGCAGTGTATGGCCGCTTCTATACGGTACGTTTTTTACGCGATCGCCGTACGGCGCAAAAACCGTCTCGTGTACAAGAGGACTTACGATGCGCTTGCGACGGTGACTACGTGACCTTTCTGAATAATATGTACTGGACTCAAGGTATGCGCGTTCTGAATTAATCGCAGCGACACGGATACGGGCAGGTGCCTGCACAAGTTAATACCTATATAAGCCAGTATTTGCTTTGTGCTTTTACACACAGAAGAATGATAATTGATTTTCTTTTGTATGCAACACAGCTGTTCTGATTGGAACTTTATAAATGTCCGATGCACTCGGAATCATGAAATAGAACTCATGTTTTGATTCGAATTATTAGTTTTGTAGATTTCGACTACACTGAGATGAAAAGCCAAAACAAACTCGAAGGACACAGGACTTCTGCAATGAGCAAAAATTTAAACCCTTTATACCATACTGCAATTTTAAATATACAGATTGCAAGGGCGAAGCGAGACAGAGTGCAGAGTAAGAGTGCATCAAAAATATCATTTCAATATCAATAGTTTTTACAGAAAGAAACAGAAAGATTAGAAGTGAACAAGAGATGAAAAAAGTATGTTCTTGACATCGATAGTTTTAAAAAGTCCAGACACTATCTTGGCACAAGCTATTTCATAAAAATTGCTCCAAATGGCTCCAATCACATTAAAGACATTGTCACAAGACCCCAGCTGAGTTTAATCAAGTGACTCACATATCGTCATGGAGTAACGTCACATGTGCGAGTACTACAGTCCTTGTGCTAATGGATGCGCAAGAGTCGCCCATGATGTCATTCGCGGAGGGCACTGACGCATGCGCTTATTTACAAATTAATATACTAATGTATGTATTTACAAACTAATTGTTTCTAGGATGGGATGGTCTATAATGTGGTCTATAACACCAACAATGTTCACTTAGTTCGCAACAAACGTTTTGACTTTGACTTTGAATAGCTCTGGTATTGGATCATTTTTTTAAGGAATATAAACTAGTGCTTGACTGCGATCCCACCTATTGTAAGTAGAGCTACAATCGTTGATGGTGAGGCGCACTAGTTCATTAACCTATCAATACCCGCGAAACGAGACCCAATAGTTAAACAATAACAGCGCGGTCCAATGAGACCGGTCGGGGATTCATGAATTAAGAGCCTATTCACTCTAACCTTGAAGATACCTAAATTAGAAGAGAAGACCGCAGCAGGCAAATGGTTTCATTCCTTCGATGTAAGCAGATATAAACGATGAGACGAAACGCTTAGCCCACCGTGTATCTAGGAGGAAACTGTGTGAAATGAGTCAGACGGTAAATGTTCCTAGTTTAGGACAACAGCCGGAAGAATATCACATCTTCTTTAGTTAAACATCTCGTGATGTGAATATATGTTAGTAAAGTATTCGCGTTTTCACCGACGTTGTGGGACACGTCATTTTATCTTACCGTGTGAATAGTATTATTTATTTCAGGAATACACTCATCTAAAATAATATTCCTAACTGTTGGCGGAAATTTTTGATGACAAGCGTCATTGAACTCTACTGAAGTTTCATCTAATCGTGGCAGGGGAACGCCGATCGCCTCGTCGACTAATTTGCGACTAATTTAATGTAGTCCATTAGTGTAGTTTTTCGTCAGTTTTTGTTCAATATTTTATTGTTTTTTTTACTTCCTTATCTAGTGTATTATTATGTGATTCTGTAGAACAAAATGTAGTGATGCGCGTGCCAGTAGTTTTAATAATAAACGTAGACAATTAGACTAGGTATTGAAACGGATTAATTGTACACTTCACAGTTATAATATTTCTATTAGAAAGGTAATTTATGATTAGGTTCGTATGAGTTTTTGTATCTTTGTAACTCCTTCGGTTTCGTACACGGGTAGACCTTAACCTGGAATAGCACCCAGGATAATTTACTTGCGGTAATTGCTACTTTCATGAGGGCGAAGCCACTAGCATGAGCCAGTATTTATATACGTATTATAAAAACTTCCACAATAATAAAATATAAAACAAATCTAAGTAGCAATAGTAATGCAGAATTTGTGATTCTAATACATGTTTTTCCTTATTAACAGTTCAATACTCCTAGGAGTTTGTTTTATTGTATTCAGGTCAAATCCGGGTTGAAAACACGCCAAAAAGTTGTTGATATGGGCAACTACCGCCAAAGTTAGACTGAGCAGCGCATTGACATGGGCGACTTTACTGTCGCGATCATTTGATTTCACATTCACTGACTTAGGCGCACCATATTCAATTCGCATGATTCGCATACAAAAATGTTGATCTAATTCACATCTTGATTGGCAACTTCAATCAAGCACAAACATGACAGTGAAGATAAATCATTGTAAGAAGTGATTTTACATATCTTCCTGACAAATTAAATGGCTAGTGAAAACAGGGACACCCAGATAAAATGATAAATGATATTTATTTTGCAAATAGGTTTTTTCAAACTCTTTTACACGTCAATTTTTTTTTCTTGGACTTTTTTTTTTTTTGGTACTAGATGAGGCCGGTGTTTCCTAACTGACTACCCCAGAGAAATACTTATCTAAGAATTTGACAGAAAACTGTGTTGTAGTAACATCCCTTTAGCGTTACTATATTGCAAAAAGTAGGGGAAAAAGGACGTGAAAAGTAATACTGGAAAATGATCAAATATATTCAGTCGCTCTGAGGGAAGTGAGAGGTAGAGCCAGATTTTTACTAAAACCTACCCGTGTTCCTTTCGTTGGCCTTTGCATTCTTGGACTGCGGTGACTCTCGAATCATCCCGCACGCTAATAAGGTTAAAACCTAAATTGCTGTACACGGCAAGATTCTTGTTACTATCGACCGAACGACATAATTTTTCCCAGCAATGTGTCTAGCTATTAGCCCTGCCCTCCATCCTAGTCTGTAAAACCTAGTGCCTGTCAGTCTGTCCAGTTTCTCCGCCCGGTAGAAAGCCTGTAATGACCGGAAGCGGCGGCAACCGTGTGACCTACCGCTGCGCTTGCGCAACACCCGCCGGAAATCTACGTGATAATACTGGAGTGCAGTGAGTGTGATGTGATTGTTTTGTTAAAAAGTGATAGCTTGATGTGAGTGAAGTGTGTGAAATTATTAATATGAGTGTAATAATCTTACTAATATTATGAAGGCGAAAATTTGTATGTACCTATTTATTTATTTATGTATTCTTCATGCACAAAGTACATAGGCGGACTTAATGCCTTAGGCATTCTCTACCAGTCAACCTAGGGTGGTGAAGAGATAATACCTATCTGAGTATTATTGCTTCACACTCAAACAGCTGCACGGATTGAAATTAAATTTTGCACACAATATGTAGACTGTTTTGGTATATGAGCTAAGATGCTTTTTATTCCAGTAGTATATTCTCTTCGGATAATTTACACTTTCACATACCATTGGTAGAAGATAGTTAAGAAATACGTTATATTTTATCAAATAAAAGATTCTAATGATGTGATGTTTAGGAATTACAATGTCCAGCAATGGACGTCTATCAGATGATAATAGTACTCGTGACAGATTTTTCTGTAAGAAAATAAAACAGTTCAATAATATCATTGAGCTCGTTGTCGTCTTTGGGACTTCGATAATTCCGGAAACATGACTAAACAAATATAAACAATAAACTTATCAGAGAAGCAAACTTCAAAGAAACAGGAAGAACATTCATATCGCAGCATACTAATTGGGCCGCCGTCGCACGCACAATTAAACAAATATGGCTAGGCATCAATATCGCGCTAAACACGCCACGACAGGGCGCTAACTTGTCTATTGCTACTTTGACTAATAGGAGCACGCGATAAAAAAAACTACAGAAGTCCTAGAACGAACATTTGCTCCATGAAAGATATGTCAACTAGCTCTGTAATAGCAGTAAATAATTGTCCCAAAGGAACATACTCCCGGAATAAAATATATCAAATTTCATTTAGATTCATAAAGTTTTTGAGCATAAAGAAGTAACAAATACACACTGATAAACAAATTTTCGAAAACGAATATTTGAATTTAAGTACCTATTTTAAACTCTACTCTAGCCTTAATACCTGGTTTGAGAAGTGCTCAAAATATTCAAGTTCGAAACCCGCCTAAATTAGAAAATGTAACCAAATGAGATCTAATACTACCAAATAGATCCATCGACTACTATTTATTATGTTACTAGTGAAATAAGCAAATTATAAACACAAGCCTTCCTCATTAACTGCTCTTTGTATCGATGAAATCCGCATCGAAATCGGCTACATGTTTTGAAGTTGTTAGCGGATTAGAAAGACGCGCAAAGCGACTACAACTTACTGAGGTGCCATAATTTCAACTAGCATTGCTGCACTTTTTTCAGCAACATTTTCTAGTATCTTTTCGAAGATTTAAGTCATCAAGTGGCACTTTTACACTTGCCTACGGTATCGAGGTGCGTTTTTTCAACTAGCAATCTAGTACTTTTCTAACCCAAATTTTTCAGAATATTTTCCATGATTTTAAAACTCGTCTAGTGGCCCTTCTACACTTGTCTACGGTGTCGTCCAATAACTGGATGATTAGCGGCAGCGTGCCAGCGCGCTCGCGTTCCCACGGAGCGCTGACATGTGCGCCCGAATGCAAGTGTGCATTGTCCTGTTCCAAATATGAAAACTATTGTCTTCTTTTTTTGGTTTTAAAAATGGCGACTAATTTTTTTATCGTTTTGGTGCGGTTTAATTAAAGAAGGTTGGTCAATGATAATATGAGGTTTGTTACGTATTTTAAATGTCACGTTTTCTTTTAATTGCAATTTTAATTTTAATTTTCTTGCAGACGGTGTGCAATGGGAAGCTCGCCGTCCAGCCGTCCGGTAATGGGGGGCAAACAAGGAACATGAAGATTTGAGTCAGTAAAAGTCTGACACACCCACTCCGCCCAGAGAGGGAAAAGACTTTAGATAATTTCCCAACAAAAAGAAACGAATTTTCTTGCAGAATTAATGAATTGTAAAATAATTGCTTACATAAAACTAATAACATTAATTAAGTTCAGTAACACTAAAATATATGCCTAAGGAAAACCACAAACATCACACCATTTTAATTAATAACGCTTGCTTCTCACTGTCAAACGATTTCATAAGCAAGTCGCAAAAGGCATATACTTTATTCCCGTTAGAAATGCACGTATTAGTATCAACTAGTAAAAAACAAAAGAAAGTGCAGATACAGAGGGCGTGGCTGTCTATTGTCTAGATGTATTATATGATTGCACCTTTACAATTAAATGAGGTTCCCAAGCCAGTACACAGGAAATGTCAGTTAGAGAGTGATCATTATGCCTGCTGCACATCTATGTCGGATATAAACGGTACATTGATTTACTTAATCAAAACAATCAATCATACACAGAATAATTGTTAAGGAAGCTTCTAGAATCAAAAACTCGGTCAAGGTTGTTCACAAATTCGAATAATAAACCTAGTTTTTAGAACACATATGTTTAATTAAAACAATATTATGTTAATCACATATTATCGAATGATTCATCCGTGGATTTACATAAAAACTTCAAAGAATCTTAGAAATCTGATGATACATACCAGATGAGCAGAAATAATATAAAGAATAATATAAAATCCTTAACACATCATACTGACATATTTATTGACAATGATGCAATAAGCCGTTAACAGGGATTTTCAGGGCATATGGTTGATGTAAATTATAACAAAGAATTAAGTAGGTAGGTAGGTAACAAAGAAATAAACTAAACACTCTACATATGGTAGCCAACCAGCTCCGTCTGGCAGATCGTAAACACACAGAAAAAACAATTAAACTCATATACTTGACTCGACGGTAAACTTGACAAACGGTAGCAATATGATAATAATCGACTAAAATAAACAAATTTATTAGTCAAGGCTTTATTGTAGCATACAAAATTTTAAAAAAAAACGAAAACCTTAAAAAAGTCTTAATATAAATATTAAAGGTTCAGTTTAGGTCGACAAGATGTAGGCTACTTGTCTGGGGTTGTTAATTTTTAAGGCTATTTGGTTAGTTCGTTTCCTGAGGAATTGTTGCTAGAATTTGTAAACCGTGTTCATTAAATTACTATTATTATAATAGAACAGCGATCTTCAAGTCCTAATGAAACTATTTTACAAGTTTAACAGAAATGCTGTCGTAAATAGTAATCACATTAAATCATGCGATGTCTCCACCAAGCGAGAGCCTACGACCACAATACAATAAATGCTTAGTACTTACCTCACATAGCTAGATGAAACTGCACTCAGGTATGTAGATAAAATTCTTTATTGGTCGATTTCCGGTCGTTATTATTTATTATTCGTAGAATACAAGATTGTTGGGAAATCTAGCACTTGGCAAACCATAAAATGAATTAGATGAAAATCCCCGTGTTAGGAGTTTCCTAACACTGTTATAACGCAAGACGATGACTGTTTCACACCGTCAACACATTTCTTGTCTTGCTATGAAATCATGATTCCCTGAGAGTTGCATTACTTGTCCAATCGTTTGTTGAGAAACTATGGCTTGGAAGCTAACACTTGATCAATCATTTGACCAGTGTCACGCCTATAAGTAAAGTGAACTATAATAAACGGCTTTTCACTCAAGATGAGGCCTGAAGACAGTAGTCACAACAATAGGTCATACAAAAGCCATTACCAGAGAAAGAATCGAAAACTTCCAGTTTAATTACACATAAAATATTGCGGTTTTTTCACACAATAAAAAAAAATAAAAATAAAAATAAAAAAATAAAAATCATTTAATTCAGGCAACCATAGCACCCATACATATAGAAATAACAAAACAGAACACAAACAAAAGACATACAATGAGCTACCAAAGTTTAACGACATCGCAAGTCTCATTACCGAGACAGTAACGATCGCAAGATGTTGGTCAACTAAACTAATTCGGATGCTCTCACCGCCGAGAACTTTCCACCGCAGAACAATACTTGGTTTAGCTCCTAAACCGAAGTTCACATGTCGCTAAACAATCGAGAAATCATCGCTTATCTCTATCGGCCATCAAAATGTCAGTGCCGAGCTTAATTAAGAAGTTGTAGAAGATAATGACTGAACGCAATGTCGAAATTGTCCCATTGTGCACAAATTCCCAGGAATTATGTTGAAAATATTTTGGTTTGCTCGCTCAAAACAGTTAGACCTTGATGATGCAGAAATGTCACAGAACAAAGGACGTGGCCGACCATCTGTCTGTTCATATATGTAACTGAAAAATTAAATTTTTGTAACAGAACCTTGTATGATTCAAAACTGTCGCAAATATTATGTAGACCCTAACGTAAAGAAGGTCGTCGTAGCTAATTAAAGCTAGACATCTCGCAATACCGTCATCCGATTTCTCAACCCAAACTTGTAAGGGAATTCCACGCGATTGCTTATATCAAACTGAACGTCAAAAATCGTTACGTGACGACAATATCCTTATAAGCATTCTGACATATTAAAAACGAACATTAAAATCGTTTGGACATCAAGTTTCAATAAGAAACCAGAAACGCAGAAGCGTTTATTTATACATATCCAAATACAATTACTGATAACCGTATCTTCTGAGTCCACAAAGTATTTCCTGTCGTTATAATATTTATACGCAGTACTGGGTTCCCATGGTGGTTATTATCTCATGGGAGACGTAGGAAATTCCGCCATTAGCTGCCAAGAAAGTGAAATCGAATAATGATGCGCACGCACAACGATGGTACCGGTGGGTGCTGTCACTTTACATGTTATTAGAAAAATCTTTAGGGAGCTCTGAATGATTAATGATGGTAATCTTGTAATACGAGTAATGATATAGTAAAAGTTGCAAGGTGAACAAACACATTAGAATGTCATAGTGCATATCTCGAGTTGTATTAGCAATGCTTTATTTGCAACGTTCAGAGTTCAGTATCACGCGTGGGAGCATTATTGGTCAGCAAACATAGAATGATAACGTTGACAAAATGAGAATCCTTGTACTATCTTGAGCTAAATCAACTAACAATCATAAAGGTCAAGGCTAAAGCGTTTAAGAAATAAGTACCGGCGGACGGGATGCCCAATTTAGACTTCCTCTACAAAGGCGGTAACAACATACAAATCAAGAAACAAAACTAATTAGTGCATGGTGTTGTAACTCACCGTTCTATTGGACAGATCAGTGACGGAGTCGTGGCGGTGCTCGAGGCTGCCGAGGCTGCAGCAGGAGGCTGAAGACGCGAGACTGACGGAGTCAGCGCGCGCGCGGTGCGGCGACACCGCTACGTGTTTCAGCATGCCTACCGGGCCCTGGAACAATAGAAACCATCATAAGTTATACAATTATAAATATAAAATTAACTAGCGTAATGAGTGAGGATAAAATGGAGGAAAATACGTGTTGCACCGACCCCATATAATTCGGCACGAGAATAGGAAGATGACGATGATAATGACTGAGCGTAAATAGAAAATCCACAGCGATATGTCCTGAAATACAAAATGCATCGACTTCTACTACCTAATAATCACATTTGGCCCGCATGATCCCTACGACGGATCCCTCTCAAATCTCATTATGAAAGTAAGTATTAGAAGATTTTATTAACTACCTAATTCTTCGTAATTTCGCTGAAAGTGAGACAGTTAATCATAACACAGAGTTGATTGTTGGAGCAATTGAAGAATTATTTAATAAAAACATTCCACGATTCCATTGAGTGTTATGCAATAAAAGACGGAAATATTGAATTAAAAATAAGAAAACTTGAAAATTTAATTTAGCCTACAATACCAATCCAACGAGGCAGAACTATCCAATTTAGCAGAATAACGTGACTATATTATGGAACCACAAATTAAATGAAGCATCCTAAGCTACGGTAACAAAAGCTTCGTCTGATTCGGTGACAGGGCACTTGCGCACGCACATCCAGATGTCAGCATCCCTCATAGCACCGGATGTATCTTCTACGAACCGACAAGTACCTGGAGAGCTATTGTAGTGGAGCATTGTTGTGCCCGGAAGATGGGTGTTCCCAAATGTGGTGAAGTTAAAAGAGAGCAGAAAAAAATAATGTACTTTTTTTTTTGTTGAGATCTACTTGTTTATTGATGTTGATCTTTGATAGGAATGCAATATATTTTGCGATAACAAGACGTTCGCGTTAGTAGATGTTAATCATGATATATTATTATGTAAGTTAAATAAAATTGTATCACAATATTAAACGAAAACATAGCAACACTGTTTCCAGCCACTAAATGTTACCAAACAATGATTTTATCTGTACTGCATATTTAACTGTCACAAAACCCAGGAACTTATAAATATTCCCATAATCATAAATTGCAGATAAAGGTCTTAACGATGTTGCTGCAGCTTGCGAATGTTGCCTGAAGACATGAACAACTTTTACTACTAAATTGGTTCGTTTAGCAGAATTACTTTTGCTCTGTTTGTATCGAGCAGATTTATCTAAAATTTATGTAATTTCAAATCGCTACTGTCAGTTTTGTATCATCTACTTTTTCGTGCAAAACAGTTTCCATTTTTCAGTAATCATTGTCAATTCGCCACAACAACCGGTCCTATGCATCTTGCATCCATCGGGTACCATGCCGTACCAAACATTATGTTCTTCAAAAGCAATATTATTTCAGATAATTCGTCAATTACATATGAAATGTTAGCAAATAACGTGAGAGTGCCCTTATTGAACTCGTATATTGGCCTATCTGTCTGCTAACCCCAATTTTGCTAATGCATAGTTATAGTATACGTTATAAAGGTCGTGAGATTTAGCACAGATAGCGGCAGTACTAAGAATGAAAGAAATTATTAGATAGACAATAACAAGACTGCTATTATACTTTTGTTATTATCTATCTAATTTCTTACAGTGTATAATCCGGTCTACAAACCTTTAAGTGAAATCAAATCTGAATTATTTTGATGATGCTCTAGAAAGCTATTTAAATCATATTCACTTTCATCATGATACCTATTGTAGCAGATACTTTGGTGAACAAGCAATTTCATCATGGGTAAAAAATAGATATAACTCGTCTAAAGATACAATGTCATGTGCATTTTTGCCGCAACCAGTTATTGCAACAAGTAACACTAACATATTTCAAGTTTCATGGGACGGTGGGAACAGAGCACAATAAGCTCATAACTTAATAATTTAGTTTAGATACAATTGACAGTAAAGTTTTTATTCGCACATGGATAACATCGTAAATGTTCTGAGTTGGAAGTGCTTCTGTGAAGCATGTGTTTAGCGAACAGAATTGTTACAGAAGGTTAATTCTAGCATGATTTAAGTAAGCTTTAGACCAAACTGAAGATTTGAAAGACGTAGTTAATAAACTTCAGGGACTACCAAAGTTCTTAAATATAAAATAAAAAGCATAACTTGACAAAATTATAGCATTTGTATTGACATGAAAATTTTTTTGCCAATATCTTGATTCCAGCATTAACAAATAATTATCAGTAAAAGAGCTTCCGATGAAGCAGATTCCAACTATGTGTATAGAAAGCAAAATCTAGAAGAAAGGACTTTCATAGCGGCATCACAGACTTGCACTACTGTAGAAATCTCATTCTTAAGCGCAGGCGTGGCCGCCGCACGCGCATCCGCCACGCCGTGGCATCTGTCGAACAATAATCCCGAGTTTTTGCAAGCACCCATTGTTTTTGTCTTCTTCCCAGAAGACAGGGGAAATCTCGCTCTGTGGGATCTATCTACAATATGCAGCTTTCTACCTAAGTGCATCTCGTTCGAGAGTGATAAACGCTATCGTTGTTCGAGATTAAAAGTAAGTATGTTTTAATGTTCCTGCTTTCAATCTGTCATCAAATAACATGATAATATTTTGGAAACCAGATATGTAACTACAATATGTTCAACCAATATTTTGTGGACAATCAGCTACAAACAAATCGAATTAGAGATAATGCCTTAATTACCGAAAACAGAATCGATCCAATTAATTTGAACAAACAATATTAATCGTTGATGGAACGCACAAATTACAATTAACTTGCTCGTGACTGACATGCGTATTAAACAGGGCATTACAATTAGGACCGTAATCAATCAACATTATAAAGCAATTCATCAGATTTTAATGAACCAATCGATTGCTACTACAGATAATGACTGGCGAATTATAATTTGAAGTATAATTTGTACCTGTATGTATATCCTCATATGTCGATGATTGAGGATGCAAAGGAAATAAAATGTTCTGCTTCATCGATTTAGGTTAGGCATTCGATTCATTATACATGCTTTGTCTTCTAGCAAGTAAAATGGTAACATAACTTTTTTTCGATCCCGATGTCTTTTATACCTTACAAAATTGGTTTCCATAGAACAAGCTTAACTACCGGTATTACTATTGGTAATTTCAAGTTATATTTAGAATCTTAACATTTCACCATAGCATTACATAAAACCAGCCATCTACTATAGGGTGACATTACCTTCCTTCTTAACTTCTTAAAGTTTTGAAACGATATCTCTACACTCAATTGCGACATCAATCTCACAATTTACTACATTAATAATCTTCAAACTTATACAAATATGAGTACACGCGTCACCCACGATGTCTTTATTTGCTTGTCTCAATCATTTCCGTTCCGATTGCTTGTGTACATTATACACATAAAGATTTGATAGCTACCTCGTTAACATGCTTTTCTTAAGGTAGCAGCTGCGGAACGATGCCTAAATCTGGTTTCGGTTTCGCCTTTTTGAAGATGATGGTGACCGGACGGATGAACGATGATTTGGCATTCAATCATTTAGTAACATCCGTAATAAGAAAGAAAGAAAGATCATTTATCAATCAAGCTTTGTAGTTCTGGTAGTTGATGGTTTTAATAGACTCGCCATCATTCATTTTAGTATCTCATGGTACGCCTTAATCTTCTACATGTTCTTCATTTATGCTATTTCATAGAGATACCTTCTGCTCGGATTTGTCCTTGATGACTAGTCTTTTGTCAACTTGCGATACTCGTGCACACGCGAGATTTACAGTTTTACATTGCATACGAGCACCCGCGAGTTTTACAGTCGCGAGTTAACTAATAAACCTCCTTGATCACCTATATATTTTGCAATATACTCGTATTTGCAAAATATGTATATCGGTGATCAAGAAGGTTTCAAGCTGAAGATCGTCAAAGACGAATTTCGTTCGAATATCGAGGTATCAAATGGAATGATCTCTCTATTGGGACACTAATAAGCAGTCTTGCAGCAACAGCTCAGTAAAAACCAACGTTAACCGGATGAAACGCAGCGAGCACCATTAACCATGGAATGTGGATCAATTAATTTATCAATAATGCCTATTAATTATTTTCTTTTATAAATTTGGCTCAATGTCACTTGATTCCGTGTTTAGGGAAACTTTTCTGTATTAGGAAAGAGCGTCTTCAAGAAATTATATGAAACATAAAATTTAATGGTGTTATGATAACATAAATTGCGGTCCAGATTTCGAAAAGTTTCTTCGTACTTAAGTCGCCGTTTTAAATGCAAAGTGATCAAATATTACGAAAAATAGACTAATTCTTTTAAATACTACAAATTGTACGATAAAATTAGCCATGATGATGATGATGACATTAAGATAATTCCTCATTTTGGTAAGACAACATTATTAGCATACGTGAATGTTACCAAATCGCAAACAACAATACCGCCTACTTACTCCAATGTTGGGTCAAATATATGTTACACGTTTACGACGGTGTTTATGTGACATATTCTGTCGTACGCTGAATTTCTCGTCAGTTTTACGGAAACCACTTATTTTAGCTAAATTCCACTTAAATTAAGTACGACGAAATGAGCGGATGCAACTAATTTTAACTAATTTGTACGTCATATTCTAAATACTCGTTTTGAGAAGATTTGAAGAATTTTGCCGCGTAGGTATATTATTAATTTTATGATATTTCTCAACCTGCGTTGTCCAACTATTTCCTTAAACACTAATTTGGCTGTAACCGCAGAACGTTGGCCCAATGTTCTAACCGTGTTACTATACAATAGCCGTGGGTTGCTATTATAGTAATCGACCCAATACGGCAACACAGCTGGGCACCAACCAAACAAAGGTTTACGTAACCCACACAATACTGCAAATTACTGTAAAGGTCATAGATCCATATAAACTATAGCTCTTAGTTTATCGAATGGATTTGCTTTAGAAGTGTTCATGGCTGTCAATTTTAATTCTTTACGACTTGAGGCCTAAACAGTAGACATCTTAACAGCTTTTTCCGAATTTTGAGAGTTGAATACGAATAGTAATAAATACTTCTTAAACGTTTGATCCTTTAAACAGGTCAAAATTACATTTACCTCTAAGAGCAAATTCATAGCCACTTATTCCGAGAAATATAACAACGGAAGTTTAAATAAACCAGCAATAATAACAAATGGACTATAAGCACTCCACAACAATACAGTGTAAATTGGTGTTTAAATCCTTTTCCCGTAAATCAGAACAGTCCTAAGAAATAGCTCTCAGGCAATAGCAGTAAGAACGGTAACCCAAAGCTTTATTGTGTAAACATGTCCTATAAATTCGAATCTGACGCATTTCCAAACAAACCCGGCCAATTTACCATTATCGGAATTAAAGCCGGAATGTGCTCAAGCATAGCACGGCCAAACAAAACTATTGATGGATGTAGATAGATTTGTGCGAGTGTATAAAGCAGGATACTGCCGTACAGTACTGCACAGCGATATCAATTGAAGGCAAGCAAACGCGGATCAAAACACAAAATAATCTGTAGACGGAGAAGAATCACACCTTTCGGCAGCAATAGCCTGATAAACTGATGAACAAGAAGTGATAATCTTTTTTAAACTAGTTAGAATATATGAATAAGTATTCAAGCTGATAAAGTATGGTGGGTGCCATCAACACAACAGAGAAAGACACCTATATTATGTTGTAGTGACAATCGGCGAATTGAAAGGTGTAGCAAGCAGCTCAACTTCATGTGTCCAGTAGATACATGTACTCGTATGACAATGTGTGTGTTTGATATTCCGTTTGTCAAATGCCGTGCGGATGTTATGTTGAGATGCGTGAAAGGGAATTTAGCTCGTATGAATCTATATTCCTTTGTTGTCTAGGACTCGATAAACAATAGTATTTGTTCTCAGAATGCCACTGACTAGAAAGTCATTAGCGGCTGTCTATCCATCATCTTGGCTACTGTCCTCGACTGATTTAAACATCATGTATTTTTAATAAAATATTTGGGTCGAAGATGTTTTATCAACAAGTTTTCTTGGATTCGAATCATTAATATCTCTTGACGTAGGACAGAGTATTTCCTATGTTCAACAAATCGCCACCTATGAAGAGTCAACTAATAAAAATGTCACGCGGAACTGACAAACCATTAGTCACTGCATGTTTCTGCAGTGTTGCGACCTTTGCACTTAAAAAAACCTTTGTATCGTCAAGTTCATAAACAGGTAATTTAATTAAATTGCTGTTTTATTGTTCACTATATATAACAGTAATATTTTCCAGAGCTTGGTTTCTGGTTATTCAAAACTCCATTACCCAAACTCAAAATACCATTAATATGTATCGAATTTCCGGATTTCACCATCAGATCCCAAGCAGAGCCTTGTCCTATTCCGATCACCATTATTCACCAAGACAGGTCGATTTCCAACCAAACCAGATGCAACAACGGTAACTGTCTTAATAATTAAATTTTAAACCAAAAATTACCATATTTTAACACGCCATAAAAAGCTAGTAACGAGCCGATTACAAAATCGTGGCGACCGCATCCGGGCGCCCGTTTGAAGCTGATCTATATCTGATCATTAATTGGGATGGACCAAGGAAGTTAGTAATGGGCGTAGGATGTTGATATTAACCCTTTTGGGAGCATTTATGAAAGAAATTCTTCTCTAAAAGGAATGTTTTTGACTGTTGACAAAGGTGCAGAGTTAGAATTGGGAGACATTTCATTTCTGATTGATGATAAACATACGCTGCGCTAATTAGTTATTGTAGTGAGATTTTCTTAAACCGTTAATGTTATGGTTGTGCTTTTTGAATCTTGTGATCAGTTCCTTCTAAATGCCTATTCAATTAAATTTCTATCTATTATTAAAACAATTACTGTTGAATCGTTGACACCGCGCCTTCGGTCTTGACGACTTACTAAAAATAAAACTTAAGTGACCGATCAAAACTTATCAAATTCTGATCTGTTGTTTTAACATTAGATATAAGTGTTTTCGCTAAGTATTGATGTTCCTTGAATCAGATACTGACAAAAATAGCTAGGAATTTGCTGAACAATTTATAACTGATAAGATCAAACAATCAAAGCATTTATTTCAAATAAACTATTTACAAAAACTTTTGAACTATAGGAACTCAGTCAGATAAATGTTGCTAATTGCTCATTCTAAAGTGCAGGTCTTGCTGGATAAGAATGTGTAAGAAACTCCAAAGATACACCTAACACCATCATATCAAAATATCTAGGTTGTACCTATCACAGAATAAATACAAGTAGTTACATATTTTATTGCCGGTTCTATTAAGTGAGAAAGATGTAAATATAAAATTAAATTAAAGAAATACTTTGTTTCTAAAAGCGTATGCCTATCACCGTAGACTGGGTGCGTACAACCTTGGCACTGAGTTGTGGGGTCGATCACACGCGATACCGAACATTTGTATGCGAGACATGTGTGCAGAGGTGTACGGCGCGGGGAGCTTTGGGTTTAATTTCCGGATTGCTTGGGGATTGGTCGATAGTTTAGTTGGCTATTGGTAATCCAGGATTGTGTGGTGATAGCCCAACAGACGCACGGTAAAGGTACTGAATTACGCTAAGTAGATTGTGGGTTCATACCTAGCCAGGCGTATTACTTTGTATATTTAATTTTATCATCACTGCTTTTAAAACCGTAAAGAAAAATCATAGTAAGGAAAACATCATGTCCTGGATTAATTCATGAATCCCCGACCGGTCTCATAGGACCGCGTTGTTATTGTCTTACTATTGTATCACGTTTCGCGGGTATTGATAGGTTAAAATAATGTCATTTCTTGTCTAATCTGGCACACTGGGCCTGCGTGGTAGATCACGGTCCATTCCGTCTCCTAGAATGAAGGCCTGATCTTCGACAATGGGAACATCATAAGGCTGATTGCGTTATGTCATGTTATTAATCCTGTCAATTTCAGATTTATTGAACTTCATATCTGTATCTGTTAAAATTTTGATCGATGATCAAGAATTTACTTTATCTACATAACAAAATGTTATAGATTTTCGCGCACGTGCAGAGACTTGTGAGTTCGACTTCACGTGAATAAAAATCAAGATTTTCTTCCCTAAAACAAATCCACTCAAACCAAATGGAAAATTTGTTTAAGAATATGTGTTAACTTAATTCTACATCAACAGCAAGAAATATATAACCGTTACATACATTTCAATGAAGTACAACATCAACATAATTTTGTTTTACACAAATTCTAACTAAAATGTTTTAACCGCACACCAATCTGGACATAAACCTCGGTGTCCACTGCCGCTGGTCAATGTTCGTTGCAAATCGATACGCAACACGTAAAGCCTTGCACACACTAGATCGTAACAAGACACCCATTGTGAAGCCACTGGTGAATGAAGGTTGGGATCGTGTTACTTGGCGCTTGAGTGACTGCTTGGAATATGAGGTATTCAACCTCCAGAACTTTACTGAGGCTTACGATACAGTCGAAACTTACTAGTCTAGTTTAGTTACTAGAAGAACTTTTCTGAGAACTTCCCTCCCGCTTGCTGTTTTACAGGAATAAGGATAAAAGAAGAAAGTATTGTATCGCACTTAATAGTAGGTAGCTTTCTCCATAACGGATCTGAACCTCCAGAAATTATCGTCTAAAATCAAATATGGAACAGAATAAGCTTTACTTACATACACACTACCACCACTACAACTACACTTCTATCTACTCATTTTAACTTTTTTTTTCAATAAATTGTTCAAGTCGTACCTACGTAAGTATGATTCTTAAACAGCTTATATTGTAAGATAGATATAGTCACCAGTAAAATCGCGAGTCATAATCATAACATTATAATAAGCAGAATTTTATGACAGACATAAATATTTACATTATTATTAGTCACATGCATGCAAAGTTTACACGGTACTTGTCATTGTATGCCATTCAGTTGTTTCTACATTGTAGCAATGTAAAAGACCATGTTTTAGAAATGGCAACACTGCGTCATGCTCGCAACACCGCGACAGTAATCGATTTTGTTCAGTTGACATTTGACAACTTTCGCAGGAACATAAACATACATTCTTTGGGTTTATGTGCTCACGGTGACCAAACTACCGACAAATTGAAGTAATTTGACTATAGCATGCAATGCAATACCTACACGTGCGTTAAGCAATAATTTCCATATTGACCATGGCAGATATGTACATGATATCAGAAAGACATTTTCCATGGAGTCTCTTGCTGGTTCTTCTCCATAGGAAACCACTAATAGGAACCCCGTGCACTAACGCACGCACGCAACTAAACGCCAGAAGCTATCTGGCGTTTTATAAGTACCTATGTAGGCCTATGTGAAATAAAAACATTTTATTTTTCAACTTCATCGTTAATTCCACCTTGGACTAAATGTTGATTCACACAATTATTACTTGTTTTCACCATTATTAATTTTTTCTCCTATCACATACCCGCGAAACGAGACACAATAGTAAAACAATAATCTGGTGGTCTCATGCGACCGGTCGGGGTTTCATAAATTAAGCTCGTATCCTAATTTTATGTTGCATAAAGAATACATCTATCTATTATTTTGCCTATTACTAATATCCCACCTACTCCATATGATTTTATTAGGCCAATAAGACTGCTAAAATGAGGACACGCCATTTTAATATATTTCCAGACATAAATCATCACTGTCCATATCCAAGTCAACGAACTTTATCAACAAACAATATCGATCTAATGTCACTTTATAAATCCATAGATAATTCATGTGGTGGACATAAACGGAAGTCTCGTCGGCCCAATGTTGCCGCGCAAAAAACTGTTCGTACGTGTGTCACTGTCATATCGAATGCATGGAACGGGACTCGAATGCGGGATTGATCGGTAAGCCATGTCGGTGCAGCTTACTGACTAGTATGGGTGGGTAGCTGGAGAATTTATGGTGAAGGTGTTATGTTACTAGGTTTGGTGTATGCAGCCGATCTATTGTGACTACAAAGGTGTCGTTTTAAACGGTTTAGGTTCGATTAAGGTAGCCAGTAGTAATAACCATTAAATTATTTGATTTATTATTTTAGTATGTTAATTAAGCTATAGAGGTCGTTCTTGAAAAGATAAAATGCATAACGTTAAAACTATCAAAATCACCATCTGTATGCAACATATCAATTCCTCAGATTCATCATCCGAACAAGATTTTGATAAAAATTTAACCACAAAGGAGACAATTTCTTTTGTTTGAGGAATAGGCCCACTACAAATTGTGGCGTATAGCAATGAAATGCACGTTAGTTTATTGCTTATAATCTATAGATTACAGTGGTAATATTAGCAAAACTTTATGAAACCGGAATACAGTGAAATACGACAGTCAAAACATGACTCTCATAATAACTTAAAATCTCACAAGAGCTATTGTCTTATGAGTGGATAGGTCTCCTTGGTATTTTAAGTCAAAATACTGCACTTTTCAATAATATATAGTATAAAACAAAGTCACGTCTGTACTACGTGACAGATTTTGATGTGATTTACACGACTTGATAGACTTATTCATGAAAATGGATTAGATGATGAGATTCATTTCGAAATAGCGCGGTTTTTGCCGGCCAATACTGTAAATCTAAAATAATAAGGTTATGTGTTATAAGCTGGTTGGAAAAAAAAAACACATTATAGGTACATCATAAGAAATATTATTACTGTTTATATCTTAAAAGCAGTCATCATCATCTGCCTAGCCTTTTCCCAACTATATTGGGGTCGGCTTCCAGTCAAGCCGGATTTAGCCGAATACCAGTATTTTACGAGGAGCGGCTGCCTACCAGACCTCCACAACCCATTAACTGGGGTAACACGGTACTTCATGACAAGACTGGAGTCAGATTTTTCAAAAAAAAATCTTGTGACGTAAATACACATTTTCAGTTTTCAGACTTTATTCTATATTTGTGCTAAAATTACCATGCTTCGTACCATAATTTCAAGATTCTAGGTCAACGGGAAGTTTATGAAGACCTTATGAATTTTGATTCCTTTGACAGTGTCGAAATGTACATTTTTTTGCAACATAAACGGGCGTATCTTCTTTTCCCGTCAACTTACAAGTTTGATATTTACACAGTTTCAAGGGAATGCGGACTTGAGTATATAGTTTTAATTTCAACTTGATACCTTTACGCGTTCTCGAGATAAAGGGTCTTGACAGACAGACAGACAGACGGACAACAAAGTGATCCTATAAGGGTTCCGTTTTTTTTTTGAGGTACGGAACCCTAAAAAGATGCAGGTGGCTCGTCCTCACCTTGACGCCGTGCCCAAGATAAATACCACACTATACACATCACATGTGCACAGCAACCAACAGCGCGTCTGCCCACTTAACAATTACAACAGTATCCAGCAAGAGCAGCTCTATTGTTAGTAATTGATGGAGTGGTGTCAACTAACATATAAATATAATAAGTTTTCCTACTTGTGTGCCTTGATTGTATCCTATCTTGTAGGAGATAATTATTTGGACCTTAATCATGGACAGGTACCTTGATTTTAAATTGTCCGGAGGCCCTGACATGCTCTCCATAGTATGAACGAGATTGTTTGATTTGATAAATTCCTAGAGAAAATAGAGTTAGGTCCTGAAATGACAATTGAGGAAAATCATCCAGCTCTGGAAGGTTGAAGGCTGCTGCTGGGTGTGGAAACTGGACCACAGAGTATCTGCAACGGGCTATTAATTACGTTTTGTTCCACGGTGATTTTGAAAATAAACCTAAAAACGCTCCTAACAAGCATTTTTTGCCGTAATACTATTTTACTATTATTTCATTATTCCGCTTACGTATCGATATAATTTTTGGTCAGTTAATTATAACAAGATGAACACTTTTTTCATGTGCAATATCATTAATAAACGTTACCGTTTAACAGGGGGCCCAAAAAAAATTGTCTCCTTTAACCAATCTAGAAATATGGTTTTATAAATAAAATAATAAATCGAAATTGGTTCATACGTGTCGGAATTCAAGGAAAAACATTAGAACAGTATTTTAAAACAAAATCTACTTATTTTTAGAAATCGATTAAAAATTGGGAACAGGTTAGTTACAAACTCGATCTAGATACGGGAAATCATTTCGAATTTTTTAGACAAGTGACAGTTATAGCAAAATAAGGAAAAACAATCGAATAAGAGAAACGACAAGGTGAAGACTGACAGAGAGACAAAAAGTTTTGCCAGAACAGAAAGGAAAAACACTTAATTATTTTATCCAAGTAATTTCTAGAAAAAACATTATAAGAATAGTATTTCGTACAGGTATTTTTTATAAATAAGTTACTTAAGTAAAACTAAGTATTTGCGGCTTGAGTCATAAGGAAAAAAAGTAAATCAATAGTTATTTACATAGTGATGCCAACCAAAGCTATGCAATCTTAGTCATTGACACAGATAAAGCTAGGTTAATACTTACATTGCAATCTTATCTGTCTATTTGTGAAAATTAACGATAAAAAATAACTTCAAACGTCATTTTTTGCAGATAGATCAAAACATATTCAATACACACAGTATAGTAAAGAATCAAAAAATTTAAGTCACAATAAGGAAACATAATTATTTTCTATCTATAAAAAAATCTCAATTCTGATAAAACTTAATATTCATTCAAAGTTTAAATATGCCATGGAGACGCTCGGTCTCACCCCAGTACAACTACTAATAATAGAATTCAAATTCAAAACCGTGTCGCATAAAACATCACATACAAAATAAAAAAATATACAACAATAAGTTATAAAACGTACCGTGATATCATAGTACACAATACTATAACCTATGGAATTCTTGAACCTATTAAGAATTCTCCTCGCAACGCGTTCACTGTCCCAACAATTATACTAACGCCTACAAACACCGACTGCATACAAAATGCGTTTCCAATCATGCATAAACCACTTATCGTTAACCATTGCTGATGCTCTTGACACCTAAATCACTCAGCTGCAACAAAAAAACGCAATGCATAACATCACATTTGTTACTGTCGCGGCAAAAGATAAATATTGGCTTTCAGCTCGCGTGCAAATATCTCCGATCTCACTGTTCAACATTCGAAATGGTCTTCATAGAAATTTCAACTGTTTTCTCTGGGATTTAAATTACATTTTTGATTGCATACATTTTGATTTTTATTAGGGACGTGTGCCTATTGTCTACGATCAAAAAAGTTTGAATATAACTTTTAATGTTAACATATTAATAATTTTATAGCTCATATAACCTTTATGTTCCTGGAATATAACGGAAAACGAATAAAAAAATATATTTTACGGGCCAGGCTAGAAGTAGGTATGTAGCATAAGAAAAGCATAATAATCTCTAAATGATGCAATAAAATAAAACAATAAAGTAAAAAAATAATAATGCTACTCATACTACCGTAGAAAACCAAGAATTCATTTAAAAAATCACCCACTTAAAAACATAAAAATCGTCGTACATTCCTAAGTTTACTTCCACCGAACGAACAATTACCGTAAATATTTTGCCGAAGTTATTGGCAATAAAGAAAAACTATTAGATTTATCGACAGCGACATCGCGAGATGGAACGGCTGAAAAATCCGTGGCTGCAACCAAATACATTTTTTGTACGTGTATTTCAAAACTTGGTCATTCCAACCATCACTTTAATACTAACTGTACATATTCTAAAACAGTGCAATGCCGGGGCGGTTCCATCTAACTTAACATAAAGATCGGTGAGGTAATTATTATAGACAGTATAGTTAGGTACTGTCACTCACGAAGAAGATACACCTGCCTGTGGAATACTATACTATAGTGATATTCACTTCCTGAAACCACACACGAATAATTTAATAACAAAAGCCCTGCTAGTTATCTTTAAAACACTTAATTTTTATTGTATTTTTCCTTCTAAGGTGGTTATAACCCATCCGGTTTCAACTAACCGTTTACGACACCTACTTAATCTTGTAGTATTATGTTATACCCACGTTTAATCCATATGTGGTGCAGAAATACTTGCGCATGACTTTATGTGACAGGAGTGACATTTTGTGGCGCGAAAAATCTCGTGAGAACATTTTTCTGTCATAGTCTCGTTGCCACACGGCGACGATTTTGAAATGGTCGGATAATTGTTCTGCGTGGTTTCCGACTAAGAACACACACTAGAGATTTGTAATCAACAACCGCTATGTGTTCAAAAAGCTGAACAAGAAATTATGTAGAAAAAGTTTCAGTAGCTCCCCTAATACTTTCTTAACACTACCTATAAAAAGAAGTAAGGAAAACCTAACATAGAACGTCTAGTGGGCTAAAAAGATCTTTTACTAAAATGCTTAAATTAAAATTGTCCATAAAAAAACCAACCGGAGGAAGGCCAGTGCTCAAAGTATTTCCTACAAAGAAACAATTTGATAAACTCAAACCTTTGTCATAAAGCAATACACTAATCTGACAAGCTACAAGGTTCTCGCTCAGTCCATTACACCAACAGCATCGGTACCCGCATATTACAGACACACAGACAGCAACATCAATTACACATTTAAAACTAAACATGTGACACTTTCACTTATTAAACCACATCTGGTTTGTTTTGGGACATAATTTAGATACTATTTCAATATAATTACAAGAACAACCGGATACAACGTAAATATTACATGCTTCTGTCGAAATGTAGGACGCATTGATTTAGTAGTCATCAATCATAACAGAAATATTTGAAGAAAACAGGTTTATGATAGCATTAAATATAATAATAAAAATAGTTTTTTGAAGGGCAATTCTCAGAAGCATTTGGTGAGTTGCATGCAGGCCAAGAAAAATCTAAACATATCTACCATTACAACTGAAACATATATAGTTCTGGTCATAGGCGACCTACAAGCGTCGTCACATCAATAGATCCTTTGCTACTTACATCTAGGACTCCCATGGTCCTTACAAGATCATTAGTCTATCTTACGGGAGGCGTAAACGTATAGTTAGTGTATACACAACTTAAAATCTAGTCTGTTTTTCAGTATTTGGCCACTAATTATTCTAGATCCCTTTCAGCCTCATCGACTATTCCAAATACATTGAAATACGTAAAACTACAACTTCTAATCTTCATAAGTCAGAATGAAACTGTATCTGGCATGTTGATAGATCCATTTGAACGTTAAGTACTGTCTGGCTTGTCGCTGTCAAGTCTAGTGAAATAGAGCTGCTAATATGTAAATTGGTTCCTGTCTACCTAGTGCGGTTGAAATGCTGTAGAATTCCAGCTTTCTGACTTGTGGACTCTAAAAATAGCTTGACTAAACAAGGGCAATTGAAACCTGAATTAGAAAATATAGACATATTTATTTCCTATAAAAATAATAATTGACTTTTTCGCTGCCAATATACTAATTGACGAAAAGAAAAATTAACAAGTCATTACATGTAACATACTCTAAAAAATCTGTAACTTTATCAATTTTCTAGCTTCCTAGTTCTAAAAATCCAAACAATTAACATTTAATAAAATATTTGTAAAGAGGTTACATTTCCTGTAAAACTAAAAATACCATCATATGTCTAACAAAACCTGAAATTCAATCACACCCAGAGTTACTGCCTTCATAGAATAATTAAAGATTACACACTAGTTGCCAAACGTTTACCTAATGACGAATTTAGCCAAAAAGATGTAGATTTAGCTAAAACGGTGCAATTTCGGTGTTTAACTTTCTCGTGTTATTATCATTGTGTTGTAACTCGTAATCGTCCGATCTTTGTTTTAGCACGCGACAATGTAGCTTTAAAAGGCAACGTCGCCCGACTCACTATTGTATTAAAACTAAACTAATTTTAAAGTACATGTTGAGCGACACGTAATATCTGTTTTGGTGTGACGGGGAATTACGTTTTATCATGATTGAGAAATGCGTTTTCCCTGTTTTTCTCTGGTGTTGTTGTTTTGCCATCTACATGTACATGCGGTTAACCAACATTATGTCAGTTGTGGCCGTGCGTATTAATTTCATCATTGAAACTGTTTACTAGTCGGCTTTGGTTATGAATGAGTAAATATTTCTAATTATTGATCACCTATATTGGTAACAATGAAAGTCAACGTCAGAATAGTTATTTTCCCAAGAACTCCCCGAAGTGTTATCTTCAGGGACAAGCCAATCAATTAAAAAAGTATAATACTATTTATCTTGCAGCCTTTAATTGCTGCGACATAGCGGTCCCCTGCGCTGTTTCCCATGCTCGATAAAAATAAAAAAAAATACGTATCAGCCATCTTTCTTTTTGCATTCTTGGGAACTCGTTTCAGGTAACTTACGATGGTATTACGAAGCGAAGTTGCGATGAAATTTTACAACATTTTTAAATTAAACTTTCACTGAATACTGATACTGCTAAACATACTCATACGTTTAATAGAGGAAATCAGTACAATTAAGAAGCAATAAGGTTTACACTTATAATTAAAGATTGTGCGCCGAAAGCTTAAATTCTTAAAACTAATCAATTGTAGTGATGTAACGGTTAATGAAGAAGTAAAGGGCTTCCTGCCCTAATAGATGCAATTAATGTCAAACACGCGTTTAATAGACAACTCAAAAGATTAAATTGGTCTAATCAATCAAAATTACTTGATTAGAATTCCAGTTCTTGTCCAAAGTTATGAACGAATTCTTTCGAACAGAATTTAGATGCACCGAAAAAATTTGAATACAAACACAGTTTTCTAACTAGGCTTCTTATCTAGACTGTAAAATATTGATCTTGACACCGAAGTCAAAACGATAAAAGAAGACATTAACAAAGCAGTGACTCAGCTCGACAACGTCACACCAATGTCCCAAAACAGTGTGCGAATATCGAGCGGGCACTAAACCGACCAATTCCTTTCAATTAACGAAAACGATGCTATTAAAGAAGCATGCTGCGTCTTTGTTCCGAATAAACTGCTTCTAGTTGGTTATAACGGTCACGGAGACAATTGCTTGAAGCTATCACGCTGTGTGGGCCACATTGAAGACTTGATATTCAATAAATTTAAGTATCTGGTAAAAATTTATCCGTATTTCAAAAACACCAATCGGTCGTTTTTTGGTTAACGTTGCAATATTACGGCTTTCAAAAGACAGCTCTGGTAAGACATCAACATCTTCAAGCGCTTATGGCTTTAGTGCATTCCTTTCAATATTATCTATGTTTAGCTTAAACTTACAAACAGGCACTTAAGTACTTAACTAAAGAATACTATTCTTAGAAACGGTAGATTAACTGAAACCCATCTTTGCTATAGGTATGTAACATGTCATAAGTTAGAAAGAATCTGATGAGGAAATGCAAATTTTAGGTTGTTCATAAAATCAAACGCTAACGATACGACTCATGAAGACAAACAAAACAATAATAAATTAAGTGACCGTTGTGCAACGAAGAGCATCGATAAAAATAATTATTTGTTTACCAACTTTCGAATGATAAGATATGGACATCAATACTTTGGTGCGCCCGATGTTAGGAAAAGTACAACGGTCATAATTCATCATAGTTTGATGTCACCAATGGGTGTCACGAAGATTATTATTCCACAAAATATTTTTTATTAAACTTCTTCAAATCGTATTATTATTACTATCAATAGCTATTTGTAATTTGTGGAATATAAAATTTCGACTATTAAAACAACGTGAAAATAAGATGAACACCAACGAATTGAAAGAATTTATTTAACCGTTCCATAAGTCATTAAATCACGCAAGAAAAGTACAATAATTATTTGATATTATAAATGCCAAAATAATGCCAACAGTGGATCAACAGTCAATCTAACCCATATGTGACCAACTCACGCAAGTAGTCAAGAATGCTACGCTAGAACACGCCGCACTTATTTACAATACACACTGTTTTACAAATAGATCATTACCTTTTTCGTTCCGCTCGTATTTATAAATGCCACTCGAAGTTATATTTATGGCGCCGCAGAAGTTAAATTCTATCGTCACCATCAATATAATAGCTTTCATATTTATTGAATGGTGTAATAATGGCTTTGAATTTTGGCTACAAATGTAATCGATTTTACCATCGCTTGCTTAAACAGAACTAATTTCTGTACTCATTTCAGATTAAACTTTTTCTTAATCATAGGTCACAAGGTCGGCTGTTTGTAGTCTTAAATTAACTACATTGTACTTTTCGCCATGAAAAAGCTAGAAATCTTAACAGGTTTTTTCCCGGACATTCTAAACTCAATAATATCCGTTCATTCTTGAACGTCGTCATCCACAGCTTATAACTCAGGTTGGTTCTGACACGCTCAATTACCAAATGACCAGTGAGCATGAGTAGTGAGTACCTCAGCGGAATCTCTGGGCATAGGAAGACGTTAAGTAATGAATCCTTCCTCGGTGGGGCCGGCAGCTGCCACCAATTGAGACAAATGAACTCGGCGCCACGAGATTGCTATCTGACCCTCTAGTACCATGCTTTACTTGGAGTTGGGGAGAACTGCGCATTATGTTTGCGCTTTTGGGTGAAGGTAGTTTGATGTTGCATGGAGCGGTGAGCTTTGTCTTAGTTATAAAAACTCATGTCCTTTCAGCTTTAACTCTTCATGTTCATTATTTCAGCCGTACGTCGTCCACTGTTGGATATAGGCTTCCCCGAAATGTAGCCACAACGACTGGACCTGTACGTCTCGCACGCAACAGATTACCGAGACTAATTGATCACTAAAATTTAACATCGGTAATTTTTATTTAAAATTCAATGATACTCTTGGCAGATGCAATATGGTCTTGCATAACTAGCATCATATTTATTTTCTTCAATAACGTTACTTCTTACGAAAGTTATGAATATTTTAGTGTCGTTATCATGCACTTATTAGTCACAATCAAGTTTATATTTAGGGAGTTCCCCAAGGCACGGCGGGAGTGAATTTAATACTTTCAACTACTTGATCACTTTATCCGTTGGGTTTGCTTGCTCTACAAATGAATGTGGCGCCGCGTTGATGACTATCTGTCTTAACACTCGCTAGTTAATTGCAGATAGCCTTTACTTAGAACTGCCTGCGTAATTACTTTATTTGAATAACGTTTATTGTTGGGCTAAATATAGTTTGATCCTTTTATGAGCTAACGGACTATTTAAAGACAAGTCATGTTTATTTTAAATGTAATTTTACTACTAATAATAAAGCGGAATAAAAGTGCAGTCAACAACGTGCTATATGACAATACATTATAAAAACATCTTAGAATTTTTTTGATAGATGCAATCAGAAAGTTAAAAAATACATTATGCAATATAGGTTCAGTGTGTTTCGTAAAGCTATAAGGAACTATATCAGCTTTCTTGCTAATTGAGTGAGGCAGCTGGTCAACCTGCGCAAATTGTGAGTCAACTGATTATAATTAATTGGCTACTGTGGCTGCAATCTGAGGCTGCTCAAAGGTCATAATTGTGACTTCTACACTAGTCCCTAGCTTTGAATAATTTAGACACAACACAATCAAGAATATCTTATGTTAATCAACATGCAGCTCTACTAACTCCAAATATGAGATGGAAGATGCGTACGATTAAATACATTAACCGGTTTCCCCACTTGATCAATGTGTCATCCATTACTTAATCACAAACCACTGCTAAAGAAGTCATGTGTATCAGAGCAGCAATGAATAATGCTCCTGCAGATAATCTACTGGCCCGCATTGTTCTTACATTTAAAGGGGACGTTGAAAATAAACTAGAGCACGAACAGTAAACCCACCCACTCAAATAAACGCTCGCTGATAAAGGCGCTTGTAGCTTTGAAGATAACAATCAAATTGACGGTGATAGCCTTTAAAGGGGATGCGGTTTTGTTAAGCACGAGACATAGTTAAATGTTACAACTACGATTGGCGTAGAGCACGTACTTATAGATGTTGATAAACAAATGGATTCAGAACAGGATATAAATTACAAACAATTCATGACGTCATCTATAAAAATAACGAAGATGCAAATGGACTAACTTAACGGTACTATAATCTCAAGAACTCATCTCATCTGCATGCTCAAGATTGTCGTCGTTTCAACTAGCAATTCTATTGTATAACCTAACATCTAACAAGCATAAAAGAGCTGATGAAACCACCACGGTCGATTAAGAACATCTGTTAAAAATCTGCTAATCGTTCCAAAATGGCTTGAAACAAATATTTTTAATGGATTCTTATCGCACGTTTGCCGTAATCGGTAAGTAAAATTTGTCTATTAACCAACTTTGGTAAAGTTATGTTTCGATTAGTTTCGGTGTTAGTAAATTTTCTTTGTTAAACAAATATAGTAACTCTCGATGATATTAGAACTCAGTCTACTAATCGTTAGCTATTTGATTAAATTAATTGTTGATTAACGAAATTACTTTAAGGGCCTATTTCACCACCTATGATTAAGTTTCGAGTATCTTACTTGACAGATAATTTCATACAAATTCTGTCAAATTTTTGAATTTATTCAGTGAGCAGTGCCTACTCGGACATTGTGAAACAGGCCCTAACTAAAGTAACTAAATGAAATAATACATAATAATTTTTAATTCGTGTATTGAGTCCTATACTGACTTAAGATCCTATGCCCGAGGTAGCTTGGGCAGAGGGCGTCGAAAGTAGTTGATTATGATTTAGTTATATAAAGTCTTATTATATCTACTATCATGATTTAAGCAATCATTATTTAATCATATAAAATTTATAGAAGTTATGATTTATTTTGACTAACAATATATAAATACATATGTACTTCGATCACTGATTTTTAAATAAGTGATCGAAGCATATGTATGATTAATGTGACTGTAGGTACATAAGTATGTCGTAAATGATGACAAGTTTCTGTCCCTCCACCTAACTTAAATCCTTATCGGCTATCTGAGCGGATGCTATCAAAATTTAACTAAAGGGCTTAACCCAATTCGGTGTTTGACCAGCGACGTTTATCTACATTTAGCGGGAAAACTAATAATACGCTGTTATCTGTCCGTTTGTTTAGCCTTGACTGCAAACGGATGCTGCTACAACAAAACTAAATCAATATCTAGTTCTCAAGATGCAAGGACGAATGTGCCGGAATGACAATTGAAGAGAAAACTTTAAAAAAAAGGCGTCTGCAAGCAATTATAATGTCCAAAGAAATAACAGTAATTTTGTAGATGAAACTTAATAAGAAAACCTAAAAGAAACCACAATACTTCCAGACTTGTCTAATACTTTTTCTGAGTTATTTTTTATGCATGCAGGAATGAACAAACGTAACAGTTGATTGTCCGGCCACAAAGAAACCTTTAAATACACAGTTAAAAATATAATAGTTTAGAAGCCAATTAGTAACAGAAAATGGTAGAATTTCTCAAGGTTTCATTAACCTCCGCACACTATTGTTATTTTATATTCTCTATTTAATTGGTAAATGCGGAGGTTCTCGTCGATATGAAAGCAGAAAACTGAAACCTGAATTGTTCATTCTTTAACATCGGAGAAAGTCTTTCTAACTGAAATTAATCCCATACCGATTACTGCATTGTGAACGTTAGTCTCACAATGCAGCAATTCACAATGTGGTTAGGAAATCGAATTCCGGTATTCAAATTTCTAGACACTGTTCCAACGTTCTTGTTCTGTAAAGAATTCACATGAAACGTTGGTCCTTGAAAGTTATAATAATCGAAAGTCGTAAATCAAAACCGAACTCCATGACCACGGATAGAGATGGAACATTTCGACAGGGCAACGTCCAGAATCGGAATGTCCGAACGGAAGAGCGGGTGCATAACCGGCGCCTCGACATTGACGTTATAAAAAATGTTCAAAGTCATCCAATATTAAATATATAGGAGTGATAACAAACTCCCCGGTGTTGTGTCATGGACTACAGCCACGAGGAATGCGCCTTTCAATATTTACAATGATCAAACATTTTTTGTTCATCCACGTTAAAACGAGCCTGAAGCCATCAGATTTGGAAGAGAATTTAAATTGAAAAAGAGTACCGGGTAAAACGGGGTGAATAGGAACGCAGGGGTGAATAGGAACGAAAGTTTGATTTTAATTTTTACTTTGGTTAAATATTTTATCTTCATTTCTGTATAAGCATCGCCTTTTATTACAATTAATGGATAAATAGGAGTAATTAAATGCTGGAAAAACCTGTTAAATAATGTTAAAATCCAGTAACCATTTTCGTTCCTATTCACCCCTGCGTTTCTATTCACCCCATTTTACGGTACTTGTACGGAAGGAATGCATTCAATCAATCTTGTAATAAAAGACGTACACTAAAAGATCTTGAGCATTTCACGCTCTTTTGAGCACGACCATCATTACAAGAATTACGTATACAATCATATTAAATAATAGCTTGTAAAACGATGTTCCAAACGATCGCAACACTAGCGGGCGTAAAGGTAACTGTTATTCTGTGTCATAGTTCGTTTACTACCGTCTTACGAATTCTGAGTTGATTGTGCATCATAAGTGTGCCATGAGAATGAAGCTCAGCGCCCTGCTGACCTACGTGCAGGTAGGCCTGAGACTGATGCCGCACAATTAAGTTAATGCTACCAACACAGTGATCCCAAATGTTTTAAACCTTACTGTATAGTAGAGAATGCACACGTATAAATTAATAATAAGCAAGCATTGAACGATGAACAAAATTGCGATTTTACATTCCAGAATATTTTACTGAGCACACGCTATATGGCGTGATGGATTATTCGATCAGTGTGCAAATAGTGATTTTTATGCCACTTTCGCTTGTCACGTTTAGATGGATGTTTTTCATGAGCTGAAGTGGATAATTGTTCAGGCCGAGTTTATGGCTGAATGGCATAGAAATCGACTTCCATCGACCGGCTATTAAGACGATTGGTTGATTCACAACATGAATCATCGATCAATCTTGATGGTGGCCGCTAGTTCTTAGAAACTAATAAATAGATCGCCTAGAGTTCGCGACCGCATTTGTGTAATAAAATGGAAATTTATTATTCGAAAAGACAAATCATTTTAATCAGTGATCTCGAACCACTTATCTTACGCCGAAAATTATTAGACTGAATCAAATGGGTTACTATACTAGTGTTTCTGTAACAACAGTGGTTAACAATCGGTCAGTTATCGGCTAACCGGCAATCGACAGCTTGTTCGGCTGCTTCAAAACAGGCTGATGGGAATATAAATTTCAATCATATCACAACAAAACTAGTCAATAAATTAATAATACTGACTACTGAATTAGCAATCCAATCAACTATGTCAATCATAATTGATATGAAACGTCAAGAAGCCCAGTTATCAATTAAACAGCTGAACAAGGTTCAATTTAGTGTGACAATACGAGCTGCTGACAATCTCGAGAGAACGAAATGTCGCAAGAACCACCCACGAGAGCGTGAGAGCCTCTGCAGCCCCATTGTGTCCCAACTGGTTCCCACATAAAGATATATGCAATATCCATCCATACTGGAGCAGAACTTAGAAATTGCGAGAATCGCTAATCTTTGCGCAACTCAAATTGAACATAATTGATAGAAAACCATTTCGGTCTTCATAGTGGAGGTGTCAAGGCAAATTCCGAGAAGAGAATCAAAAATATTTGATGTGAAGCAAGTTTTAGGCAGAACCATAACCGAACTGCGATTGACAAACACGTACGGCTGTATTTTAAGCATTAAAATTCTAAGGTGTGCACGTTTTCGTCCTAAGTAAACACTAGCAAGCAAACTCGACGAAATTCTATATGTCATTACAGAAGGTATCTGAATTCATAAACAGTGTTATCTTAAGTCAAGCCTAATATTATACTGTAGCTTGCACAGATAATTTTCAGATCAGCACTGTTCAAATGGCAATGATAGTAACTTTAACTATATCTACCTGCGCATCATGATCTTGAGTTGGGATTATTACTGTTGGTTTTACAAAGCAATGTATATCATATTTGTATCTACATTGCGAACTCTATCCGTTTAGTTATTATTGCGTTAATCTGAGCAAAAACTGCGCACAAAAAACTGACGCTTATTTATGATTTGCTACGGAAGTAACTACTCCACTTTAGTTTTTAACCTAATGTTGTTTCATGACTGCCTAACTGTATTTAATTATGGTAATACAAATTCTTTTGCATTCGGTAGTTGGCATTTCTTGGTATAAAAACTTAATCTTATCAGCGCAGGTACTAAAATATTCCAAGATGAGATTCCCAAAAGTAATCACGTTCGACATTTCGTAAGACTTCGGGACTTTACCGATTACGATCATCAAGATTTATGTAGCAATCATTCTTGTGTTCATTCCCAGGAACATTTAAATAAGATCAGTGGTTTAAACAGAAGCACACAATCAATGCACATTAATTATCCTAGGACTTATCGAAACTGCTGCGATTACCTTAACTACTGGAGTGAATAATTCAAACAACTCCGCAATCACTAATACGATTACTGCACTTGTACTTCATTTCAAATTGACTTGTACTTTAAATAAGATTTCCAAGTTTCTGGATTGCTTTAGCTTCAATTTAATTAGTTGTTTTTCTTACGACTTTTATATAGCCCATTAATATTCCAAGATTCAATTAGCCGTGACAATAAGTATTCCGCCAAATTCAATAAGGTTCACGATAATTTTGTTTAAAGAAGTAATGATAGCGTTAAAGAAATCGATTCTTGCAGTACCATGAAATTATTACGATTGGCGATAAAATGCCTTGTAATAAAAAAAGGTCACGCAGAAGTTTCTCAAAAAAATGGTAGCGGTAGCAAAAAATACAAGACGTGCTAAAGGATTAATTGTGTACCCAAAGCGGAGCCCTTTCTTGGTATTCACACCCGACGCCTCTTCCATTATCTTCGTAATTGATATTTACTTGGCATTCCGTAAACAATGCTCGGGTGCAGCGGCAGAGGGTGAATACAAATTCCAAAACAGGTTTAAAATATCCCAAAACGTTTATCTAAATATCTTCACCATTTGCTCCTAATAGGAATCAGTGCATATTATTATACAAGATTTGGATCAAGAAATGATTCATCCGAAAGGTGAAAATTTTGTCGTAAATTACGAATGAATCACTTATAGTTACACGTTTCATTGAGGAACCGGCCCAAATGATAGTAGATAATAATATAACAACAACGAAGAAAGTTAATGATTGTTAGAAATAAATAAAAAAACGGAAACATACATAGAACTAAAAAATACATTAGAAAACAAACGCATCGATGATGCCAAGCTTGTAAACTCTGTTTGTAAACTCGTCGCAAGCGCAACAATGTTTGCACAGAGTTCATGAAGAATAAGTGTTCAGTAAATACGTATGAATAAATACACATCAGGTTACAAGACTAAGATTAAATAAATGAAACATTTGTGTGATTCAAATTGCCTATTTTTAACAAACTTAAAGGCCAACTTGCATCCAAGGTTTCGAGAATATTTTAAGAAATATTAAAACTTCCTTAACTATTTGTAAGTGAGACTGAAGCATCGTGAAATCGGTTGCGGCCTCCTAACAGAATTTTACGCTCAGCAACGAAATCACAATAGACCATAAACCTGATGCAATGTTATCATAGAATATGAGATTAAAAGAACTGAAGAGTTGAAGACTTACCTGATAGTAAAACGTCCAAAAAAATGAGTGCACTAATTACGGAGCCCTCTCAGGGGCAATCACACATAAAAAAGCTCATAGCACATTGCACATAAATAAAGACTAACACAAGCACAGCGTGTATACCAATGTATCGATCGAACGCGCGCGGTACTGCAAGCGACGCGACACGTGAGTCGCGCGCGGAGGTTCGGCGCGAAATGCCGCGGAATGCGGTCTTGCCTCCCGCCGGCGCCGCTACAGTACAGCCTGATGCTGCGCCTGCGACGCTGTGAGCATGCACTTTCAGCTTAATAGCTGCATCGAAAGTATAATGTTTCCTTCGTTTTCTTGGGAACTATGGAGATATTGATAGTTTAATTACTGGTTTTATAGTACCAGAAACAAATCTTGCCTTTTTTAAATTGCTGATGATCAACATGATGCCTCTATCATTTTACTAATCAAAGCAAAACAAATATTGAAGATAACTTTTCCAAACTAACAGTCTTAGGCTAGCCGCACACATACAATAATATTGTCAATAAAGTACGTATTGTCAATAATATTGTCTTTGTGCGGCCTGTATTGCGATATTGTTCAATATTATTGTGGATATCCAGAAATTCTGATTTTGTTACGCCAATATCGGGGGGAGGCAGGGGTATTATCAATAATATTGTTATGCCGCGGCCACACACTCGACGAGTAGCATGGGAAGTAACGAGGAAAGGAGGCAGAGACATAGTGTGGCCACGTTACTCGTCATGCCACTCGTCATGCTCCTCGTCCTGCCCACTGCTCCCTATCTTGTCGGTCTTTGCGCGCGAGAGAGAGAGAGCAACATCGCGGCAAATCACAGCAGCGCGAGGAGCAGAGCGATGAGCAGCGCGAGGAGCATAGTCTGGCCGCAGCATTATGTGCGGGCGCACGGCAATATTTCAGTTGAGAAAAAGATTTCAAGGCAGGCGGACGTTCGTGTTTCTTGTTCAAAATGGAGGACGAAAACAGTATCCATAGCGAAAATAGTTTTGGTAATAGTACTCTCACGGAAAATCAATATTTGTCAGTATTTATTAAAACATGGGAAACTTTTCCAGAGTTATGGAATACATCTTGCGAAGCATATCGCGATAAAGTTATCTCTCATTCTCATATAATTTTTGAAATCATTTTCTCTGTAACTCGTGGTTCATTTATTAGATTAAAATGGTTGAACTCAGCTTTTTTTCTCATCCAGTCCTTAATCCATCGTTTCTTTCTTGATTGCCTTTTTTTAGTTGATAAAATTAATGCAATACTCAATGCAAGGACTTTTTTCTTTATATCCATTATATTATACGGGCGCACATGAATCTAGCTGCGGCGCGACTGATTCACATTGTACCACGAAAAATTGTCAATAATATTGCGTAGTGTGCGGGACCATATATTGATGAAGATTTTTGACAATCTTTCATTGACAATATTATTGTGTGTGTGCGGCTAGCCTTATAAAAATAAGAGTTTGTTTAGTCAGACGAGTGACATTATTATGGATGAAAAATCAAAACAAACTCAAATTAAGTGTACGTTAAAAACTCGTCTAATCTTCTTACATACAATATTGAATAAAATTACAATATATTTACATCGATACGATTGTTAAGGTATTGTTAAAACGGTAGTGATTACACAAACTGCGATCACGTGGTGCGATAAGACCGAGGGCGCGGCGCGTGCGCACTCTTATTATACTTCCCCTTAACAATACAATTAAATAATTAAAGCCTCAGTTGCAATCAATAGAATTTCACGTCACGTAATACGGTAGTCTGAAACTGTAAACTCTAAGCAGCTTTCGATAAGGTACACGTTCCGTATTGACTATTGCCTTAAGAGTTACGACAACACGGTTGCAGATATTAAAGCTTTTGACATCTTTTAAAAATGAAAAGATTGGATTCTATTGAAATATTTACTTATTATTTATATAATTCTATCATATTTGACGATATCAAAGTGGAATCTCTCAAGGAACACAACTGGGACCACTGTTAGTACGGCATTTTTTTTTCTGACTTAACTTGACGCTTCTCTGGAATGCGAACATCCCCCGCTTTCCCCCACATTCGCTTAGATCGCCCGGCAAGAGCCAGAGGTATGGTCAGCATCTTTGTTATCAATACGCGCGTCGATAATTTGGGTAGTTCTCTGTTGTTATTATTATTGTTTTTGGACATTATTTCATCGACGCCAATCGTCAAGTTAATGTGACCGAGTTTTATTTACATTATAGAAAGTATAGATTTGTATTATTGTTTAATATAATTTAATTTATATTTTAAATCTATACTAATATTATAAAGAGGAAATATTTGTGTTTTGTTCTTGTAATAAATAAACTAAAAATCGATGATTTAAAAAACTCGAAGACCTATTTAAAACATAAAATTACTAGCACAATAAAAAAGTTTAATGTTACCTATGTATCTGTATACATTGTTCATAGTAACTACTTTATTAGTTTGTGACATAGGCTCCATTATTTTGTACCATCACGCAGGTGGAGCCTCTAGCAGAAGCTAGTGTTCAATATTTCGTTGATGATGATGATGACATGATAGAAATATTACAACTTACAGTAATTATATCTACATGATACGCTTTGAACAACCACTTTTTTCAACGTCCTACTTAACACCCCAATCGCGTACGATCGACTTCAAGGCGCGTGTTGAGTAACTTGGTAGAAACCTACGTACATCCGTGATAGACTTCACACTACCAAATACACCATACCAACTATACTGAGTCACTTCAAGTACATAACACCAATTTTCCACCATATTTTATGGCACTCACGTAACCGTTTCCAATTTTCCGAAGCGTGAGTCATAGTAAATCTGTGTGCAAGTTCTTAATGGCCTACCACTAGTGAAATGCTGCAGCCGCTGGATTTAATCAGGTAACTCTTTTAGGCTATTGTAGTTAAATCAAGAATGGGCTTGTTATTTTTTTGCTTTGATAAGGTTTGTTTGCTGCTGTATTGGAAGTCAATTTACTGTTGTGTGTTTTTTCATGCTAAGAGTAATGGCAAACTGGCGAACAAAAATAAAAATAAATATACAAAATTATATTTGGATTGAATTTTTAAACTTCTTTTTGAGAAATAAATGTCTTAAACCGTTAACACGTTCTATTAATAGAATCCTCGTACAAATATCGTAAAAAATCTAGTCTATTATGTTTGCAACACACAATTTTTTTTTACGAAACTGACTTAACGGTCATTTGATAAAATTTTGTTAATTATTTCGACGGTATATTCGAGTGACTAACATAATAATATGCTCTTAATAATATCAACAACAATTTCTACGCCCACATGGGTAAAAGAAAATTCTTTTTTTACCAATACATAAAATATAAGAGGATATAAAAGATTAATTACAGTTAGTTAATGTCTATATCATCTCTCTGTTCTAGTTCATCTTACGAGAATATACGCTGTTAAGAATTAATTTGTACGAATTCCCCATGACGTAAGAGAATTTGATTAAGATCAATTTCTAGTTATGCAGTCAAGTTATAAAGCCGTAGTAGATCATTTTTAAGTAGGTATTGTATTTTAGTAAGAAAGAAATTGTCAGTCAAAACTCAATGATCGTTATTACTTTTATGGTAACTGCTTATCCAACCCAAACGCAGATTCAGACCAATTTTCAAAATCGAGAGTCATATCAATTTGATATGCTAATGCGAGTTTGAATACTTCCATGATGAGAAATACTGACCTCAGTCTTTATACATTATTCTAGCTTCAGCAAAGGAAATGAGCGTAAAGACCAACAAGTGGAAATTCTAGTTACAACACAAAAATCACAAGAAACAGACAGCTGTTCAAATAATTTCATCACCGCGCCCGCCCAGGAGTACTCCTTAGTTACTCAAACAATGGCCTCCTTCAGACAATACGATGGTGTGCTGAAACCGCCACTGGAGCGTGCGCCGGCGCCGGAAACGCGCTGCCGGATACACCGCCATCTTGCGACTGAAACTTGAACTTGTAATGCACTGTGACGTAATCACACGTCTGATATCTGATCGTTTGAGGAATTGATTTGATTATTCTTGGCTAAGATTAATATAGCTCTGGTTTTTTTTTCCTTTTCTGACCGTTTGTTATGCTTGTTTCATCTCACAGGTCACAAAAAATTATGCAGTTGACTTCGTCACAAAAATCAACTTTAACTTTGACTAAGGTTAATTCCTTAACTACTTGATTATTCCTCTTCCTGATTACGACCAGTAAAAGGAGTAATCAAGTATGGTCTGTTCAATAAACCCGGAGACTAAATTGACATAAATAATGTCAAAATTTCTATAGGAATGACGCCAGTTCTTTGGTGTTGAAATGTCATTTTAGTCTCCGGAATTATTGAACAGACTGTAGTTAAGGATTTTTTTGTTTTATGAAACAGGAACCACGTACAGGAACCGTGGGTATCGTTTCCACTGCTAACGAAAGTCAGAATGATCAACATCATATCAATCACGCTACTGTTACATCAACCAAGTTACATAATGCATTCATCACCGATCATTAATCCGCTGTACATCTCCATGAAGTCAATCAGACGTACAAACATGTCGATCTGTCATCACGCATCGCTCTCTCGATCGGCGCGCGCGCACACGTCAAGCAGTGCTGGGCGCTGGTTCTGACTCACCGTCACGCATTACAACGATGACGCTACGCATGAGATGAGAAGGTCCAGAATGATCTCCTAGTCTATAGTAGCGATGCGCTATGGCGAGAGGTGTTATTCGATTGTTCGAACATATCGATGGCTCTCGACAGTTTTGACTTTGACTCGAGTCCGACTCGGTTTATTATTGACCCTCGACAGTTTTGACTGAGAGTATTTGATTCGAATAATCGAAAAGTAGCGGCCGATTCCGTTGAATCGGTAAACATCAAAATGTTATAAAAATCGAAAAACATCTCGATTATTTTGTAGAACGCCGAGTTTATTTTAACGACTCCGATTCTTTTGATTGTTAAAACACCTCGGAATAGCCCATTGCTACTTTCCAGAAGATTAAGATCAAAATGTCAGCGAAAGAGATCATCTATAAAAAAAATCGATCGTGATAGAGATACTAAGGCAGCCTAAGCAAGAAGTGCACCGCAAAAACTAGAAGGCCTAAGCGAATAAACAGACTACAGACTAAATGTTGGGGAAGACCTGTTATCCGATGACCTAGGAATTGAATCAGATTTTATCTTGTTACGCTTGGATCAGATAAAAACCTTTTCAAATTTATTGTTGAGGAAAACACTGAGAACTATAAATAGACTGGCAAAAAAATACAGGAAAATCTGGTTTTCCTTGTTTGAAATTGAAATAAAGATCGATATTGGAAATGATTAGATAAGATTCTGTAACAAAGTGGTGTTACATGCATTCAAATTAAATCGCTGATTGGAAATACCTATAACAAGAAATAATTTGAAAAGTTTGCAACATCACACGCTTCTGAACTAACAGTTGAAACAAAAGCAGACGTTAAAAATACAGTTAATAAGTAAACAACTCTGGGTATAAAATCTGGCATATCTACTGTGACTCATGATCATCAGCCAAATCCACAAAGCGTTGCCAAAAACAATCTCCCCAAGACATCCTCCAAAGCCATATACCTTCAGACGGATACGGTTGTTAACTCTGCTGCTCGCCATACCGGCATTACTGGCGATACGATGATACACAAAGACATGTGTATCCGCACCAGTCACCACGGTCACATGTGCCTCAACGTGCTCTATAAATAACACAATACAGCAAAAATAGACGCAAATTACTTACTTACTTACACGCGGGATCATTTTCCTAGTTAGAGTTTTCCGGTGTAGATAGTATTGTGGAACTAATCAACTGATGCAGATTTACTTTGTGTACTATCGATCTAGACAAGGAAATAATGATTTTTATTTTAACTATCGATCTGACAAAAACGTTTTTGTAATCAACAGGCGTTTTGTACTAAACAATAAAGAACTTCAACAGAAATCTGCGAAAAGAAACAGTTGCTGTAAACCCAGAAACAACGACGAAGATTCATATTCTTATAATTGCAATAAAACAGAAAAACCTCTGAAGATCGCACGAAAAAGCTTTACAGAAGATTTTGATAACATAAATAAATTCAACGAAGACGAGGTCGCGGAAAAAATGGCGACCGCAAAAACAACTATTACGATGTTATTCTTCTTGAATTAGGAATCCGAAAAAACGTTAATTACGGTACACTTGTGTTTTATAAAAATAAGTTAATCTAAATAGCGGTACAAACAGCAGATGTTGTTACTAAAGCTCGTTTGAAATTGTATTCAAAGTCCTCCTTATGAAAAAAGTTTTCGGTCTTGCGAAAAACCATAGTTTGGTGTCGGTTTAAAGGATGGATCTAGTTATAGTTAGTAAAGAACTTGAGATTGAGATGTCGTTTCATAAGGATATACTCATTCCAACAGAGGAAAAATATGGATAACTCTAGTCCCAAAAATATTGATAGAGGATAGAGGCAAGAGGATGTTATGGTTTGAACTTCCCGATACAAACCCTTCCGCATCGTCAAGATTCGCTGTCCCAGGCATACCCTCGCCACTCTTGATGACGCACCAACCTTCCATCGCCGCCACTGAGCTTCAAATTGATGTTCTCACTTATTTTCACTTCATCTAACTGACTCAAGCCAGCTCACATCGTTGAGCCTGTAGTCTTAAATTCACCCCAATTAAAAACCAACATTCAGTCCAGCCCATCTTTTGCTCACCTTTCCCCAACACACCTCTTCGAGTCGAGATCCGAACCCCACAGACGGTTATCCTTAGCGCGCAGTCGTTCAGTTTTTAATTTTAAAAGTCCGGCAACAACCTCATAGGTTGACTTGCTATCCTCTACCTATTTATTACTTGAAAGTCCTTCATCCTTTCTATTTTCCTGTTTCTATCACAATCTGAGCTCAAAAATATAGCCATACCAGTAACTATTCGCGTTTAATTCTAAGGCATTATCGACCTCTACTGTAGCACTGCTGTAGCCGACGTTATCGCGAGGGATCTGTAGTTCAGTTATGTTTTATTTGTATTCAGTGCTGTTTACATTAACCTTGCTACTATTTTTGCTCGTTATATCATTCGTCACACCTCAGATATGGGCAAATGAGCGAGACACAGCTCTCTGAAGCGTGACGGTACCGAGTTTCCACCGCACACGTTGATAAAAACTTAAATTGCATATTAACCCTTTTCTTGACGATGTGCACTGTAGGATACAGTCAACTTTGAAAAATCATACTAAGAAAAATATTCTTACTTTAAACGAAATGTTCCTACTGTTTAAGAAAGGAACTGTTTCTGAACCCATTTACGTCATATCATGTCAATTTGACGCAACCGTTTTTCAATTATAATCCAAATGCTGAACCCACTCAAAGTGGACCCCCCGACAAAGTTAAAATAATTAATATTTTATATTGTTTTTACATTATAATCTAATAACTGTGCATGTCACGGTAAAGTACATTAGTATATACGTGTCAAATTAATGAATTTTGATGCGAAATTGTATATTTGGTTTAGTAAATTAGAGCCAAACTGTTATGTATCTCACAGGATACACTGCCATGTTTACTGGTTTTTTTATGGTTTGGTGTAATGTATCGTGTAGTGCACACTGCCATGTTTATAGTGTTCTGACTGTTATTATTTTGTATTGATTACTTTTATGGTGGCGTAGTGGTGATGGTGTTAAAATAAAACAAAAGGTTCAGGATTTGATTCCCGGTCGAGACAAAATAGATTTTTAAAAATGACATGGCAAAATCTGTGCATATTTTTATTGTCTAGTGTTTGAAATCTGGTTTTTGGTTTCTGGTCTTTTTATGGAACGTTTGCTTGTTTTGATTTTCGTTTCGCATGGTGGTTTTTTAAGCTTGTTTATCTTAGGGCGAAGTACAGCCTTCCATTATAAGGGGCAGAAAGCTTTGTGCCAAAATTGAGCGTAAAGAAAACGAGTCATCGACGGAGTCTGAAAATGAAACCCGGCAATTTTCAATTCGACATAGTGTAGACAACAAATCATCACCTTGATGGCCTCCATTACCATCGTCGATGAAATATCTCAACCTGCTATCCAACGATGAAGTAATAGACGTCCAAAAAGCGGTCACTGCATCACCATTGCTAGCGTCTCCACTCACTCTACCAGTCGCGCAAAATTTGACACAATTGGTATCGGTACGACAATAAATATGTCAGTGCCGCAAGCAGCTTTGTAGATGTCGACCCTATATCAACGATCCAAAGAAAAACAAGGAGAAAAAGATGAGGTTAACTATGCCTTATCCTGAAATTATAAAACATTACAACGCCCATATAAGCGGTGTTGATAGAGCTGATGTTCTAATTGCTCTCTATAGAACTGAACTGAGGGGACAACGCTGGTACCTACCATTGTTGATATCACAGTTGTTAAACATATCTAATACAAATAGTTGGATTTTATAACGGTATAACATCGGTAATGGTTCAAATTCAGATACAATATTGCCAAAAACTTATTATTACTCCTCAGAACCACCACGAAACATACGGATAATAATGTAGAGGGTCCTCATTAAAACCAATAAAAGCACCTGTTGCTAATTATAATAATTAAATAATTTGCAGTGACCAGCTTAGCCACTTCGCGACTTTTGGAACAGAAGGAAGGTGCAAACTATGTACCAAAAATCAAACTACTGTGTCATGTACTATGTACTAAGTAGTCAGATTATGCTAAATACTTGGCAGAAATAGTTTTTATACTTTTTACAACCAGTAATTTCTTATTAAGCAAGAATATATGATCTAACCAATTAAAAATCATTATTTCATATACCATTTGTACTACTACCTGTTTTTGGCAGTGTGTCTTGTGGGATACATTCACCTGAGATAGTCATTCCTTACAAACATGGCAATGTATCTCACAGGATACGGAAGGTATTTCAGGAAACAAAAGGCTTTGATTTTTTTCATTATTTTTCTCTGCGTTTTATGTTCATATAAAAAAAGATTATTTGAAAAAAAAACCAGCTATTCATTTTTTTTTCTTTGCCAAGTTAAGGGTTAATCTATGAAAATATCGTCTTTATCTTAAAGCAATTATGGCTAAATGACATACATGTCGTACTAACATGCGCACTTAGTTATTTTTTTTAATAATCCGTTTATGATTTGAATGTAAAAATCTTATTTTTTCTGTTCCGATCGGCGTCTATTTGGTACAATTTACACTGTTGGTTTATATACGAGTAAATAGTTATGGGCACCTATTAATAATGTAGTTACTCAGATACCCGCGAAACGAGACACAATAGTAAAACAATAACAGCGCGGTCTCATAGGACCGGTTGGGGATTCAAACGTTAATTTACAAACATTGTAAAAACCAATCATTTAAAAAAAGTAACTGTGGTGTTTCTTGCCGGTTCTTCACCATTGATAGTAAAATGACCAATTGAAACCGTGCGCTAGTTTATGTTGTTCTACACACGTGCATAAACCTGCGTAAATAGGTAAACAAACACAAACGGTTGTCGTCCAATTTAGATTTTCTCATAAACGGGATAATAATCATACTCATTTCGATGTAAATACGAATCTTAAACAAACTAAAACAGCACATAAAACCTTCAATTAAGCACCGATTTAGGCAAAAGTGAAAAAAATAGTATTCATTTTATGATTACCCAAATATTATTGTCTAAATCATGGTTTACAGATGTCTTAGTACCGCAGGTCCAGCAAAACTATTACACAGCATTATTTATTATGGTCTGTCGGTTTACGTAGTTAACTAAAGGTAAGCAATCCTGGCATGTATTTTTATCTAAAAGTTGTCTAAAAATTGTACCTATGTAAAAATCTTTGCAACTAGGAATTTACCTAAATCGATGTTAGCTAATAAACTAAATTTACCTGTATTATACCTATATTCTATACGACCTCTTTAATATAAAAAGACATACCAAGATTGTTTACCTTTAGTTAAACCTAAACCGACAGACCATATTAGCTTACGAGTATCATTAGCGATGCGCACACACACATTTTGGGGAAGGCCTATGTCAGAACGTCTTTCTGCTGCAATGATGATGAAGACACACATATCAATTTACCACTCTCAAATACCTTAACGTTTAGGAAGGCAGTCTCAAATCGCAGCTTGATACATTCCCTTTCGTTTAGACTTTTAGAGGTAAGGCTATTAAAGGAATCTTACTCCACATTCCATACCGTTGCGTGATTGCGCCATCACCGATCGCCAATTCTAGTTGCAACTAATTATACATTCAAATAGCCCTAACACCCGTATCCTTTGCATTTCAGCATTTTGTATAGGTATGTAGATGCAAAATAAAATGTCAGTGGTTTAAAGTAAAAAATGAGATTACAAAACAATGAGTAACAAATCAATGCAGCTTCCGGGATATCCACTTCCTTGCTTGATACCGGGCGGATTTAGGCCCAGTTTATGTAGTGGTTCCGTATTGGAATTGATAGCGATTTAGTATTAAATCTATGAGGAATTCTCAAAAGTGAAATAGCTTCATGGGTTATTTTTCATTTATTTGAATATAATAGACGTCGTAAATGGAAAAATTGAGGCTCTGAAGTATATGATTATGAGATCGAAAAACTGCTGTCATTAAACAATCCATTCTATTTCTTCTCGATATTAATGGTAAAATGCTAAATACGATTAACAATGTCCGAGTAGCACTACTCACTGAATAAATTAAAAAATGTGACAGAATTCGTATGAAATTATCTGTCAAGTAAGATACTCGAAACTTAATCATAGGTGGTGAAATAGGCCCTCGATCACTAACCGCAAAAATATTAGATACACACGGTGTTTTTACTATTCAGTTTATTCCCTTTGCGTAGGGATAATTCCAGTGCCTTATAAGATTTTATGCATGAAGCAGCTAGGAATTCTTTCGACTCTTCCTTGTCATATTCATTAACAAATATTATATGGGCCGATCCCGGCGGCACTGCAATGCCGGGCCGACCCGCGACGGGAGTGGAGCGAGCCCCGAACATCCCGTCAGCTTACAAAAATCAGTTTAATATACTGGTCCCTCAGTGAGGGAACTTTCAGATATTAAGCTGAAAAGAACAGATACTACACTTTGATCTTAGCCAAAAGGCCGAGAAGCGATACCGTATTCAAGAAGTCGAGGGGGGTCGTTCAGCCGCGGAGAATCTTAACACCGCGATTCAGAAAGATGACGTCATTGCTCAGCGCCATCTATCGAATACTTGTGGTACTAGTATTGTAATATTTCCCCTCCGTTACTAACACTGTGAGCTTTGTACTGCACGACGAAGGGTTACCGAACACCCTTGAAATACGTATTCAATTTGCATATGGACATCTTTCATCTGTAATCCGATGGATTTCACAGGACCGGTCATTATGGCGACGCTTGAGTGAGACATATGTCCAGCAGTGGACTTATTTCGGCTGAAATGATGATGACTGAAACATCTTAAAACCAATTGGCCCGTCACAAATCTATACCGGTTCCTTCAAATCTTCTTCATAAAGTAGTTCGCCATACAAAATTGTGCGTGTTTATAGTTTCATATCACTTTGTAGCCATGATCTCTACCATAGCAGGTAATTAACGGCCTAATAATAGCGTAATTAGCATCATAATTACAATTTTAACACCAAACATTACGTGAAGGAACCCTACCGCATTATTTGGACGTCCATCCTTGGCGCGGTCACGGTGGTGCTCGCGATAATTTTATTACGTGTCCATTACTAACACATACTACTATTTTTTATTAAGTACTTAGGTACCTCTTAAGAACAGTGAGTAGTTAAAGTACTTTGTCATTGTAATTGAGTTAAAAAAACTATGCGATTATAATAGCTGTTGGATAAAAAAATAATTTGGCGTAAATCGCAAAATTACGCAAAAAACGTTGTGTTGCCTTTGTAAAAAAAAATCTGGTCATCATTTCATTCGAAATGACGTCCACAGACGTCCCCCAAATGTCGCCACAACGAACGTTTCTATGCATCTCGCATGAAATTCTCGTGACTGACCAACTTGTAGGAGGCCTTCCAATAATGTGTTTTTCAATATATGTAGTTAAATTTATGAAATCACAAGCTTGATCATTAGCACAGGTCATTAGGTACTAGCAAAGGCAATATTGAAATCTTTCCTACGATGCTTTAGAACAGTATCTACCTAGGTTTTTCCATTTTTCAATGATCATACCTAACTGCTTAGAGCTTTTAGAGTCCTCCTGCCTCGGCTTTCCTCAGGTTTAAAACTTCCATCGTAAATTGCTCTTTTTGTTAGGAATAACTGCAACGAAATCCGTTGCGAAATTTAGTAAGCTATAAAGTATAAACAGACTTGAGAATAAAGAAACAATCACAGAAAATGACTTGCAGTATGCAAAGATACGTCGTTACTTCACAATAAACAATACATTGTGATGCGGATACCAACAAATTAATTCATATTGCAAGAACTGATCCAGTGATCCGCAACCAGCTCCAATATGCCCTATATATTAACGGTTATAAATTCCGGATACGTAACGCAATCATTGCAGACACAGTGAAAGTTCTCTGAAATCGTAACAAGTTCGTAACCTAAATATTTCTCCTCTATAACAGTTCTGTGAAAGCTTTAATCGATTACTTCGGTTGTCACACTTACTATTATAGCTTCTGATGTAAGCAGAGCATCAAACGATGAAGAAAACGTAATAAGATGGACCAATTTAAAGCAAAAAGCAATAAGTGCTTTTATATTAAGTTCTGTTTTCCATACAGGAAACGGGAGAATAAGTAACGTAGACCGTATTCTTAGAGAGAGAGGGAGATAAAATGATGGTCATATTATCACCATAAATCTACGTTTACTGTTGAAGCAACAGAATAAACAAATTCAAACTTAAATGAAATGATCTTGAAAATGAAAAACTTATAGACGAATGTACAATGAATGAACTTGATTACAGGATATGAGATTCAGCAAAACGACTATATAAGAAAAGGAAAAACTGACTGACTGACATATCAACGGACAGCCGAAATTACGTGGACTAGGAGTGCAAAATTTTGCACAAGGTTTCCTTTTAAGACGTAGGCAAGCACTAAGTGACGATTTTCCAAATATCACTCCCTGAAGGTATATGTGGGTCCAAAGTTGAAGCCACTGGCATAAGCTAGTTTAAATTTAAAACAAAATCAATGCAATGAGATCAACACAAAATTACTTTAAATCCAAAGTAAACCAGCTAAACCCAAAACAAACAAAGCTGATGCGCAGCGGAGTGTGAAAATCTTTCCTTTAGCGTGCGCGGCGCATCTACTTGACCTCCGCATTGTTTCACTTGCCTCTCTGCATAATTTATTTTGTTCCTTGATCGTCTTGTTGTGCTGTTGTTCTTGAGTTAACTGTTGCTTTAATAACAATGGCATAATTCATCATCATGCTCCCGTCATTCAGCCGAAACACGTCCACTTCTGGACATAGGCCTCCCCCAAGCGTCGCCACAATGACCGGTCCTGTGCATCTCTCATCAATTGGATCCCCGCGTACACTCATCAGGTCATCGGTCCACTTTGTGTGAGGCCTTGCAATGCTACGCAAGGCTTAAAAAAAAAAACGGTATAATTATATTAACCATATTTATTGCAATTTCACCTCTCCATCCCCAAGTTTACTTTATCGAGAACATTAAATTATGATCCTAATCCCAAAATAATCATTAGGTAAAAAATACTTGGGCTACCCAACAAATACATACTTCTGCTAAGGCTAAGCACCAGACATATTTTTAAAAATTCTGCGACAGACTTATTTCTAAGCCTTACCATGTAGTATTAAAATGTTAGGTGTGAAAGCGGGATGGAGCTACATTTAACACACAGTTCAGTTTAAGTCGTCAAAGGGATCGCGTAGGGTCTCAGATAATTAATTATTATTAAACGAGATATCTAAATAGACTATATTTCTGCTGGTTGTGAAATACTTTAATTCAAAAATGAATACGTCTTCTTCTTCTTTATATTTTCGAACCAGTGGTAAACTCGTTACGAAATTAGGTCCAGAAGATGACTACGTTAACTGCAGCATCGGTAGAACTCATTAAGTCTTCCAAAATGCAGGTGTATAGGACTTGGGGCACTTCAATATGTAGCTAATGTTCAAGTGAATAAGTTAGGTTAGATTATGCTTCAACATAGACTACATTATCTCTAACCATTCTATACTAATATTATAAAGCGGAAAAGTTTGTTTGTTTGTTTGAACGCGCTAATCTCAGGATCTACTGGTCCGATCTGAAATATTCTTTCACTGTTAGATAGCCCATTTATTAAGGAAGGTTATAGGCTGTATAACATCATGCGAGGGCTAATAGGAGCAGTAACCAAAAATGCGGGTGAAACCGCGGGGTTCAGCTAGTATTATAATATACTCAAACGCAAGCCTTCTAAAAATATCAAACAAAAAAAATACGAATTTTATGACCTTACTCATTTTAATAAAACATTATTCTAACATAATGCCCAATTAAAGCCATAGTTTCAAGCCCTCCATCCTCGTTTGTAAGCGTTACGATCATTTGAATGAGACGCGCGTGCGGCGGTACGGGGCAATCCTTTTGTGCGCCGGCAGTCGAGTGTGACGCCGCGCCTAACTACGTCGAGGGGATCGGCAGAACTGCTGTTCATTTATTTGATAGCATTCTGTAGAGGATGTCAGCATACGTACTTGCATACTTGACATTCTTTAAAGTCCAATTTTCAAGAATGCCGAGTATTCTGTGTCAGGAATATAATAGGAAGTAGCAAATTTTCTTTCTCTTCCTAACATAACCTTCAATATCCAGTCTAGATTTAACAGTCCACGTAACACTGGATCGTCTTTATCTAACTTGGGATCGGCTCAATACGATTTCTTCTCCCTAACACATACTACTTGATCATCATCCTGCCTTTGTCCCATCTTACTTAGAATTAGCTAGAGGTTTGTCATCTGTGTGTGTTATCTTCCAGCTAGAGGTTAGTCATATTATCTTCTTTGGGAGCAGAAAAAGTGTGCGTCTCGCATCCATAGGATTCCCGCGACCCTCACCAGGTCATCATTCCACCTTATGGGAGGCCTTCCAACGCTGTGTCTTCCTTTACGCGCAATGGCTGCTACGAAAAAAAAACGCTTGATGACTCATCCAGCTATTGCCAGGCCAGATTCTACATTGTAACGACTCTGGAAGACAATTCTACAATGTTGCTCACGATTACAAGTCGCGAAGCACAATGAACCGTTTCCCTCTTATAATGTTGACTCATATAATCACGATGATAAAGTACTGTCTATTCATAGATCGTTATAATATCTTCTTCCTTGTCTTAAGTCAGTAATAGTTCGCTCACTAGTCTACTCTTCCTGTTTTAAGTCCTAAATCTTCATCATATTCTAGCTGAGGTAAAGGTAAGGTGTTCATCATAATGAGTGCAACTTTTTTTTTCTTAATTATTTATAGGCTCCGCTTGACTACCCGATGGTAAGCGAGGTTGTGGTCGACAATGGAATACGATTGCCTTGACGTAACCTTGTCACTCTTGCCTTAAAGACAATTCCACTCCTTAGCAGTGCGTACAATGAGTGTGTGTATCCAAAAAGTTTTATGCACATCTCACCTATAGTGTAGGACATCCGCCAAACCTTACCGTGGCACAACGCCGTATGGTGAGTCCGATGATGGAACGGGCAGGGCGTCATTAAATCGTGCAATTCTAATGCACACTCCCTGAAATTCAAACGATAGAATACCGACAGGCTAGTCTCTAAATTAGAAGAAATGTCGTTAGTACCGGAGCACGCGGCCAGTCTTATCACAATCTCTTGTCACCTTGAAGGAGTAAGGCGTGGTGGACTCACAAAAGGCATGCATGACTAACCCAGAGAGCTACAACGCTCAATTTCACCGTGAATCGGTTCATATCGCCGTCAATCGATTACGCGCCTTTGTGAGGAAGCACGAAGTTTATGTAATAGTCTAACTCGATTGTATCGATAAATAGATGAGTACGGTAGCATTGTTTTTGTTTAGAAATAATGGAGCTATGTAAGTACTTATACGATGAACAATCTGTAGGGTTCGGTCTTCCCGTCTGATTATAATTTGGGTGTCTTCAAGGCTAGAGTAAATAAGCTCTTAATAAACTAGTGCGTCTCACCATCAACGACTGCATCACTGCTTGCCATCAGGTGGGATCGCAGTCAAGCTCTAGTTGTTGTTATGTATGTTGTATGTTGTATAAAAATACTAATAAATAGGGAAATTGTGACTGCCTGTCTAGCCACAAGTTCTCAATAAAAATAAAACTATGTATTGTTTTATTGGTCAAAACACAAACGAGCATCATAAATCAATCAGGCTATCGATTACAAATCGATTCGCGTAGTGCGAGAGGCTTCCCGCATCTATTGTTTTCGGATCCCACACAATACACTCGTGCTAGCGAATGAATGAATTTCTGTGAACCGATATATCCCAGAACACGTTCATTCTTATGTCTTGTATGGCGCCAAAGAATTTCATTCACACGGTGAGCGAATCTTCTAAGAATGAAACTATGATATGTTATTACTAGCTTTTTCTAACGGATTTGCCTGCGCTAATGAGGAGGGCTATCCCACGGGAATGTACTTACTAATGGAATAAATATAATTCGCTGTCCTAATACAGGGGCGTTCGGATTTTCATCCAAATCCGTTGAAACATAAACGTACAGCCTTCAACATTTATCTTTATAAACTAGTGCGCCTCACTGTCAACGATTGCATCACTGCTTACCATCAGGTAGGATCGTAGTCAAACCCTAGATTATGTCATATAAAAAATCTATATAATTATGTGGCAGTTTCTCCTTTTATATATAAGTATAATTATGTGTATAAAAGGAGAAACTGACTGACTGACATATCAACGCACAACTGAAACTATCGAGACTAGGAACGTGAAATTTTGCACAAGGTTTCCTATAAAGAGAGAAGAGGAATTTCCGAAATTCACTCTGTAAAGGGAGCAAACGGGAGTTCAAAGTTTAACATTTTCGCGGGTAAAGACGCTGGCAGAAGCTAGTTATCATTAATGGGTTACTCTAGCACTTCTGTTAACTAATCTGTCATGGCCGCATTGCATAAATATTAATAAATTCCCACCAATACGCATCCCGTGTCATCGGCCTTACATTTCGGAAAGGGAAATGCTCGTAGAATCGTGATGGGTGAGCTAAACGGGGCTAAAGCCGGGCCAAGGAAGTAATTTGTATTAAATAGTGGCCAGTGTGAACTATCGGTGGGAATCGATGGCGGCTGTCTATAAATAATTAATATTTTGTGTTGCTTTGTATGTTTGAGCAGGTGTTGTTTCCTTAACGGTCTCCTGATTGATTCCTTTTCTGAAGTTTAAGCATTAGTCCGGAATATAGCGATAGATTCTTCACTTCAGAGAAATTACTGAATAACTTCTCCCTCTAGAGTCACACTTTTACTGACTAAAACCTACCCGAGTTCCTTCTGTTTCCTTTTGAGTTCCAGGGCCGCGGTAAGTCATCGTACTTACACCTTCGTTGTAATCCACAAGCCTTATAATTAAATAATTACGGCACTGCTGATACAAATTTAATGTTTGCCCGACTTAAAAATAAAGCCAAAGGAGGGAATAATTTTGTTCTTATTTTACTGTTATGGTCAATTTATATCGGCGATTTATCTTCCAGAATTACTTAACTTCCACGAAGGAAGTTTGAAAGTAGCTCCAGTGACTAAAACAGTTAAAAGGGAATCGTTCACCTTGGCATGATCATGTGAAGAGGAAGGAAGAAAAGCAAGTTACTAAAAGAGTTATGAATCTACATACCTTCATGTATTTGAGAGGGACTCATGCCCGTTTTCACCAACAGCCCCTAAAATTTAAGTGTCTCTTACGCCAATATAATCACGGTTTTTACATATTATAAAGTTATTATTCTGAATCAAAGTATGAAATCGAACACTTTTAAAGATGTCATACTTTAATTCAGGATAATAACTTATTAATAACTTGCAAAAACCGTGATTATATTGGCTTAAGAGACACTTAAATTTTAGGAGCTGTTGGTGAAAACGGGCATCAGACCAACAAAGAGAGGGAGAGGAAGGCCAAAGAAAAGATATGTAGACAGATTGTGAAGAGTGATTTGAAAGAAAAGGGATTTAGTGATAGCATGACTACTGACTGGATAAAAGGAAAAAACCCAAGGAATATTTTATTTTAATAAGTACAGTGACAGACTAAGACAATCAACACAGTTATGACAACATACGGTACATAAATCTGAAGTCAAGGGTACAGGAAGATGATGATCAATTACTTAACTTCGACACGCGAGTCATGATACTAACTTACTTGTGGAACTACGAGTAAGTAAAGCCAAGGATACACTAGGGGACAAATGGAGCAACATGTTGCGGAACATGTTGCTCAACAACTACGTGGAACATGCATACTGACGCGGGACTCGTGCGCTCGCTCTCGAGGCGGGAGCAAGCAACATGCCCCGCGTCACGTACTATGTTGCGGGGCATATTGCAGTACAATATGCAACGTTGCAGCGTCACGAAAATTTAGTGTTGCGCGTCGTGTTTCGGGACAAAATGTTCCTTAGTGTATCCCAGGCTTTAGTGTTTCCACAATCGCAAAAACTCAGGTAGGTAAGTATAGGAAGCAAGTTCATAACGAATTGATAGCTAACGTTACAGTGCTTCAGTGAGAAAGTTTTCTGTAAAAACTGTGCTACAGTATCTATTCACAATTAAAACCAATTAATAGTCTTCGCGTAAAGACAGTTTAATAACACTTATGTACGCATATCGGTAGGAAGAAGCTATTTGCACCAGCGGTCATTATTTTGCGTGTTAATAAGATCTTGATAGATCGTATTGTAATGATGAAGGAAAAGCCTACAGTGTTTTATTCGATTATGTACAATAAATTGGTTCGTAACTAGAGTAGGTAAGGAGCCATCATGATCTTTATCAGGGCGTAAAGAACTGCTTCTGAAAATTGACTTTACGAAATAGACCGCTGATTTTTCTCTATGTTTTGTTGCAATGTGACCACTTTTTATCATTCAAAATCTCTTGTGAACAATACATTTATGTCATGCTTAATATATACCCTGCATCTACGTCAATCCGTTTTATTATGACCTGTTTTTAGATGTTATATTATTCGAAGACTTCTCCCGCTTAGGGGGACTGCGGGAGGGCAACTTTAAACATTTGCTGACTAAAACCAAAACTATGTTACACGCATTTTCTTTTTGGAACCACCCCGATTTCCAGTCTCCGTTGGAAATCGGGGTAGTCTTGCGGACGGCGAGTAATGGGTAGCTCGCCGCCCGGCCATCCGGTAATAATCGTCCGAACCAAGCCCGAATCGTCGACGGCGCGTAGTGTTATTTATAATCGAATAAAACACTGTAGGCTTTTCCTTCATCATTACAATATCTATCAAGATATTACTTGGGGTCGGCGCTACATGTTTTTTTCTTCCATTCTGTCCTGTCACCCGTCATAACATCACTGACTCCATTTTCTTTCATATCAGTCTTCACACAGTCCATCCATCGTTTCTTTGGCCTTCCTCTTCCTTTCTTCCTCCACTTCATCCTAGAGCGAAAGAAGTAATTGAACGATTTCCCACCTAAAAAAAACTCTGCCACCGTTTAGTGTCTCAATCTATGTCCCCTTCATAATATTATAGCCGCACGTTGTCCTTTGTCTCCATCACGTGTCGCGGCTGATGGCCGTGGTTTCCTTGAACCTGGCTGCGCGGTAAACTGCGGGCAATTTTGCGGTAGGTAGCACAACACGCGTCGCATGTCGTTACCCAAGAACGAGTGTATAATATACAGTGCTACTATATAAAGTCGCACGCTTGTGACTTATGGTGAAACCCATCGAGAGCGTTTTACATACACGGCTGTTGATTTACCTAATTGTTCTTCTGTTCTGTTCTTCAAAAGATGAATGAATAGGTATTGGGTAATATTTTTGCAAGCTAAGTAATTTAGCAGGTGACTATTATTTTTATACTTGCTTCTGCTAGAAGCTTCACCAAACTAACCTAAAGGAACATATACTACTTACCCACAAAGGGTTTCTTGTTTAAGTAGGTAATAAATATCCTACATGGTATTCCAAGATCTACTCGATTGTATCACCCAGACATACAGATACATACAAACCTTTACCCACTCCGTAAACTTGCGAGGAAATGTCAACAATTTTGGTATTCATTTCTTTTATTTTTGGAAACATTTGACGTAATTTATTCAAAACTAGCTTCCGCTAGTCGCGGCTTCGCTCGCGAAATTCAATTACAACCCCCAAAAGTTGAATTTCTAAAAATCCCTTCTTAGTGCTCGCCTAGGTACTTTATAAAAGGCCTTATAGCTTCGGCTGTGCGTTGATATGCCAGTCAGTCAATTTCTCCTTTTATTCATATAGACAACAAGTCGAGATAGATACTCAGATCTCTTGACGCAGTTTTATGGTAGCGCTGTCATCATTACGATGTGCAAGCCGCGTGAAGAGGCGCGGCGGCCGCCGGCCTGTGACGGCGACCAGCATCTTCTTGTTTATGTCTTACTAGCTTCTGCCAGGTTTTTCCTTTTAATACGAGCTCTTTAACAACCTAAAATTAACTGTTAAAGAGATGGAACTAAAAGTATACGGTGTACAGCACCATCCCATTTTGCTCGCATACCCATCATTTTAAAACCCCAGGTAAGTACCCAGAAAGATAGAGGTTGATAGCTGAGTTTGTTATACTGGAAGTCGAACCTAACATACTTGGAAGAAGGGTAGAATGTTAATTGTCAATGTAATTTTTTTTTAGAAAAGAGTAACCATGGAGTTTCTTGCGGGTTCTTCTCCATAGGAAACGACCAATTTGGAACCGTGCACTAGTTTTTGACGTTTTATAAGTGCCCATGTAGGCCTATGTAAAATAAAAATATTTTTGATTTGATTTGAATGGAAGCTTAAAACCAGTCTTAAGCAGATCAAAGCAAAAACTGTAGTTAACATTTTTATAGATTCTGAAAGTGATAAAACCCAATGGCGTTCTTTAAATTCGTCAGCGGCCCGAACGCGATCCACTTAACAACTTCAACTGAACTGTTAAAGGGATTAAGCTGTAAAGGATATAAAGCTCTATCTAGGTCGCACGCCTGATATTTTAAAACGTCATAGTAATGACCCAGGTCAGCCCATTGGAACTTAGGTTTTTTCCTTCCGAAGTACCTAATTCTTACGTACTACAATAGTAATTGGCATTAAATTATTAGCCAAGTTAATACAGGCTAAACAGAAACAGAAATGAATGAGTGAAACGTCAACCTGAACAATTTTACACGTCAGTCAAAACTGAAACTGATAGACATAAATCGTAACTCATACATAACATAATCAAAAAAAACTTTAGTAAATTCCTAAGTGCGTAACGCAAAATTACAGCACTACCCACATAACAGTGTAATATCTAGCAAGGAAATTAAAGAACACAATTAAAATTACTTAAATAATAATTAATCACACGATCGGATCCTCCGCGCCACTGCGCATGCGCGATACTATCGTAACTTGCAAGATGGCGGCCACAATGGCGGACTGTCATTGAATTGTTGTAAAACTGACAGATTTTCCTGAACTGATCTGATCTTAGACAATTAATTCTCAAGGATTTTGATCTTATATGCTCGTTCATTTTATTTGTGTGTTGATAAAATAATAAAATAGGTTGTAAGGCTTGAATTTTCTCTCATCTTCTGCAGAAAAGATACTTTCTTAAAGATTACACAAACAATGGTATTATTTAAATTACGATAGATCTTTACACCTTCTTATCGATGAAAGGTCGCGCGTTTATAGTTATTTTTTAATAATTATCTATCAAGAGTGAAGAACATGCGATTCCTTCTTCCAGATCACGGTAACAGTGCCTATGCAGTCTTAGTTCCAAGATAGGGGTTCCTTGACCCATCTCTAACAGCATGGAGTATGGAGCCGCTGAACGGGACATGCGTTACCTGCTATGCTGCCTATCCTACACAACCAACTGTATTTTTCAGGACCTATACGAGGTCAATAACTAAGCCGTTCAGGTTGCCAAATACTGTTTAGAGAAAATTTTATAAGACCACACAGACACAAGAGAAGAAGAAGTTCCAAGATAAACCTTCCTTGCCCATACCAACTGATATTACTACTAGGTAAGTACACGATTTTCTCGAAAAAACAAAAGTAAATGAAACTTTCAGAAGACAAAGAGCACAAAGGTACCTACCTAACCTACCAAGAAAAATAAACAACAAAAAAACTACAAAAACACTGATGTAGTGCTACCTACTCATAAAAACGTCGAGAACATAAAAAAACCTCTTATTTACAGTGGTATTGTTTAAAGCTGAAGTAATCATAATTTTATGTGCCTTTTTCTCTCATTTGCGTCAGTCGTTAGAGGGTACCTATTGTTTCTTTTCTAACGCTAGAAACACTTATTTGGCACAAATATATGTAGCCAGAATTTGAGGAGCTCGTGGTCGTGACTAGATAATAACAACCGCACGGGTCGATCTCCACGGTTAAGCAACGCTTGCCAAGGTTGGTCTGTGGATGGGTGACCATCTTAACATACCGAGTTTCCTCCGTGCCTCGGAAAGCTCGTTAAGCAGTAGGTCCCGACTGTCATTTTTGGATCTTTGGCAGTCGTTACGGATAGTCAGAATCTGACTCCAATCTTGCCATGAAGTACCGTGTTACCCCATTTAATGGGTTGTGTAGGTCTGGTAGGCAGCCGCTCCTCGTAAAATACTGGTATTCAGCTAATTCCGGCTTGACTGGAAGCCGACCCCAATATAGTTGGGAAAAGGCAAGGCAGATGATATGTAGCTACAATTTGAGATACAAAATACCTATGTAGAAGGAAATTAGCACGCAAACAGTATTATTTAATCTGTACGCAAACCACAACACAAATACATTATATCGAGTTCATCGAATTTTGAGTGTACATTTTGCTAAGACTATTTCAGAAAAACCGGCCAAGTGCGAGTCGGACTCGCATATTAACGATTCTGTACGGTCCGCGTCCATAGCGAAAAACGGCAAGAAAATCGTTGTATGGGAACTCCGAACTCCGTGAAATATTTATTTTATTCTGTTTTTATCATATTATGTTGCTACAGCGGCTAAAGAAATACACCATCTGTGAAATTTTCAACTGTTAACTGCGATAGGTTCATGAGACACAGACTGGTGACAGACGGACAAAGAGGCGGATGGAGAGCGGAGTCTTAGTTATAGGGTCCCGTATCGTACGGTACCGTACCGTAACCGTACGATACGGGACAAAAGGTTTTACCTTGTACCGAACCGTAAAGCCTGCTCTACACTACTCGCGAAGTTGGTCGAAGTTGAACGAATACGATACCTAGTGTAGATGAGCGCTTCGCTTCGCTTCGTGCAACCTCGGATCGCATCGGGCGACTTCCAGTCGTTGTCGGTTTTTGCGCCCGAGCCAAAGGACTCGATGTGTCCCGAAGTTGCGAACACGAAGCGTCACTGAGCTCTACGCGAGGTTGCACGAGTGTGTAGTCACATACTTCGGACTTCGATCGACTTCGGCGAGTACTTCGTCGAGGCAACTTCGCGAGTAGTGTAGAGCAAGCTTAAAAAGCTATCTTCAGATCTTCACTTTGAAATCGGAGCCCTTCGTACGAACGCACTGCTAACGGTATTATATCTCTATCTGCCCACTTGCCTTTGTTTCGTCACAAGATAAGAAAAACAAAAGACAAATCATGTGTTCATAATTATCACTTATCAATCAGTCTAAGGGCTTTCCACCGCCCACGATCATAAACAAACGTTTACTGTACATTGCTGCTTAACACAGCTGTTGTATACAGTTTCGTAGTACAGAACTAGCAATGGTTGGCCCTAATAAATAGGTCACGCCTACATAGGGTTTTAATAGTGTATTTATGGCGCCGATTACACCTACGCCTATTAGTGGAAGAACCTTTAAATTGTATTGTTGCTAGTTTACTACGTTCGATATGTTGTTTTTATTTGTTTCGTGGTCTATGTCCAACAGAATTCATCACGACACAGTGTTTTTTTTTCGGTAGGAGAATCATCAGAATGACTTCTCCCACTCTTGGGCGGAGCGGGAGGGCGTGTCAGACTCTTACTGACTAAACCCCTACCCCGTTCCTTCGTTACCTTCGATCTGGGGGATCTTAGAAAAAAAAAACTAATGGACTTTAGATTTTTTTAAACACTATCCACAGTGTAATAAATTACTGATCTAAAAGTGGGAGCTTTTCTACAATAGCTTATTGTGTGAAAGGTGCTCAAGAACGAAAGTCGGACATTAGAGTAAAAAAAAACTAAAAGTGAGTAGGTAGCTTTGATTTCAAAATTGGGCAGTGTCAGCGTCTGTGTACAAAGAAGCAAAAATTCAAAATGCTGCATCGCGGTATTTAGTTCGCCGCGCGATTAGAACAGTCCGCAATTAACTGTCTGTCCGGACTGGACCGTCCGGACAACTGCCCGGCATCCGGATCCTCCCTAGTCAATAGAGAGTTACAGACTTTACACTATGTTCCGCATACTTGAATCTGTGGCAAGAATACCTCCCTATCTACCCTAGCACGGTACATCAGGTGCAAACGACGGGAAGCGCTAGCAAAACAATCGAACTCAAATACACTGTTAGGTGTAACGTGAAACGCACTTTCAGCTTAGTGGAACAAAACATCCTGGCGCTAACTGCTGCTCAGCAAGGAGCCAGCAGTTCCTGGATACGGAAATAGTTCCTGAACTTATACATAGGTAGTCGTGATTTCATACTAGTTTAGATGGTTTTTGTTTTGTCATCATGTAGCTTTAGGTTGTCTATTCCTAAAAACAGAGAACCTATAATTACATGATGAGAAAACGGGTCAAGTGCGAGGTGCACTCGAAGGTGTGCGAGTCCGACTCGTTCCGGGTCTGGGGTATATGAGTTTACTTGTTTGTGAACGCATCCTCGATACAGGAGTTATTCCTAGTGTGGGGAAACTTTTCTTAATATAAAAGAAAGTTTTTGCAAAAAAAGTATAATAATTAATTAAAGAATGATTCTGTCTTCTATCTATTAATTGAATACATTACTCTTAACCGGCTGCGGTTGGCCGCTGTAAGAGCAATCTAGTCAAATGGGGCTACCTCGACCCATCTCTAACCAGTGCCATTGTAGAGCACAGAACATACGTCACCTGCTATACTGCCAATCCTGCACGATCACCCTGCACTTTTCAGGATCTATACGAAGCCGAATCTGCACGTTGCTGAATACTGGTCAGAAGATATTTAGGTAGTATGTAAAATATTCTTCTTCTTTTCGTATCAATGTACTTGAGACGAAAAGAAGAAGAATATACTAGTTAGTAGTAGAGTAGTAGGTATCTCCTCGCCGATTAAAGTTCTTACCTCGCAGTTTACTTTAACCCAATTAATACAACCAATAAATTCCGCACTTTACCGTCGATATAAACCATTTCGAAGGGAATGTGGTGCGCTGGTCGGGGTCAACGCCCTCAAATTGGCAATATTTACTCTACGTGCTAAGGGATCTTAAACAGAGCTGCTGCTTAACCAGTTAGTAATTTGAATGGAACATTATTTGGTTTATATTTCACTTCGGCTGCTTCTGCGACCTTCACCAAATCGTTCCCTAAACGGGCCAAGACCGTGGCCCAAGATAGCAAAGGATAATTAAAGGACATAGGTGAAGCTTAATTAATAATAAAAAAGTCTGACATGCTCTCTCGCTCCACCCTACAGCGCAAGAACTTGAACCATAAGTTTAGAAAATATGAAAAAAAATCTGGACAGTAAAGATTTATAAAGACTTTCGAGGAAAATTATTTTGATCTTGATGGCACAGTTTGATGGGACGAACAGTTTTTGAAAAGTTGGGGTCACTTATAGTGACGGGCGGGAACCCTACACTGAGCGTGGTCCGACACACTCTTGGCCGGTTTTAACAACGCATAGGCTTGCGTTTGACCACTATCTCACCTGATGGTAAGCGATGATGTGGCCGACGATGGAGCACGCTTGCCTAGAAGTAACCTATTCACTCTTTACTTAAAGATTCTCAAATTGTAGCTACTCGTATGAGGAAACACAGATTTCGGCAGGGAATTCCATTTCGTACTGGTGCGCGGTGGCATCGCCGTACGTCTAGTGGTCCGAGATGACATGATTTCCCACCTCAAAAAACAATTGGGACTAGATTACGGTGAATGGATGAACATACCTACTCCTATGAAGGTTACGAGTCCCTTTGATCAGCACAACATCGGCTATTTTGACATTGCTTGGGGGAGGCCTATGTGACTGTATTATCATATTCTCGTGAAATTGAAAAAAAATCAGGATATTTTCGTAAATCTCCATACAGTTTAGAAAAAATACCACTTCGGCTTTGATCTGATATAAAAGGATGAACCTATAGTGTCTTTTTTTTCTATTTTTCTACGACGTAGATAACAAAGAAGTGCGATTTCTTCTACATCCTGACGACGTAAACAAACTGACTGTCGAGACGCCATGGCCACTCGACTTGGCGACCTTCGGATGCCAGAAGCAGCCAGGCCTGCGCCGCTGGCGACGTCGCCATGGCGTCTTAATGAGGCAGAGCACTTAGTACGGGAGTAGGTACCTGTTATAAAATAAATCAATATATTCTATCCCTGCTCTTGTCTGTAGGCTCAAAACAATCCAAAAACATCACGATTTTGTAGAACAGCGAGTCAATAGTTGACTCAATGGTTTATTTTAACTACTCCTTCCCTTTCAATTGTTAAAACATTTCGGAATTGGCCCTCGCTACCGACATGCTCCTTTCCTCCATCACGTACCTATCCACGACATTGCTTAAATACTAATCGTGGTATCTAAGCATTATCATTGATTTATTCAAGTATAAGCAATCTTAGATTGGCACAGGATCATATGCATTGGCGCAAGAAACTGAAGTCAATGCCCAGCGGACTGTGGGAACGTTTGAAAGAGTGACCGTGGCCTTAGAACGCAAAGGGCAACTGACGGACACACGCAGGTTTTAAACAGTAAAAGTCTGACAAGCTAGCAAAATTTACCAACTAAAAAAACTGCTCAGCAGAGAGCGAAGTTAACCTATTAGCTCCTTAGCCTAGTATTACTGCTTCACAGAAGGAGGTGACCGCCGCAGCATCGCCCCCCGAGGACCGGGCGATGCTCCGCCCAAGCAGGGCACCCCTCCACCGTGTCCTTCAAACGGTCCGCAAAAAGGTGACACCTGGGCATTTCTTCCGCAGGATCTGGCATGAACCTTACTTACCATATCCGGTGAGGACCTTCGTCATGCGGAAGCTGAGGACACCGTGACTGTTTTCCAACCAATCCTCAAAGAGGTCCACCATAGTTATGGCGTGATCAACAGAAGGTACCATAGGCGAATACTAGGTAGGAGCTATAAGATATCAACAGAATATTCGGTCTCCTGCGAAAGGCTCGCGCTTGACCGCATCTCATCTGATGGTAAGCGATCATGTGGTCGACGATGGGGCACGCTTGCCTAGAAGAAACCTATTCACTCTTGACTTAAATACCCCTAGGTTGTAGCTATCAGGAAACACAGACCCCGGCAGGGAATTCCACTTTTTAGCTGTACGCATAATAAATATACTCCCAAAACGCTTTGAAACGCGCTTTGGATCTGAAAAGTTGTTTATCCAAAAGTACCGGTGCAATGCCGCTCTATGTGATTAATGACCAGCAGCCTGTATACGCGTGTACCTACTAGATTGTTCCCAAGGTGACACAATAATTGGCACGAGCCGACTTTCTTACAATAACTTATTTTTATTTTACAAACATCTGTGCGAGCGACGCCTCGTGTCAAGGTGAACTCGTCGCCATAATAACCATGTTTACAATAACTCGTATACACATACACTTTACGATGAAAGGAAAACAGAAATACCAGTCCTTAGAACTATGACGATGTAGTGGCGAACTACGAGCCATATAAGAACTGAAATACAAAATCTAATTTAATATCATAATATTGGAGTTCACCGCATGATTAGAACATTAAACATCAGCCCGAAATTAACGATCTGACTGTTCATGTTGCCCGAACCAGACGCAAGACCCATCTATTTGGAGGTTTCTGTCCGTTCAACGGAGGTTTACGGGACTTGACACCCTGATCTGCATACCTCTACCTTACCTACCCTACTACCCTACCTACTAATACAGCTAGCAAAACTAGAAGATTTATCATGACAAACATGTGAGACGAGATGTTTGTATCTTTGACAGTTGTTATAGCTAGTCCATCAGATATTAAAAACACTGTAGGTATTCTATGTTAAAAATTATAGCATAGTATACACTCATAACTTATCTTGTGTTTGTACCTAATTCGGTAGAATAAAAGTTATTAGAAGTTAGCCTTCTGAACTTATTAAACTAATAATTTTCTTAGATTACTTTATTTAGACTGGACGTAAGTCTATGACGAGCTACTGAATAGCGGTAAAAAATATATTTTTGAACTCTTTTATAATATTTTCTCCATAAAACTGGTCAGGAAACTAAAAAAAACACATAATTTGCAGATCTGTTTACTTCGAATAGTTGCTATGATCGGTTTCTATATTAATTCACAGTACAGCATCACGAATGATGATCAAAAAAACGATTTATGACAATCACGATAGATTTTTTGGTCTATAATTAGGTATATAGGCACCGTCAACCGAAGTTTAATAAAAAAAAACATTGGTCTTTAAAAATCTCAGCTTCATTTTACCGAGATCGCGCCTGTTTCAATGAGTTCACATATTGTGACTTGCACTTCACTTCAGGTACAAAAATATTCTCTAGGAATCAATTTGCGAATAATTAAAACAGCCACTAAAACATGACTCGAGCCCAAAAACTTCCCACCCAAACTAAGTCGACATAGAACCCCGTTCTCAATCAGCCCAGTCCATTTCCACGATACAACAAAATAGATGAGCCGCCATGCCCGCCATATCCTTGATGTCCTACTTACTTCCGTAAAATGAAAACAAGCGTCACATGAAAACATTAAAAAACATAAAACGTCAAAGACCGTTAAAATGTTCGATATTGAAATACGAACGCGTTTGAAATCCGAACCGGTGGAATCCGCGCTTTCCTAATTGCTCTGGAAATAGACGCGCGTGCGCACCGCGAAACTCTTGAAACGCCACCTGGACCGGCTAGGACTAAGGTGGATATGCTGTTCATACATATAAGGACTTTGACAGGATTTGTTAAGAATTTTACCTTCCACATACCCACAAAACGAGACACAATAGTAAAACAATAACAGCGCGGTCTCATAGGACCGGTCGGGGATTCATGAATTAAGATGCCTAATGGCGCAATTTCATTAGTCGATAGGGCCCGCATGCGGGGTGTGAGAGATTTCTGAAACGCATGCCACAGGGCCCTCATTCGGGGAACCGTTTTCATTAGTCGATAGGGCCCGCATGCCGAGTGCGAGAGATGTCTGGAATGCGTCCCACAGGGCCCACATTCGGGGAACCGTAGACGGTATACCAAGTCGATACATGACTTGGTAACTTTCATTGATTGTTATCTCGCATGCGGAGACTCCCCGCATGCTGTATACCGAACGAGTTAACGACTAATGAAAATGCGCCATATGCTTTACAGGTAATTTTAGTCAGCTCTCATGAAAAAAAAGTACACTAAACTGAAACACTACACTGAAAGGTACACTATTACCACTATCTCACTGATCTCACCTCATGGTAAGCGACCTAGAACACTCTTGACTTAATGACCTCAGGGATGTCCCCATCAGAAAACACAGACTTCGGCAGGGAATTCCACTCCTTAGTTGTATTGTATCTAATGAATGCGATGATGTGATCCCAAAATGTTTTGGCGTATGAATGAATTGTGTGTAGAATGATATGATAAGACGGAATGGAAGAAGAAATTTTGCTAAGCAGACCCCAGGAAACTAGGGACAACTACTTTCCACAATGTACTTAAACTTAAGCTCTGCCTGCTGCGGTATTCCCGTCCGATTATAATTTAGGTGTCTTCAAGGCTAGAGTGAATAGGCTCTTAATAAGCTAGTGCGCCTCACCATCAACGATTGCATCGCTGCTTACCATCAGGTGGGATCGCAGTCAAGCACTAGTTTATAACAATTAAAAAAAAAAAAAAACTTATGTGGACTTTGTTCGTGAATCGTGTGTTTAAAGCTTTTTCCTAGGAAAAGGAAAAAGGGCTCAGTCATCTTAGTTAAAGTTTTCTAACATGAGTAACTAAGTGCAGAGTAAATAAAGAAATCATTTACAGCGAAAAAGTCTCTCTCAATTCCTTAAACCTTATACAGTAACGTACATGTTACGTTACATGCTGTAACGTAACATGTAATGTAACAGGATTCCCATAGAGTGGACGCCTAGCATGTGCGAACCGTGCAGTTGTCTGTACACGGCTTTATTAAGTGAGTCACAGCGCCCCCACTTGCAAATCCAGTCCCCCAAAATAAAAATGCAGTAACATAAATATCCGGACTGAGTTTAAAGCCTAGTCGCCCTCCCCGCCCTCTAGCGGAAGCACAGGAAACAATAAACTCGTAATATTTCATAGCGAGTCGCCTGCGCGGGCGCAGTCACGTTCAATCACTATATTAACTTCGTTTAACGCCCCTGTCTCAAAAAGGCGTCTATTTTGGGGTAATTTGGGTTATTTGAAGCTATTTCATGCATCTGATTCTTCATAATTTTTAAAGTAATTGACGTTTATGTCTGACTTACAGCTTGTTTACTCCCTTCTCCCCCCTCCGTGTGAAAGATGGTATTTTATCATATTGGTCACGCTTTACCATTTCCGTGGATGTGGAGGAAGATGTCATAGTCAGTTTGTAACGAAATAAATAATAGTAATTAGCAGTCGTGACTGTCTACCGTGGTTTGACTAATTTGGGAATTAATGAGCTTTTGCTCCAGGGTTTTGTATGAGAATCCAAAGAAAGGTCCGTCAGAATGATTAAGGGCCTGTTTCACAATGCCCGAGTAGCCACTACTTCCTGAATAAATTCAAAAATCCGATATCTTACTTGGCAGATAATTTCATAGAAATTCTGTTCCATTTTTGAATTTATTCAGGAAGCAGTGGATACTCGGGCATTGTGAAACAGGCCCTAAGTGTAATAATAATATTTCAGAAGATAGCCATTAGGTAGGTTCCACCTGTAATTGCTAGGACTTTTTTATGATTGATAGGCTCGTGCATGACCATTGTTTCACCAGAACCATATGGTGTGCTCCATCGTCGGTCACTTCATCGCTTACCAAAGTGATGATGAAGTCGATGATGGAGCACGCTTGCCTAGAAATAACCTATCACCACTCTTTAATTAAAGATCCCCAGGTTGCAACTATGAAGCTATGCACATTGCACAATGAAAGTGTTCAGTGGTTTATTGTAATTTCTATATTTAGAATTAGTTTTTTTTTACGTTATTTACATTGTTCTCACATGGCTGTAGCGACGTCTCACATGTAACCGATACATTTGATTTGTAATAAATAACGTGATTAAAAGAGTATCCTTGGAGTTTCTTTCATCTCCATAGAGATCTACGCTTTCGAATGCTCAATTAAGTACTCGTAACATCATTTTTCCTGACTGATTAAGTTCGTAACAATTCAAAAATGCCTGTAAATGGTTTATTTGAAATAAATATGCTTTGAATCTTGAATCCGAAAACGTTTTGTAAAATACGTATGTTGACGCTCGTGTTTTGTGTGTGTGGAGCGGGCTCGCTGGCGGGATGTCGACTGGCGAGAGTTTTGGCGGCAGCAGGAGGAACTGGAGAGAGTGTTCGGTGGCAGCAGGAGGAGCAAATAAAAGCACTTCTTCAGAGTTTTCTTCTATTTATTCTTCTTGGTACTTCTTCTTACACTGCTGGATTTGGAATGCCTTACTACAAAAAAAAACGCCCCTTTTTATACAATTTTCTCAATGAACTCTGACCAATCATAGTCTTTCAATTTTGCACACGGCACTAAGCTTTTGTGCCTTGACCAATCAGAGTTCAGGTGCCTTTTGTATGGAAAACCTTAATTTGCTGTTTTTCTGTGGTAAAACACCCTTTACAATGTTATCCTATGTTCCTAATTATAGGAAGGACTTATTTTAATTATATACACAAAAATCAGAATTGAAATCCTTATTTACACTTAAATATAATCGAAAATACTGAAACGGTCCCCTTTACGGTAAATTTTCCTAGTACTTAATCTTACGTCACTATTATGGTACAAGTGGTGCCTCTAGTGGCTGGAATGCAAAACACTTTATACATACTAAACTTTAGAAGAAATTACACAATGAAAGACACTTTATACAAAGAAACTAAAACACTTAAATAATTATTTATCGTCGCTAATATTCTCCCCCACGGTGCGCAGCACTTCATCTTCTGGGGGCGACGATGCCGCAGGAACTAGCACGATGATCCGTCGAGTTGGGCGGCGAAGTATTCCTCCCGATGTCCGCACGTCCAGCACTCTGGTTCTTCCATCTGGCCCAGGATATGTCTTCACAACTTCTCCGCGAGGCCACGAATTTCGAGGCAGTGTGCCATCCACTATCAGCACGATATCTCCTTCTTTTGGGTCCTTTGTTTCTTTGCCCTCAAGCTTCCTTGGCATCAAGAGCGGTAGGTACTCTTTGACCCATCTTTTCCAGAAGTGGTCTGCAAGTCTTTGGGTGGTTCTCCAATTCGCCTTCCCGATTAGCTCTGTGTCGTCGAATTCTCCCGGCGCCGTTGCTCCGCACGATCTCCCCAGTAGAAAGTGGTTCGGAGTCAGACTCTCTTCGTCTTCTGGGTCCATGCTGACCGAGGTGAGAGGTCTGGAATTGACGATGTGTTCGACTTCGGTCATCAGCGTATGTAGCACTTCTTCGGGTGGACTTCTTTCGTTGAGAACCACTGCCAACGCCGTCTTGACTGTTCGCACAAGTCGTTCCCAGGCACCTCCCATGTTTGGAGTTCCTGGGGGAATAAACTTCCACTTGATGCCCTTCTCTTGTGCGGCCTCTTCCAATTCCTTCTTTGCTCCAACAAAGTTGGTCCCATTGTCGCTGAATATGGTTCTAGGCGTTCCTCTTCTGGCTGCCATTCGTCGAAGTGCCATAATCATCGAGCTAGTGCTGAGAGAGGGCACTAACTCTAGATGCACGGCTCTGGTGGTGAGACAGGTAAATAATGCCCCCCAGCGTTTCTCAATTCTTCTCCCGATAGTGACTTGCATCGGCCCAAAGTAGTCTACAGCCGCGCAGGAGAACGGGAACTGATGATGCTGTAGTCGCTCGCTTGGTAGATCTCCAGTCGGGGGTATCTCTGGTAAGCTCTTCTTTGTCTTGCACCATTGACAGTTGTGTGCAACTGCCTTTAGAGTTGTTCTTAAGCCTAGGATCCAATATTTTTGACGAATTTCGTTCATTACTGTGGCAGTATTTCCGTGGAGGAACTTCTTGTGGTAGTGTTGTATAATGAGACGCGTTATCTTTTGTTTTCCGTCTAGAATGATGGGATTCATCTTCCTTCCATTGTTGTCGTGGAACTTCATCGTCCTGCTTCTTAGCTTGATAATTCCGTCGTCTCCTATATACACGTCGATTTTCTTGAGTCGACTTGCACTTTCTAAAGGTTTTTCTTTCTTCAAATTATTTACATCTGACGCAAAACTATCGTTCTGGCTCATCTTCAATAAGAAATTCTTGGCCTTCTTCAAGTGTTCTTCATCCAGAGGTAGGTACTGCCGCTTGTTGTCGTTTTTATTGGCTGACTGATTTGAATTTTGTTTGATTTTCTTCTGGGTTTTTCTTTCAGGTTTCCAGGACTCGTCCTTCTGGCACGTTGCGGTGGTAGTTGCTTCACGGGCCTTCAGTAAGTGGGATGTGAAGGCAACAACTCTTGCTGTAGTGCGTAGTAGTCGCTCCCAGCTTGAGAACCTCTCTGGATCCAGAAGAACGTCTTCTGCAGTCTTTATCGCCATGACCTTTTGCTTGTTCTTCTCTTCTGGCATGGTACCCTCTGATTTGAAGTCGTGAAACGGCCACTCTTCTTCTGGTTGACGGAGAAATGACGGACCTTTGAACCACCTGGCATTGTGGTCGAATTCGATTGGAGTTCCCCTCGTAGCGTCGTCTGCTGGGTTTTCTTTTGTTGGTACCCATCTCCAGTCGTCTGGCTTGGACTTCTCCTCAATTTCTGCCAGTCGATTGGCCACGAAAGTTTTAAATTTTCTTGGTTCCGACTTTATCCACTGCAATACTGTGCTAGAGTCAGTCCAGTAAACCTTCTTCGATATTTCGAGCTCTGACTCTTCTTCGATCGTGGTAGCTAGTCTGCTGCCAAGCAACGCCGCTTGTAGCTCTAATCTCGGAATTGATACTGGTTTCGTTGGCGTCACTCTTGCTTTGCCGGCGATCATGGAGATATGGACTTTTCCTCCGGGCTCGACTGTCCTCCAGTAGACTACCGCTGAGTATGCTTCTTCACTTGCATCAGTAAATGTATGCAGCTGTCCTCTTCTACTGCGGGGTGAGATGCACCTTGGAATGTTCAATCTTGCTAACTTCGACACTTCTTCTAAATAGTTCAACCAGGTTTCTTTTTGTTGTTCGTTAATTTCTTCGTCCCAGTCTATTTTAGTTCGCCAAATATCTTGAATTAATTTTTTTCCTTGTATCAAGACTGGTGTTGCAAAACCCATCGGATCAAAAGTAGACATAACCGCACTCGTTACTTCTCTCTTTGTTGGAGTTCTTCTACCATCTTGAAGTTCTTTTGAAGTGTTACGCAGCCCAACATTGAATGCTAGTGTGTCTTCTTTTACCAGCCATCTTAGCCCCAGAGTCTTTTCTTCTTTCGTCAGTTGTAGGGAATCTTCTTTATTTGTGTCTTCTACTTCAGAAAGTACCGCCAAATTGTTGCTGGCCCAACCCTTCAGATGAAAGTTTGCTCTTGCGTGAATATCCCTTACTTCTTTCGATATCTTCTTTGCTTCGGCTGTAGAAGCGAAGCTCTGTAGATAGTCGTCCATATAATGGTTTCTGTTTATTGCTTTCACTGCTTCGGGATGACTCTTCTTAAATTCTTCTGCGTTCTTGTTCATTACATATATCGCCGTTGCTGGTGATGACGCTGCTCCAAAGATGATTGACGACATTCTATACTCTTCAGGCTTGCCTGTTCTTCGACTTCCGCGCCACAAGAACCTGTGACTGTCTCGGTCATCTTCTCTGACCTTGACTCGAAGAAACATATCTTGAATGTCGGCCATGACAGCCACTGGTCCTTGCCTGAAGCGTAGTAGCACTCCAAACAGCGATTGTAAAAGGTCAGGGCCTGAGAGTAAGGCGTCGTTGAGGCTCTTCCCTTCAAACTTGGCAGCTGCGTCGAATACTATTCTCAGCTTCTTTTTAACTGGATGCACGACGGCGAAGTGGGGTAAGTAGAATGTTCTTCCTTTGCTTGAAGCTGCCGGAGCTTTCTCTGCATATCCCTTTTCGAGAAGACTCTGGATCTGCTTCTCGTAGTGTTCTTTAGCTTCGTGGTCTTTATCCAATTTCTTTTCAATACTGACTAGGCGTCGCATCGCTTGACTATAGTTGTTGGGTAGGGTTTCGTCTTCTTTTTTCCACAGGAGACCTGATTCATATTGACCGCTTGACAGTTTCTTTGTAGTTTTCTCTAGGGTTTCTAGTGCTCTCCTATCGCTGTCATTGGTTGGTGACCGATTTTCAATCCCAAGAGATTCCAATTGAAAGTGTTTTCGGACGATTTCTTCTACGCTTTCTTCGTCAGTGGTCGATCTGTTATAGTGTATGAAGTTCACTGAGGCAGTAGTCCCTGCTTCGCATCCATGTAGCACCCACCCTAGGTTGGTAAGTGAGGCTACAGGCTCAGATGGTTTGCCCTTCTTCAGTCTTCTTGTTACTATCAGCCCCCAGTTATCTTGGCCTATCAGTAGTTTAGGTCTTTCAGTGACGTAGAGAAGTTGACTTTCAATTGCTCTTAGATGTTGACAATTCTTCACGGTGTCTTTATTTATGCATTGTTCAGACAGCTTCAGGTCGTCGATGGTTCTTGCAATGATAGTTCTTTTTTCTCTTCTATGAGCCCCTTTTATCTTGAACTCGATCTTCTTTGAACTATCTTTTCTTAATATTTTCCCACCAATTGTTTCGATTGTGAGTTCTTCTTGCTTCCCTTCCACTCCGATCTTCTCAGCAACCGCTGCGTCTAAGAGTGTGACGGTGGACCCTTCGTCCAACAATGCTAGTACGCGAACTTGGCCTTTTGGACCATAAAGGTCCACTGGGATGATCTTCAGGTATGCCTTCTCTTCTCCTTTTGAGTTGAGGATTGAGGCGACCTTCTCTTCTGATGTGCTTCTCATGTTTCCTTGGTTCACTTCTTTTTCTAATCTAACTGGCGGCTTGTCGGAATGCAGCATAGTATGATGCCATCTTTTACACTGCTTGCATACTGGAGCCTTACAGTTTATTCTTGAGTGCTTGAACCGCAGACACTTGAAGCATATCTTAGCCTTTTTGATCATATCCCATTTTTCATTTATGTCAGCTTCTTTGAACTTCTCGCATTCAAATGCGAAATGCTCTTCTTCACAAAACGGACATGACTTCTTATATTTTTGTTGTGACGCTTCTTGAACCGTATGTATGGGTCTTCTTATTGCCTTCTTTTGCTCCAAAGACACTTCAGGTGGAGCAAAGTCCCCACACATGTCGGCTTCTAACTCTAAGAACGCTTCGACGAGTAGTAGCTCTTGAATTTCTTCATCTCTTCTGCTTCTGTGATAAGCAAACCAACGAAATTTCATGGATGTTGGCATCTTGTCGACTATAACTCTTAATGTTTCAGGAGAACTGAGGTAATGTGGTTTCTTCAAAGCCTTGATCGTTTGGACGGCGTTCTTCACTTTGCTTGCAAATACGCAGATGTCGCTTGGGTTCTCGCCGACTTTCGACAAGTTTTTCATTTTTTCTAGTTCTGCTAATGCCAGCGCTCCAGGTCTTCCAAATCTTGCTTCAAGCCCCTTGATTACTTCGCGTGGATCTTCAGCGGTAAAAAGCAGACTTTGGACGGCTTCTCTAGCTTTTCCTTGGATTGCTATTCTAAGGCGCGCTAGGTTCTGATTGTTAGTGAAGGAAGCGGCCATATCTTCATATGATCTCTTGAAGGCTAACCATTCTTCACAGGACCCGTTGAAGTGAGGGAGTTCAAAATGCTTTGATGAAACGTTGTCACGTGACTTCTCGGATAACTTAAGTATGACTGAAGCCAACTCTTGAATATCGCTCTTCTTTTCTTCAGTCTCGATAGGCTTCCGATCCTTAGATTTGTTTTTGGATTGGATAAACCATTGCTCAACTTCTTGAGTTTGTTCGTACAGCTCTTCTCCGGCACCGTCTTCTTCTTCTGACTCCGTGGCAAGAAGCTCTAGTTCCGCTTGAGCGACTTTTGATCGAGCCTCTGCCAGTTCTAATTCCCGTAGTGCTATTGTCATTCTTGCTTGCGCTTCTGCTCTCTTCCTATGCGACGAGCGAACAGAATGTGTGTCTAGATCGCGGGTCGTCTTCTTAGGGCGAGGCTGTTGCAGACTCTCTTCTCTGGACGTTGGTGTATTTCCATCGTTCAGATGACTCTTCATTGCGACACTTCTTTCTTGAATCTGCGGTGAAGGATGACTCTCTTCTTGGCTAGTGGGAATCGGAGTTTCGATAGTGCAGGTTGAGGGAGTGGTACGAGTCACTTCCTCTAATGTTGATTCCTCTCCAGCAGTATCTTTGGGATGATGTACGGGTTGCCGACGTCCGTATACGCTGCTCGGCGGCGATCTTCTTATAAGAGTCGATCGATTTGAAATCGACACGTCCATATTTATTGCGCTTGTTGATTCACCTGACGGCGGCGTTGCCATGGTTACGTTATTTTCACTCGTAGGCAGCGTATCCATGGTTACGTTATTTTCACTCGTAGATGTAGCCTTCAACTGCGACGATTTTGATCTCGTATTCATAGGCATTTTCCCAGTTTTCTTGAACCCAGTCCGGCTTTCGAAGGACCAATGTTGACGCTCGTGTTTTGTGTGTGTGGAGCGGGCTCGCTGGCGGGATGTCGACTGGCGAGAGTTTTGGCGGCAGCAGGAGGAACTGGAGAGAGTGTTCGGTGGCAGCAGGAGGAGCAAATAAAAGCACTTCTTCAGAGTTTTCTTCTATTTATTCTTCTTGGTACTTCTTCTTACACTGCTGGATTTGGAATGCCTTACTACAAAAAAAAACGCCCCTTTTTATACAATTTTCTCAATGAACTCTGACCAATCATAGTCTTTCAATTTTGCACACGGCACTAAGCTTTTGTGCCTTGACCAATCAGAGTTCAGGTGCCTTTTGTATGGAAAACCTTAATTTGCTGTTTTTCTGTGGTAAAACACCCTTTACAATGTTATCCTATGTTCCTAATTATAGGAAGGACTTATTTTAATTATATACACAAAAATCAGAATTGAAATCCTTATTTACACTTAAATATAATCGAAAATACTGAAACGGTCCCCTTTACGGTAAATTTTCCTAGTACTTAATCTTACGTCACTATTATGGTACAAGTGGTGCCTCTAGTGGCTGGAATGCAAAACACTTTATACATACTAAACTTTAGAAGAAATTACACAATGAAAGACACTTTATACAAAGAAACTAAAACACTTAAATAATTATTTATCGTCGCTAATAACGTAGTTCCAACACGATCCGATACGACTTCATAAAACTGCATTAACACGTTTATACACTATTTTATGGACCTTTAAACCATGTTGGTATTTTGATATCTTAATTGCGATTACTTTATTCTAAAGTCAACACTATTACACACACTTTAAAGTTCAAATTAGAAGTAGTAGCGTCCCTAATCGGTGTGTATAGTGAGATGCGCAAACGCAGTCGCTAACCGGACGTCACGTACGGAACCACGTGCACGGATGAACGGTGTAATAGGGTTACCGCTGAACCTTAATAGTATTGAGAAATGTACCGGAGTACCATGCTTAGGAAACGGTAGACATAGGTCTATTTTCACCAGAATAAGATGTTTATCTCAACGAGAGACGACGAATAACAAAGAAGTTAAAATTATAAACTTTTATAAACTTCATACAACACACCACCTTTGTACTTCACAAAGATGGATTTATTGCAAAAAAAATAAACATGATACAAAGGCTTTAGAAAGACAATTCAAAATATTTTCCTACATGACCACTTATAACGTCATGTCCCGGAGATGGTGGTTCTATTTCTTGTGACCCTATGAGGACATCGACATTCCTAGGGTATCCTAACCCGTTGTCCGCGTTTCCTGATAACTACAACCTGGGGATCTTTAAGTTTAATTACTCAGATACCCGTGAAATGAGACACAATAGTAAAATAATAACAGCGCGGTCTCATAGGACCGGTTGGGGATTCAAACGTTAAGTAAAAATGAATAACTTATTCTTGGCAAGCGCGTTCCATCGTCGAACACATCATCGCTATCCATCAGATGAGATAGCGGTCAAGCGCGAACTTATCAACAACATAAAAAATACAATAAGTACAATCCCTTTCCATCCATTATTATCATAACCCACTCCTCAACTAATTCCGAACCGCTTACTCAACCTCATTACTCAAAGTAAACATATTTAGCAACCGAAGCTAAATGAGGCGGTAACGGGACCGAACACACCGAACATCGTATGTATGTAACATATTCTCGTAAACGTAAAATCGATTCCACACCTGCGCCCGCGCAGAGCAATAAGACTGTGGGAACCGTGCGCGTAGGGCTTCGGTATGTGGTGCTGTGGCTTTTGAAGAGGATCGAGTGGTAGGTAGGTGAAGAAATGGATTGTGGAAGTTATGACAAGGGACAAGCAAAAAAAAATATACGAGATTATTTTTCTGCTAAAAATAGTAATAGTATCAGTAACAATCAGTAAGTTGTAATAAACTGCCATTAACGCCCGTTTTCAATAACCTACCGCGGTTCATAGATAGATATTTATATACATTTTGATAGATATCCCCGATAAACAGTAAGATTCTATCTATCAATCCACAACTTTGGTAGGTAATGCTATCCGTCGGTAGGTTAGAGGAAAGCAAGTAAGTAAGGGCAAAAGGATAGATTTGTTTATCTTTAGTAGCTGTAACTATAGATTGATAGCTTATTGAAAACAGGCGTAAGAACACATTAATATTTTAAACTGTTTGTAACACAAGTTAGTGGAGTATTATAACCCAGCATGAAAATTGTGCTAAAAAAATGAAAAGACGAAATATATAGGATAGCTATTGATCTACCGTCAGCCTACCAGGAATAAAAACAGTTTTTAACCTTTTTTAGCACCATTTTCTAGTTGGGACATTGCCTACGTACTTGTGTTGTCTGACGGCAAGCTATGATTTGGTCGACGGTAGAATACGCTTCCCTAGTAGTAACCTATTCACTCTTGACTTAAAGACTGCAACAGGGAATTTTGCATTTTAGTTATCTAGACCTTCTAAATAAATATTTAGAAGGTCTCGGAAAATCGAGGAGGGGTGGCAGGCGCGATCCCGATTTCCGACCACCGTAGGCGCGGGCTCGCTGACGGCGAGCACTGGGTAGCTTGCCGTCCGGCAGTCTAGTAATAATCCGGACCGAGCCCAGTCGTCAACGGCGCGTTCTGTTCCACGCGTGCCTCAATGAGATGTCAGCAAACTGTAGGGGCCCGGCAGGGCCGAAGCCTCTGGGGAACACGGAAAATCCGAAAGGTTACCGGTCACCGTGTCCCCCAGATCGAAGGCAACGAAGGAACGGGGTAGGGGTTTAAAATTTGAAAAAATAAGAAACAGAAATACGTAATTGGTATTGCTCCATATTCTGGTATGGTCTATATTTGCTGTTCCTGTGGCTAATTCTTACCAACTGATGCAACTAACACTTTATTCTGATCATCTTATGTGAACACTTGAAGATACAAGCATGCTATGACAACAGTATATCTTAACGTAATATTACGATTATGATGTAACGACATTATATGTAGTCATAAAGATACTGGGGCAGTTATAGTGCCGTTGTCGCTATTGTTATAATATCTGATGTGATGTTAGTGGTGATGTGATGGTGGAGCATGACTTGGTCAAGTATTTACCAATGTTTAAAATAGTTGTTAGTTAAATGTAAAATAGTAGAGAAGAACGTAGTAGCAGACTATGTAAAAAAAGTTTTGTTTTGTGTTACTAATACTTACTAAATATGTAAAAATGATTGCACGATAGCATACCTAAATGTGGATAGTTTGTAGCTAGCTGGTTCCGTTCATCATTATCATCTTCTTATCGCTAAAAAATTGAACAAAAAAAGCTTGATAAAAGAAGCTACATCGATAAGACCACAACAAACCATACATTAGCACCACCTAATTTTAAGATCTTGTGTAGGTATGATTATCACCTATGTTTACGAATAAAAGATCTCTATTCTAATCTTAAAGTCAGTAAAAAAATAAGACGTTCAAACTTACAATAATCTCTTACAAAAAATCCCAATAATCAGAGGCTTACACATTAGAGATGATCCCGTGGGAGCCAAGAGCGACAATTGGGTGCAACCCGCCCTGACTGCAACGCTGACCGCAGACGCAACCTGTTCCCGCGGTGTCTGCTGCACTCCTATTATGTCCTTTAGATTCGTACAAGTATCTACCAATATTACCAAATTCCGTCTAATGAAAGCGCGACCTGAGAAAAAGAAGTTGAATCCAAAAATGTTGTATGTGGTATTACTAAATCGTAGGAGAATCATGTCTTGACACTTCACAATTATTTTTACTTCCTACAATTGCGGTTGAATAATGTTGCCAATTCGCAGGTCGCGCTTTCATTAGACGCATTTTAAGAGCTATGACTATAAAAAAGAAAAGTGTTATACCATCGCAAAGCGACGGAAACACGTTTTACGTGTTTGATCGTTTATTTGTAACATGCACATGTCTTCTTTATCAATTTACTCAAAGTGACGTGAAATTTAATTTTGATTCTTGAATACAATAAGTTCAAAAAAAGCCCTGTGTATTAAATATAAGAAGCGTAAACGGTTTGCAGTTGCAATATTTATTGAATTGGTAAATATAATAATTTTAATGAAACTTTCGAATAAAGGCGAAAAATCGCAGGTGTACACATTATAAATGATACAGGCAATCCTAATTAGGACAAAACAGAAATATTATCAAGAGAATTATTATTAATGTTAAGTATGTCCGATTGGTCTTCTGACCAAATCCGTGCTACACTAGAGACCATATTATGCGACACCATCCACATTGCCAAAGATAGGACAACATGACGAAATATGTATAGTCCACAAAAAAGTTATTAGTCGAATTCAGCATTGAGGATAAATGATTCAAGGAGGATAGAGAGGAAGGTATGTATAATTATGTTGAGACATAAATCACCTTGCACACTTAGTATTACATTCTATGAATATAACAACCCTCAACAGTAACAATGTTCAAAGTAATTTTACTTTTTCCTCAAACAGCATCCACTCACTCGGACCAGTGTGAAACAATCGTCTCGGTCGACCACACGTCACATGAGGGACGCGCGTCTCATCTCGGACACCGGTGGGAATCTCCCTCAGCTGGTGACCCATGAGCCGTGTTCACAGGGCTGTGACGAAGAATGTCTCAGAACAAAATTGACCCATACTCTAAATAACCATTAAAATGGATACAAAAGTAGTCAACGGTGTCGTAAAGGGGTAAAATATTGATGTGACCTTGTATTTTGTCAGGATAATTATATAGTAAGTACGAGTATGATGAATATTTATATTTATAACTGGCTTCTACTAGCGGCTTCCTTTAGGTAAAAGTAGAAAACGGACCAAGGAAACATACTCCCGACCTAAGTAGGAACCAGTGTGCGAAATTTCATACAAATTCGTGCAGGCGTTTGAGCGAGAAGAAGTAATAAACCTACACTACACAGTGAATAAAAAACGTTGGCAGTGTCAAAAAACCCAACCACAAAAATACTACTAAAAAGTTTAAAACAAGTCACTTCAAGCCATCTGATGCAGTTGATGGAATTCGGTTCAATCATAGGTTGGACGATATTAACTGTTCGTGTCACTCTCACGAGAGTGATCTCGTAACAAACGAATCGAATCTGTCTACACTTTTCAAGATAAAATACAACTAGCCGTTTAGGCTCTAGGACATGCCAAAGACAAACGCAAAACAATATGACAACATCCAACAGTGGCGAAACTATAGGGTGTCACCAGCCCTCTTCAACGGGGCCCCCAGTCCGAAGAGGCCCCCGGTCTGAGAGGCCGCAAACTCAGAAGAAACAAAATATATTTAAAAAAATACAGTTTTTCTGGGGCCCGTGGCAAATTCACTGAAGGAGTCAATGAATTTGCCACGGGCTTCTGATGATATAGTTACGCCACTGACATCCAGAGGTGAAAGAGTGAAGAAATTTAATTTTTTCGTGACCCAGGAGTATCTAAGGAAAATCTTCACTAGGGAATGTGACACAACTCCTCAACCCACTAGAGGTGACAATAGAAAACGAATTGCAAACAAATTGGTTCAGGCCACTCCCAATAGACGAATAGATCAACAATAGCCCAACGAGTAACGTAATCTTATAATCGTGAGACAGAATCCCTACAATATGTGTGAAGATTTAAATAGAGATTATAAAGGATCGAACCAATTTCGACAAGCCAATTGACTATTAGAGAGCAGTGGTGGCCCAGTGGTTACAGTCCCACTTACAAGTTTTAGATCGCGGGTTCAAACTTGGCTGGCAAGCGAATTACTGTGTGTAATTTATTTCATCACCACTGCTCTCAAAACGGTGAAAGAAAACATCGTGAGGAAACCGACATGTCCTAGAACCAAAAATTCGAAGACATGTGACATCCAACAATCCGCACTGGGCTCGCGCGGTGAATTACGGCCCATTTATTCTCCCAGAGTGGAGGGTTGAGTCCCGGCAGTGGGAACATTATAAGCTATCCTATGCCATGCTACTTGACCATTGAGAATCTTTTCAGGCCAATGGCCATGTTTCTTATGAACGATGCCGTGACGGAGAATGCGACACACGAGCCACGCCACATGGAGACTCATGGGAAGAGGTTCGGTGTCAAGACATTTCGCTTTGGAAGGATTCCGATCCTTAACAGGCATTGGACTGGAATCCTCAACGGAAAAGGAAGCGTGGCCGTCCTCGGTATACCTGGTGCCGCAACGTGTTGGCAGAAGCGACGGCCATAGGGTTCACATTGAGCAAGGTCAAGCGTAAAACGCAAGAACGCGATGGGTGACTACTGTCGACGCCCTCTGCCCCAGCTACGGGACATAGGATCTTAAGTCAAATCAAGTAAATAGTTTTGACAAGGTACTTGACCATTGAGAACCTTTTCAGGCCAATAGCCATGTTTCTTATGAACGGTGCCGTGACGGAGAATGTGACACACGAGCCACGGCACATGGAGACCCATGGGAAGAGGTTCGATATCAGTGTTCGGTCTGACAAGTGTAGGTAGCTACACCATGGTGTAAGTTAATCGATTCATTCAAGTATAGAGTTACGAGCGGGTCGTGTTTGAGAAGTTTGTTTATAAGCGTGTTTACAAGGTTTACTTAATCGGATCGTGTGGTCGTGTCAGACACTTCGATCACTTAAGTGATCGAAGGTCAGACCGAATTACATTAATCGTAACCTTGTGATTCGTTGAATGAAACTCGTAGATCTTTCGTATCCTTGAAAGAAAAAATCGCACTAAATATATACCAGACATATTATTCTTTCTCTCGCTTCTCTGCAACCTTAGTGCTCTCTTCATATATTTTTCTTCTTCCTGCCCTTACCCCATATAACTTTTTTTTTGGTAGGGGAATCGTCAGAATGACTTCTCCCGCTCTTAGGCGGAGCGGAAGGGCGTGTCAGATCCTCTTACTGACTAAACCCCACCCCGTCCCTTCGTTACCTTCGATCTGGGGACACCGTACTTACCTTTCGGAATACCTATCCATGTCCCCAATCCCATATAACGTGGGGTCGGCGCAACACGTTTTCATAAAATTATCCTAATTCTAAAAATCTTTGCTCATCTTACTTAAACCAGAAGACTGTTAAGAAACTTGTTTGATTAAATTAAAACAGGACGCCTAGTTACAAAATAAACAAATATTCTGATTATTAATCAAGGAAAAGACGCATTAGGGAAATGGCTAACTTTCTTGACATTTGAATGTTGTTCTGTGTAATCCCGACACATTTCGACACGACCCACACAAACGTTGATTAAAACGATTAAATTACAAAAAAAAAAAAAAAAACGCCACAATAAAATTTTGCAATGAAGTGTGGGAAGGTAAGTAACTCATTAACTCATTCAAATTGTTATTAATTCATTAAGATACGAATCTTAAATATAAGCATTTGACGTATCTGCACGGCAGAGGACGTTTTCAGCGTCTATGCAAGTATTTTTAAAGAAAAATGTTTGCGCAATTTCTTTACCTTGAACTAAACTATCAGAACACCAAAAAATAAGAACAATTAAGTTAGAACTGTCGAACATTCAGTCTGTTTCCCACAAAGACAATGGGACAGAAGTGTTGGCCGTACAACCGGCAGCACAAGTTGGCAAGGTCGGGGAGCCAACAGATGGCGTTTATAATGCACAATGATGCCATTACTGTAAACGACACGGTAGAGGTCTTGTAAAGTCTAGATCACAGTGAGTGGTGTAGCTTACTGTTTTTTTAATTGTTGATAAATTCGCGCTTGACCGCTATCTCTATATCCTGATGGAAAGCAACATCGCAGTCGACGATGGAGCGCGCTCACCTAGAAGTAACCTATTCATTCTTGACTTACAGATTTCCAGGTTATAGCCATCAGGAAATACAGACTCCGACAGGGAATTTTACTCCTTAGCTGTTCACACGATGAATTTGTGAATACAAACTTGAGAGAACTATGAATACGAATTTGAATTCTTTCACTAATTTTGTGTTTTGCAGTGAACTGTTTCAACATTGCCCCAATGACTCCTGTAACATGGATGCGTTTACAAACGTGAATTCACATACACAAGACACCCAAACCTAGAACCCCTATCTGTAGGCCATACAAATATTTATTCCGTGCAGGGGTCGAAATCGTGACACGAAGCGCTGAAGCCGATTCATCAAGCTCAAACAATGCGCAAACCATGCTGTCAAAATGTAAGAAGTTTTCAAGTACATATTTTATAATCATTATCGACAAGCGGGTCGGTAGTAAATGGTAATAAGTAATTGTAAAAACTAACATCGAATTTAGACTTACACCTGTGTTTACCTTCAAAATAAGCACCTGGTCGCACCTGACGAAGGTGGTCAATATCCCGTTTGTAACCTTGAACGAGACAAAAACGGACTCAAAACTTCTCAGACACCGGGTGCCTACACAATTAATGGTAATTTCTCAAAACACAAAGGTGCAGTTAATTTTAGAATACAAGTAGGTAGCTGATGCAATTGAAGACAAAACAATTAAAGTCGACTCGATAAACAATAAACTGGTACGACATAAATAGATTGCTAGAATAAATTATGACAATGCCCTACTGATGTTGTTACCCGTAAATCAATAAGAATAGTTCAACTTAATTCCTACTGTCTCTATTGTTAATAAAATTATTAAACGTTGTCGCTATGCTAAGTTAAATTGACAGTAGTTTAAATAAACCATTTACGTCAGTAAATGGTTTATTTACTTTTTACTTTTGGATTGTCAAAAAGTCATAAAAAATTATGTTAATTGCTCATTCTAAGGCATACCTGGATCTCTCTAGAAAAGAATGAGCAAGACTCTCCATGCCAGTCAATAAATAGGTACCAACAAAATCCCGTCTGTCCCTACCAGCTCTTTCTTTTGTTCTCATAATCATGTAGTCTATCAATACAATAACAATTCCTTTCGCTTGTTCACCCAACCACCTGTGTTTCAACCCACATCTGGCATCGTAATTAATTTCAAGTAACGCAGACTAATTCCCACTGCATGTTATGAGATAAAAACTGTACCGCTAGGTTATACTGGTATCTGGTAGAATGTGAGGTATAAAAAGGCTGCGGTACAAAAAGAGGCGGGAAGGCGGAGCCTTATTCGGGCGGCGGATGCGCGGCCTTGCGAGGTCAGTGAGGGCGCCTCTCACACCGACACGTGGTTTGTAAGCCAACTTGCATGCGAAAAAAGATATTTTAATAATACATGATACTTACCATATCAAATTATTATATTATATATTGTCAAAAGTGAATAAGTTATATGTATTTCTAGGCAAGCGTGCTCCATCGTCGGCCACATTCGCTTTCAATCGAGTTAGATAGTGGTCAAACACGAGCCTATGCATTATAAAAAAAACATAGGTACAAACTTTAGTTTACAATTTGACAAAAGTATACTATTAGATTTTCTACTCTTAGGTGTGTTAACAGTGTTACCAATCAATATTTAGGCGTTCATTTAGACAATATCACGAGACGGGGTCACGGCAGACCACGAAGGAGATGACCGCCGAATGACTTACAAAGAAAACATTTTCCTTAGGAATTGGTAAAAAGTGGTCCAGAACCTCAGACCAGATACATATTTTATAATAATAAAAATATTGTTTCATCTTATTTTAGTAAACGTGTCGTCGAGATGATAGTAACTTGAGGAGTCCTGTGCTACGAACACAACGTCTTTCAATTTAAAATTTGATGACAACGTATAGTTCGATATACTCGTTCGATCCTGTCATCAAAATCCGAAAATATTGTTTAATTTTCAATAGTTGAGTTATAATTTTTTTGAAAATATGATTATTAATATAGGTAACTTTTTAAACACATCCTACACGAATGATCGCACAGGGGCGCACGTTACATAGCGGTGTAACAGCGGCGTCATAAGCGCAGGCGCAGACAGTCTCGCGCTCAGAACCGGTCGCTCATTGGCCTAACTGTCCCGCCATTACCGCCGACTTCCCTTACGTAACACCGTGGAATATCGATATTAGCATCATCTTCGTCACGGCTACACCGTTACGTTGTGGAATTTATCGCAGTTCAGCTGCAGGGCTTTCTAATTGGAGAGGATGTGATGAAAAAGTAATTAGGTAATTTTTTTTATGTGGTAATACTGAACCTGAGAAATTGTGTTTTCTTACGGTTGATGAAGGCGGATATTTCCAGCTTAGAGTTTTCCAGGAGCTCGTGGCTAAATAATAACAGCCGCACGGGTCGATCTTCAAGGTTAAGCAACACTTGCCAAGGTTGGTCTGTGGATGGGTGACCATCTTAACATACCGAGTTTCCTCCGTGCCTCGGATAGCACGTTAAGCCGTTGGTCCCGGCTGTCATTTGTAGATCTTTGGCAGTCGTTACGGATAGTCAGAAGCCAGTAAATCTGACTCTAGTCTTGCCATGAAGTACCGTGATACCCCAGTTAATGGGTTGTGGAGGTCTGGAAGGCAGCCGCTCCTCGTAAAATACTGGTATTCAGCTAAATCCGGCTTGACTGGAAGCCAACCCCAATATAGTTGGGAAAAAAGGCTAGGCAGATGATGAGTTTTCCAGCCAGAAACCCGCCAATCCTATCTGTTTCCAGATTGTAATCTACTAGGTCAAGTTCGTCGCGGCAATGGAATCCTCATCTTATCCGACATAATCGTAGCTCTCCTAAGAGACATTTGTAAACTAAGGCTCCTCACCTTTTTAATCTACTTAATAAATCGATTGGATTGACTTGGTATGGTCATGTTACTAAAAGAATTTACATGTAGGTTGATGGAGAGGGAGAGGGAGGCCAAAGAAAAGATGGATGGATTGTGTGTAGAGTGATATGAAACAAAAGGGAGTTACTGATAATGTGACTGGTGACAGTATAGAATAGAAGAGAAAGAAGTGTTGCGCCAACTTCAAGTAATATAGGAGGAAGAAGGACAGGAAGAAGAAGTCATAATTGATTGATGTCTATCTCTCTTCCAATCCCACAAGAACAGTGCATAACTAGGTGCATAAAAAACCGGCCAAGAGCGTGTTGGGCCATGCTCAGTGTAGGGTTCCGTAGTTTCCCGTCCGTCACAATAAGTGTCCCCAACTTTTCAAAAATGGTTTGTCCCACCAAGTTATAATTATAAATATATATAATATATAATATTCCTACAAAGTCTTTATAAAGCTCTATTTTCCAGATTTTTTTCATATTTTCTAAACTTATGGTTCAAAAGTTGGAGGGGACACACACATTGTTTTTTTACTCTTGGAGCGATTATTTCCGAAATTATTGATATTATCAAAAAATGATTTCAATAAACCCCTATTTTTAAATACGAATAGGTTATTTTTGAATACGAATAGGTATTCAAAAACGAATTAGGAGCCCTAGAGCCCCTGAGGAACCCTAAAAATCAGCTGCTGTTACAAATCCTTCCAGATACAAAGAAAAGAAGCATCACTCAACTATATTGAATAAATATGATGTGATCTAATTAGCTTGCCTCTCTACATTTCTTTCACCAAATAAAAACATGCTAATGTGCATCTTATTACGACTACTTACAGCTTTACATCTATGTAACATCCGTTCCACTTATCAGCAATAATTGAATATTTACTCGTAAGTAGGTAATGTTATCTAAGTACCTATGTATTACTATCAGGGCACTGCTGTTGCAAGATCCCATTACGAAGATCTCTTATGTAAAACGGTGCTGATGAAAATTAATGATGATAAGGAATTTTTTTAGTAACGGTTTTATGTGACGTGTTTTTGTGCAACCCCGAGTTTGATCGGTTGAATTATCAAATCATCATTATCGTCATCTTCTCAGCCGAAAGACATCCACCGCTGGACATAAGCCTCCCCCAAACGTCGCCACAGCGAACGGTCCTGTGCGTCTCGCATCCATCGGATTCCGCGACCCTCGCCAGGTATTGTATATGTAAACAAATGGATTTAGGTAAATATTACCTATATTGGGAGATTCCGCAACAAACAACAACAAAACAATGCAACATAGGAAATAAAGTCATCCAGTTCTTACTGCTTATCGGAGAGCTACCAGCCTGTATCATCTAACTGATAGATCAAGGTCTCCTTAAGATCAAGGGCTAGCAAAGAGCAACTAAATAAACACGTGCGAATTTTATATAATAAAAATATGACATTCCTTCTCGTTCCACCCAGAGTATGGGAAGCATTTGATGATTGACAATGCGACTTATTTTAAATGAATAATGATTAATGTGTGTATTTAATTCAAAGTGCAATGCCTGCCTGCCTTGGCTCCCTATTCTAACTTACCTGTGCTGTGTTACCTTTACAATAAACAGTTATATGTATCAACCGCATTCTGTTTCTGAACCACACACAAAATTAAAAATCCCACTAGATTCTCACAAAAACTTTGATTCTCAATTAGCAGCCTTGTGTAGTAAATAAAAAAGATATCGGTCATAAGCTTGTAACCGCTAGATGGCACCAGATACCAGCGCTATTGTTTGGAAGCCGCTGGAAGGTCGCTACAGCAATGCGTGGGAATCACCCGCTTCCGCGACAAGTTGGATAAAAACAGGCCGGTTAGGGCATCGGATTTGGTCATACTGTAAGCGGACGCGATAAACAACAGCGATTTGCAATGGCTCTGCAGGGTTTTCATCGGTTTTCTATCGATTGCATTTCGCCGAGTGTGCGCTGGAATCGCATTTATTAATTGCAATACCGACACATAATGGGCACATATCCTGCCTATACAACGAAAACGGTTTTGGTAACACATTAAATTAGTCTAGTCATCTAGTGTAGTGTTCGACAGTGGGAACATTTATAAGGCAGACTAAGGAAGACTTTAGCGGCTCTATAATTATAGTATTGTCAAAGATTTTGAGATAAATTATATCAATGCTTCAGACGACGATTGATTCCTCAGTTTTCCAGAATGAAAGAGCAAGTTCAAATTGCGTTGAAATTTAGACTTACCTAGCAAGCGTAAGGGTCTAAGGGTAATGATCTAAAATCGCGAATCGCGTACACCGCGACCACAATCCGCGAAGTAGGGTAATGTGCAACAGTAATGAGTTTCAACAAATTAAATGATCCGCAGGTGGGTTAGCAGTAGCAGTTAATGTAAATATCGACACCGAAACAAATGAACACCGTTACAATGTGTCAATTTGTCGAAAAACTAAATTCAAGCAAGGAAATAATGAAAGTATTCAAAGGCTTTGTTTTCGACCACAGACTTCGACAAATAACGTTATGTGGGAAGCGTGGGCTCAAATACGGAATCATGCGTTTATTAGTCGAAGTATGTAGTTACATGGACGCGGGCCGAAACAATCATCCTTATATTTTTATTAGATTTCTTCCACGATGACACATCTGTCTAGACATCAAAATCGAATCTATTTATGAATATTTGAACAATCTTTTTTTTTTTATTTTAGCCAGCACTTTAATTCTAAAAAGGTTTCGAAAATTGCTTTGGGTAATGAAAATTTGGCAAATTCTTTTTAGCAAAACGGCAGTCTCCCAATGTATACATACCTTTAAGACGTCTTTGTTCTTTGCTCATCCCACAACGTTGTTATATGTAGAATAGAATACAAGCGCCTGCCGGTAGTTTTGCTGGCCTAAAAGTAAATAATTATACCAAGGAAACGTACTCCCGAAGAATCTTAAGTGCTATTCCAGGAAATAGTCTACCTATACGCAAAATTTCATCCGAATTCAGTCAGCCGTATAAGCACGAAATAGCAAATATATACATATACAAACTTTCGCCTATAGTGTTATTGCGATGTGATCAAAGGCATCGACATCTTACGCTTTTTGTGTCTCCTAATGATCAAGTAACAAGTAAGTAAGTAGAGTATGCTCGTAAAACCAAACTCTTCACGCCATTAGCAAGAAGCGCAAATTAAGCTATAGTATTGTATAAAATGGGTTACTAAAACAATATAATGGTAATAATGCTTCTAACTTAACGACAAAGAATTGGTGGTTGTTAACTTGTATCTAAGGGCCGTGTCACGCCAAAATGGCAACGATGCATCAAATAATTTTAAACTTTATCTACAGTACGGCCGTTATAACTAGGCGAGTCTGAAGTTAGGCTCTGCGAATTTTAACGCTTGAAAACTCGTACAAAAATAAAGGTTTAAAAAAATATGCAATTTACAGTTGTATTGCGGTTAAAAACTGTTATTGGCATTTATTTTTTAAAACCTTTATTTTTTATTTAGCCTAACTTCAGATTCGCCTATTAAAGACCAGTATTGCTTGAAAGTTTTAAAAAGCGCACGCGGCCACTTGCGACAGACGTCCGGTGTGAATCGGCCCTAAATAAACTTACGAAAATATGTGCACTAGGTATCACTCTTTAATATAGGGTAATATAAGCATAGTAGCATAGTATACCTAAACAGTTTTTCTTTTAATGTTCCCATTACTGAGACTTAGGCGTCTTCCCTAGAGGAGGGAATGGGCCGTAATCCACCACGTGGGTCCAGTATAGGCTGGTGGATGTCACATATCTTCGAATTTTAGTTCTAGGACATGTCGTGGTTTCCTCACGATGTTTTTTTTTCACCTTATTGTGATCAGTGGTGATGAAATAAATAACACAAAATGCTCCTGGCTGGGTTTGTACCCCCGGCCTACAACTCAGTAAGTCGAAGTACCACTGTATGGACTACAAAAAAAATCTTCTTCTTCAAAATCTGCGAAGTACTTAATATCTTAACAGTCTCAGACGCAACCATCATAACAAGATGACACAACAATTTCCCTTTTACCTACCATAACTCTACAGTTACCACCGTTAGTATCGGTTGAGCAATATCTGCGGCGATTGTGCTGCGCGGGACTCGAACCTGACACCGCTCCCACACTCGGGCTTCCACGGAACGTAACAAGAACCGAACAGTTGGTTATTGATGCTGGAGTGAGATAAAAACCTAATCAGGTCTGTCTGACGAACTGTTGCATCTTAGCGTATAAGTGGGACATTGATTACAGTTTTTTTTAATTACTCAGATACCCGCGAAACGAGACACAATAGTAAAACAATAACAGCGCGGTCTTATAGGACCGGTTGGGGATTCAAACGTTAAGGGGGCGTGTCAGACTTTTACTGACTAAAAACCCACCTGTCTCGATCAATTGAAATTTGCATTTCATGACCACGGTATCTCTTTCAAAAATTGCCGCTGCTGCAACGGACAGTGGCCTGCTGGGCTCCTACGGTTTTGCTTACATCTCAAAGAGGCGCGCGTACAACAGAATGCACCGTCGCTGCGTTGACAACTCGGTCTCGGTCCTTACCGGACGGCGGGACGGCGAGCTAGAAATTGCTCATCGTCTGAAGGTTTAACCCGTACCTGCACCCTGTGACTGCGACGCTTGGGGTGGCTGGGGAGGACCGTTCCCTTACATATTCAATGTGTTGATAACATTTACAGACATCTGCCAGACTTAAAGCCCTATTACACCACCCGTTTTTACGATCGGTCTACATAGACTTTCGTTGAGTCTAAAGCGTTGTAAGACAGTCTTACCCTTATTACACTTCACTTATTAATCTGTGGTAATAGGCCTTTTAGGCATCATGAGCCTAGCTTTGCCAAGCCGCGTATATTTGACGACCGCTCCATGCATTTCATGTCCACCTGATTGGATTTAAAGAATGTATGCCACGACATTAATCTATATATATAAAAATGAAACCCGTTTTCCGTTGTCACGACATCACATGAAAACGGCTTGACCGATTCGGCTGAATTTTTTTTTTAAATGTTCCTTGAAGTTCAATGATGGTTCTTACGGAGAGAAAAATTCAAAAAAAAAAAAAGTTAGTTAAAGTAGGGTAGGGTAGTGTAGGGTAGTGTAGGGTAGTGTAGGGTAGTGTATGGTAGTGTAGGGTAGTGTAGGGTAGTGTAGGGTAGTGTAGGGTAGTGTAGAGTAGTGTAGGTTCTTTTTTTTTTTTTTTTTTTTTTTTATGTGGCAGGAGTGGGAAAATCCTCATGGACACCCAGACTGCCCCATTGGTAGGGCAGTCTGGGTAGTGCCGGACTCTTACCGGCTAAAAACCCACTCCTGCTATGCGAAAGGCCCCCTGCCGCACAAGTTTAGCAGAGTTAGTGCATGGGCTGTAGGTAAGTTTTTGTTTACAACATTATTATTTGTTTGCGATACTAATAATATAATTCAGCATTTTAAAATAGATTAACAATACATAATTACAATAAAATAGTATTTATATATTACAGTAAAATAAATGTTTTTTTTTTTTTTTTTTTTAAATGGTTGTTTTGCGTCTGTTAAGTTTTGTTTCTTTTTTTTTTTTTTTTTTTTAGCATAAAAATACATAATTTTTTAAAAACATTCTTCAATAAAATAGTTCAATAATTTAAAATACTAATTCAATAAAATTTCAATAAAAAAGTTCAATAATTTAAATACAAATTCAACACACACAGTTTAAATGGTCAGTTCAAATCTCAGTTAAGTATCACAGATTATAAAAGGAATTCAATTAAAATTTTTAATAAAATAAAAGATTGACAAGTTTGTATTGCACTTATCTGGTTTTGTTTCTTTGGTTTACTTTTTTGACTAGTATGGTAATATATTCTAAAAATTCTTTTCTAAATTTCTTGTTTTGTATAAGATGACTCAGGTTTTCTTTCGTGATATTGTCCCCTATTCTAGCTTCAAGTTCATATCTGTGGGAGGCATACATAGGGCAATCCGTCAGGAGATGGAGGATTGTCTCCTGCTTGTCGGGGTCGCAGGCACACGCCGGGTTCTCTTTACACTTGAAGCGAGTCAGGTATTCAGAGAACCCGCCGTGTCCTGTTAGGGCTTGGGTCAGCTCCTTCGTCATCTCCATCCTTCGTACCGTCCTGTACGCAGCGATCGCACAAGGGAAGAACACCTTCGTGGTGGCCGCCGTTTGTCCTTCACAATACCTCCGGTTCCATTCGTCAAGGGTTTCCATACGGATCATACGCTTGACGAATGAAACCGGGCATTTGTCGTAGTCGGGTTGCCGCTTTGACTTCAGGGCAGCCTCCTTCGCGAGCAAGTCGGCTCTCTCGTTACCCTCCAGCCCCGCGTGAGCTTTTACCCAGAACAAGGAGACGCTCTTGTTCTGGGCACAGCTGCGGCGGATGGCGTCCCTTGTTTCTACCGCGAGGACATGGAGGGCTTCGGGGTTCACGACTGTTTGGAGAGCTGCCATGGAGTCGCTGTAAATAGCGAACGCCGTCTCGGACCTTCGGAGGGCTTCCTTCGCGGCTTTGCAGAGGGCGAGAAGCTCAGCCTGGTAGACGGTACTGTAAGACGGCAGCGCAAGCTTGAGGGCTTTGGTTTCCGCTTGGTCGGTCCATACCGATACTGCGGCTCCGACCTTGCCCTCAATCTTGCTGCCGTCCGTGAAGATACGCACCGCAAAGTTGCGGTGCTCATTGTATTGTTCCTCGTCTACCAGGCGTCGCAGTGCAATAGCCCTCTGCTCAGCCGGATGTGGCAGTAGTAGTAGTAGTAGGAGTAGTGTAGGTTAGTATAGGGTAGTGTAGGGTAGTGTAGGGTAGTGTATGGTATTGTAGGGTAGTGTAGGGTAGTGTAGTGTAGGGTAGGTAGGGTAGTGTAGGGTAGGTAGGGAAGGTAGGGTAGGGTAGCGTAGGATATGTAGGGTAGTCATTTGACGGGAGCGAAGCCGCGGGTAAAAGCTAGTTAATCAATAAAACAATTGCGAAACCTGACGACATTTCGAGCATGTAACCAGCTGCGCCTTGCAGCCAATTACCCGAGTATCGTAAACAAGTCTCTGCTGTGGTAAACATGACCATATGGGTCTCAATGACCACCACAACTGGTCACAAGTGGACAGTGGTACTTGCCACCGACGCCCCCGACTGACCACTGACCTTCGAGCCCTAGAGCTGTTCATTGTGTTGAATTGGTGGAATTGCGCAATCTCGTTAACGTGTGACAACTACAACTCGGTCACATCAACTTGACGTTTGGCGTCAATGAAGTCATGTTCAAAAACAATATAACAACAACAGAGAACTGGCCAAATTATCGACGAGCGTATCTATAACAAAGATGCTGACTATACCTGACACTTGCTGGGTAAGCTAATGTGGATGCGGAATGCGGTGTGGGATGCAGGGGGATGTTCGCATTTCAGAGATGCGTAAGTTAATGAGTGTATACGTACTTTAATTTATTTATTTATTTAATTATCAATTGCTAGCTATATTTACATTATACACAAAAGCGAATAGCTGGCTTGCTATTCGTTTTCGTGTCAATCCACGTACTATAGAATTTTATTCAAATATTGCTCAATTCTTTACTCATTTATTTATTTTCATAAGTTTGGAGTTGACGGATCCTGATTTGAATATTTGGGATCTTCAACAAATGACGTACATTATAAAATCAAATAATTAGTGTATCAATGTGTGTAGTCAATTACAGAAGCTGTAGTCTTCTGTAATTGTAATGTAGTGGCGTGTCGTGATGTTTAAATACATCTTATTTGACAAAAGCAGTAATACAATCAAAGATGGTAAAGCGCACTAGGTTACTAAGATCCAAATTGACTGTAACCTTGAAGGCACCTAAATTATAATTGGACGGGAAGACCGCTGCAGACAAATGAACAATAATCGTAAATACGTCGGATTGTCCAATGGTAGAAAGGTGATGGCGGAATCTAGTCAGTGTAAATGTGTAATTTCTGCTTACACTCTCCAAAATGCATCCTATAGAATACCGAAAGGCTGGCTAGCTTACGCCGTTCTCCAAAGATTGTAGACTTTGCTGGCTTTGCAGCTACATATTAGAGAAATGATTTTCAGAATATGTTCAGTATATGTTCAAATATTTCTCCATACATATCAACTTATAAATTTTATGTGACGTAATAACGACTTCCGGTCAAATATAAAAAATAACAACAATATAAAATTTATCTAATAATACCGAGGCTAAAACTTACGGTATCACAATAAATAAATACGCCAAAAAAGGAAAACTTGCCCAAAACAGATAAACACAATGTCCCACAGAATTAAATTATATAATTTAAATAATAAAAACATAAGTTTGAGTTTATCGTAAAATAATCTGCCTATTTACAACATGGTCTACAACAAAAGTCGTAAAATATGGGACACCTCCAAATATTCCCGATATGGTTGTATTGTAAAATGTCAGATTCGTCTATTTTACCGTATCGGGGACAAAAGTGGGCGCTCCGCCCACCGCTGGGCGTGAGAAGTGATGGTTTGATTGCATAGCTGGTATCCAAATAGCAATTCTTAGAAAATGATAATCTGAAATTTAATTAGGTATTAAAGACGTAGGAATTAGTTAATTTAGGTATTAACTGTGTTTACTCATAGATTTCATTAGTTTCTTGTTATTACAATAAAATATTAACAACAATGTGGGATGAATAACTCGATAAACATTGAATTTAATAGATATTTTTATGTATTTTTAATTTCAGGAACAGATGGAGGAACATCGTAAGGGCTAAGGTGATGAAGCAGGAAAGTCACGACCCTCAGCATTGAGGAATACGACGCAAGGAGGGGGATTTTTAATTTCTACGATTGTGTGAGGCAGAATACTATCAGACACCTGCCGCTTGACCCGAGTGATAGACTTATCACCTAGGGGAGCCAAGGGGTATAAGAAATAGTCTACGAAAACTAGTCTTCACAGACCTATCAAATATACACATAAAAAATCGTAAAAATCGGTCAACCGTTTCGGAGGAGTTCGATAACAAACACTGTGACACGAGATTTTTATATAAACACGTAGCATACTTATATGTAGGTATAGGTTTATACCTTTTTACATGAATATCTAAACGTTCTACCAACAAATCGTATTTTTTTAATTGGTATAAACAAGTGCTTGACCGCGAACCCACATGATGGTAAGTAGTGATGCAGTCGTTGATGGTGAGTCGCACTAGTTTATTCATTCACTCTAGCCGTGAAGACTCTTCCTATAATTAATTATTTTAATATTATAAATGTGAAAGTTTGTGAGAATGGATGTGTGGATGTTTGTTACTCTTTCACGCAAAAACGGCTGGACTGAATTGGAAGAAATTTGGTATGTAGATAGGTTATACCCTGGATTAACATATAGGCTACTTTTATCCCGGCCAACACGAAAAAAAATGAAACGTAATCTTATTTACTCTTCGATTTTGTTATTTTTGCTATAGTATCTGCTTTTTATCAACACACCACACGGGCGAAGCTGCGTGCGGAAGCTAGTAAATTATAATCGTAATCGTAAACTATAAGTATTTTTTACCTTTTTAGTACGTGTAACCTTATGAAAGGGATTCCACCCACGCCATGGCGACACGCGCGATAGATTTATCAGTGGGCGATATTATCTGAGGCTTTTTGCGGCCATATGTGTGACCCGTAGACCTTTCAATCACCGCCCACTATGGCGGCCTTCCCTGTCAGGCCCTTCACAGTTTCCTATATTGATTGGACATATACGGATTTATTCCAAACTGAGCGCGATCATGTACCTAGTTAACATACTAATATGTATTGAAAGGCGAAATATTGTGTGTATATACTAGGTGTAAGGGACAGCCCTCCACAAACTTTAAGGGCTTGCTCAGTAGAGGAATCTGAACATCCTACCACAATTTCAGCCTCACTATACAAAATTATAAATTTTATCGGACAGTTCCCCTTATAAACAGGTCGATTTTTTTTTTCGTTTCCTGAAAAAAAATTTTGTGGAAAGATGTTCAGATTCGTCTACTGTGCAAGCCCTTAAAGTTAGTGGAGGGCTGTCTCTTACTACCTGTATTATATTTGTTACTTCTTCACGATCAAACGAATTTCGACGAAACTTGGTACACGGGTAGACCATTTCCTTTATTATCTCGGGTGTATGTTTCCTTGAGATAATCGTCCAATATATGGTATAGTATGTAAAAGGTGAAATCTACTGACTGACTGACTGACATATTAAAGCCAAAGTACTGGGATTAGGTCTGTGAAATGCACGAAGTTTTCTTTTACGGTGCAGGAGGCGAGCACTCAGAGAGTAGTTTTCTAAAAACCCAGAGGGATGAAAGGGGCTCCAAAGTTTGTAAGCATAAACCTACTTTCTCGTAAGCAAAGTCGCTGGTACAGTGCTAGTCAGAACATAAAACAACAATACTTTTCTCCGAATGTTTTCTATTCTTATTTTTTTTTTGAGGTGTGTGAGATCATCAAAATGACTTCTCCCGCTCTGGGCGGAGCCGGAAGGGACGTCAGTCTTCTACTGACTAAAACCCACTCCTGTTCCTTTTTTGCCTTAATTCCAGGGTCTCGGGGTTTCTCTTTCGTCAACCTAACTATAGCGTGAGAGCTTTATTAGTTCATGAATCCCCGACCGGTCCTATGAGACCGCGCTGTTATTGTTTTACTATTGTGTCTCGTTTTGTGTGTATGTGATAGGTTAATGTAAGTATGTAGTTAAATCATCATAATTTAAATTGTCACTTACGGGATATCTTCCGTGATTTTTCATTATTTTGACAAACCGTGATAGCCTAAACAGTGTTTAAATCATCATTATCATCATTTAACTAGCCTTACCCAACTACATATATTAGGGTCGGTAGTTAAACATGTGTATAACAGATAACAGCGCAATAGCCCTAAGTTACACAAGACTTGTTTACAAGTTTTAAAGGGTTTTTATTCCTGCCCACATCAGAACATAGGTGGGCGATGTTTAAGGTCATAAGAAGCCATGTGTTGATCATAATTAACCAATAATGTCGCCCACTGAAAGCCCTTTGGCCTAAAACTTGAGGCTGCCTCGTGACTTAATACTATGTAGGCGATATAGTTGTGATATGTGTATAATTAAGTTATTTGTTGATTGATATTAGATGTAGGGACTCCCACACTCGGTACTTATCCAACATACCTACAAAGGGAATAATTGGGGATCCAGATTTGACTAACTCCAATCTACAAAGCCTTGAGCACAGGCGCAGGGTAGCCAGCCTTTCGGTATTTTACAGGATGCATTTCGGAGAGTGTGCGCATGAATTGATTCCGCCATCCCCTTTTCACCTCGTCGTTCATACCGCGTACATCGAGGGACTGGAACAATCTGCCTGCTGCAGTTTTTCCGTCCGATTATGATTTGGGTGTCTTCAAGGCTAGAGTGAATAGGCTCTTAATAAACTAGTGCGCCTCACCATCGACGATTGCATCACTGCTTACCATCAGGTGGGATCGCAGTCAAGCACTAGTTTATAACCATTAAAAAAAAACTGTCGTAAAGATCGTGTGGAACTGTAGACTTTAGCTTTTGAACGATGAGCAGTAGGTAGCTTGCCTTCCGGTAACCGTCCGAACCGAACCGAAATCGTCGACGATGTATAGTGTTCCACGCGCGCCTCACAGAGATGTCAGCCAAACCGTAGGAGCCCAGCAACGCCAAAGTCTACTCTACTATTACTCAAAGTCTCTACATGGGTTTGATTCTGGAAGGGAAACCTGAGGTCCAGCAATGCTAGGCAAAGAACATAGGTGTGGGTTTTTTTCAGTAAATGTCTGTCATGTCTTTTCGCTCCAACCTAGAGCTTCGAGTTAAGATGCCATGGAATGACTGAAGTTAAATGCATAAGATTCTTATATAGGTACATTACATAAGATTCGAATCTAAAAAATACAGTATTTTACAAAGAAACATTGTTTTCCTTCACAGCTACTTCCACCACTTTCTCGAGAAGAAAGTTTTCCGAAAACTCTCTAAATACCATACGAGTACATTGCTTGTATAAATGGTTCTTGGTAAAATGGTAGCTTTCAGCTCTGTTTACGTTAAGCAGTGCGCAACACAAGGGCTGCGCGTGCGCCGGTGCGCTTGCGAACTTGACATTGTCTATTCTCGCGCCGGAAGCCCCGCCGGGCCGGAAACAGCCGCCCTTCAAAGGGGTAACAATGTTTCGGAGAACGTAAGCGACAAACAAACACATTTGAACACAGTTAATTTTGTAATGAACTTGGCTTTCCGCTTAAAGTAAACAGATACAATGTTGCAGAGGAAGTTTAGAAGAAATGCATACATAGATAAAACCTAGCATTGAATTAAGAAATCCTAACTAATATCTATTATAAATGTGAAAGTGTGGATGTTTGTTAATCACGCGAAAACGGCTGAACGGACATGGAAAAGAACATAGGCTACCTTTTATCCCGATTCTTTTTTGTTAAACTTATGTCCTCGCAGTAGCAGCAGCAGTAGCAGTGTAGGGAATTTAAATGTATGAAATTGTAGTTTTATATAAGTGATTAAAAATCATTACGAACGAACGTCAGGCGTGGGTGGGTTTTTTGAAGCCGAGTGTTGCAGTGACTCCACGACGTGTGTCAAATAACGTTTTTCAATACACTCATTCGGAAATTATATCTCCGAAAACTACAACGCATTTTTGTTCTTTTTCTATTCTTCTTTATTCTTTATTGTACACAACATTTACAAACAATAAAATAGGACAATTGATGTACACAGGCGAGCTTAACCCACAATTGGGTTTTCTCACAGCAAACCTTAGAAACCTTAAAAGAAATTGGTAAGAGAGGGTAACAAAACTAACTACTGAAGAAAATTTTCCAAAGTTACGAGATTGTTCGAAGATAAGGTACTATGCTGCGTGTTGTAGGTTTGGTTCCCGCAAGTAAAAAATATTTTGAATGGCCTAAAGGCAGCCAGCAGTTAGTGGAAAAAAATCTTATGATAACCATTTTTCTTCAGATCCCACTGTAACCACTGTTCTAATAAATAGCCCAATTAACTAAATTAACTCCTTCCTACTCCCAGCGACGCCGTGAGAGTTCAAATCCCAGCACAGATGATCGCTATTATCTTCATAGCATTTGTCGTCAAGACGAGGCACAGGACAGAAGGTTCAATTTTAACAACAAAAGGAAATGTGGTAGAACTCGTAGATATAATTAATATCTATAATATGTAAATTATATGTTATTGTAATTTGGGGATTTATTTAAAAAAAAACGCGCAATGACGTTTAATATTAACCTATCACGTACCCGCAAAACGAGACACAATAGTAAAACAATAACATCGCGGTCTCATAGGACCAGTCGGAGATTCATGAAATAATACGCATGTACGTGTATGTTCAATTTCTTCAATTTGCACTTCAGTATCGGATAGTAAGGTAAAAAAAGACATATATGTAATGTATAAATTATTATGGTAATGGTTTTTTAATGAACTACAAAAGAAAAAAAAATCGCAATTTACTAAGTAACTAGGCAATCTTGAGCCATAACACCGGAATCCAAGAGGACCATACATCTCAAGGGACATACATGATCCAAGACGCATAAACCTCCACCATACAGACATAGGCGGTCTTAATAATTTTGATGTTTAGCTTCTTTTTACTTCTACCTCCAAAATAAGAATTGCTTACTTTTGTTATTTTATGATTAAATCTGCTCACCTACATTTAGAACCTCATATTGTAATAACGTACTTAACGATCATACTTTTGGTAAAAACTACATCCTTCCGTGGGGTGGGGACCTGGTGATTTGTAATACAAGCATTTTATGCCTAACTTAAACACCAGCTCCTCACATGGTTAATTTATAAAACAGCTTATTATGTACAACCTAGGGTTTATTATTGAGGAGATATAAAGTATCTTAAAATCATACTGGAGGCTGCCAACTCCGTAATGTATCAAGTCGGATTTTCAGAGGAACACCCCTCTCCAGGCCTCCGCATAAACCCCAATCATACTGGATGCTGCTTACTCTTTCCTCCTGAAGGCTAAGTATCCCGGCCTAAGCATTCCACCTCAGTGAGCCTGGGACTGCCTCCAGGAGGAGGCAGTCCCAGGCTCACTGAGGTGGAAGGAAGGCACAGGTAGAGGGAAGGATCCCTCTACCTGTCCATGTCTACAACACGGAACGAAGCCTAACTTTATCAGGCCCCAGCCTTTATCAGTTCGATTTCTACCTTTAACATAGGAATCAATTGTGCCCAAACACAAAATACCCACATTGAGCTTGACTAAGATATTTACATAATTAGTAATACTTAGCTTTCACGCCTTCGAAGTCTGGATACAAGTCCTTCTTCCAGAAACGGCACGAAAAGTTTTTAACTAACATAATTCGCGCTCTATACACCACAATAAGCTGTCACACTACACTTTCACTACCTATAGCTTCAGACTTTTAGAAATGGCGCCATGTCGTTTCATAGCATAGCATGGTTCGCGCCAACTGAGACCACGCTATTGCAAAGTCTATATTATCTATGCTTACCATAGTTATTCAAAGAGGCGCCTCAAGATGTTGCTAGAGTTGAATTTATACGTTTGGTCTATGGCTTCGCGGTCTTCGCGACAATAAATTAGCCGAATTACACTCAATTCATTTTTTAATATCAGTATCATATTCCGTGTAAACATTGCCCAAAGAAGACAAAGAAATCAAAGAAGAAGAATGAAGATATGGTATGATGACATATAGATATTATCATAAGGATAATGGAACAGCGGAAGAATAAAAAGTGTTGCGCCGACCGCAACTAATATGGGATAAGAATAATGGCGTATTGATTGTGGACAGTTTCCTGATTTAATGAAGTGTAGTAAAATAATACCATTGTTTAAAACGGGTAGTACTTCTGACCCCACGAATTATAGACCCATTTCAGTACTACCTACCTTTAGTAAAATATTCGAGAAACTCATTTTAGAGCAATTACAAAGATTTTTCAATAGACACAAATTGTTACATTCTAAACAATTTGGTTTTACAAGGGGTCGTTCAACAACCGATGCCGGGGTTGAACTTTTAGGTCATATTTATGATGCATGGGAAGACAAATGCGATGCTCTGGGCATTTTTTGTGACTTATCCAAGGCATTCGATTGTGTTCTCCATGAAACTTTAATCAGGAAGCTTCGCCATTACGGGATCCGGAACTCCTCTCTGAATCTTCTTACTTCTTATCTGAGTAATAGGATTCAGACAGTCGATGTAAATGGGAAAAGATCTCCCGGATCCGTAGCAAAAATGGGTGTCCCTCAGGGCTCAATTCTTGGCCCCTTTTTGTTTCTTATTTATATAAATGACTTACCTTACCTCATCAAGGATAACCATAATATAGTGTTGTTTGCAGACGACACTTCACTTTTGTTTAAAATGAAACGTCAACAGACGGTTACTGACGATATAAATGTAGTTCTTTCGAAAATAATACACTGGTTTAATGTAAATAACCTCCATCTTAATGAAAAAAAAACAAAGTGTATTAAGTTTACCATGCCACATGTTAGGCAAGTAAACACTAGTGTACTAGTTAAAGGTAAAGAGTTGAGTCCTGAAGATGCAACAGTGTTCTTGGGCATAACTCTAGATGCTAAGCTTCAGTGGGGCCCACATATAGACAAATTATCGAAGAAACTTAGCTCTGCAGCTTACGCTGTTAGACAAATAAGAAATTTAACTGATGTAGAGACAGCCCGTTTAGTTTATTTTAGCTATTTCCATAGTGTCATGTCGTACGGTATTCTACTGTGGGGAAATGCCGCCGATATCCAGACCATTTTTGTTTTGCAGAAAAGGGCTATTCGTTCGATTTATAAATTAAGTCCCAGATGCTCCCTCAGAGATAAATTTAAAGAAATTAATTTAATGACTGTGCCTTCACAGTATATTTATGAAAATATCTTGTACGCCCATAAAAACAAAAACATGTTTAAAAAGTACAGTGATATTCACAATTTTAATACCAGGAACAAACATAATTTTGTTGTTCCTGCAACCAGGCTCAAAAAAATAGGGGGTTCATTTAGATGTCAATGTATACGCTTTTATAATGGGCTTCCTAGTCATATGCAAGAACTAAGCCTTAATAAGTTCAAATCTTTTGTTAAGCGAAAACTTTGCCAAAAGGCTTATTACACTGTAAGGGACTACGTTGAGGACGTAAAGGCTTGGGATTGACCCGCTCCAGTGCGCACTACAACTGTTGTCTTATCTTCTTATTTTATTTTGTTTTCGATTGTACTATTTTACAATTTGAGATTTATTTATTACAATTTGACATTGTAAAATAATTTTTACTTTACAATTTGACATTTTTTAATTATAATTTTTTATTTCTGTTTGACAAAAATGCTTAATTTGTTAAGTATTACACTTTGTATTATTTTGTTTTTCTTTTTTGTGAATGTGAGGACTATGTGGATTGCTTTTTTTTTTAGTCATTTTAACTTATGTCCGGCAATTCGAGTGTTTTCTGTGGCCTAACCATTATGTCCTCTCTTTGGTATTGTTCGTCAAGTCGTAGAGCTCCTTAGTAGTCCTGAGTTGAGCTTTGCGAATAATGACAAATGCTTGCACTGACTGGACAGGTCCACTCAAATTTGCATGGTTCTTTCTTCAAAAGGCCATCTCGGACACTAATCTGCATGGTTCGCATATGACTTACTTACATGTTGTATGGACTTTAAAAGAGACTGTGACCCCTGAGTTTGTTTCGGTGTTTCTTCTCAGGGTAGTCAGTTAGGAAACACCGGCCTCATCTAGATACAAAAAAAAAAAAAAAAAAGTCCAAAAAAAAAATTTGACGTGTAAAAGAGTTTGAAAAAACCTATTTGCAGAATAAATATCATTTATCATTTATCATTTATCATTAAGGCAGGAAGAAGAAAATCGCAATACCATTCTAGTTTTTTTTTAATTTTTTTTTTTATTATACCTAGGCTCGCGTTTGACCACTATCTCACCTGATGGTAAGCGATGATGTGGCCGACGATGGAGCACGCTTCTAAGTTTCTTAGTTCTACCAAAGCGGCCTTTTTAGACCCACTGATAGGTTTTACGAAAATGTTCGCCTGTCGTCAGCATTACGAAGCAATGTAGGACTTCTGTAACGTTCCTACCTGTGCGCGTGCATTGTGCAGCCACATGCCGCGGATGCTGCACGGACGCATCTGCCTGCGATTCCCACACCCCGCCGATTTTTTACATTACGGATGTACAAGATGATTGGATGCTGGGGATTGTTTTATTAAAACTCGGAAGTGGAGAGGAACTTCAGTTTGAGGAAGGAAATGTTGACGTTGTTCAACATCCCGGTAAGTGCAGTTAGCCTGTAGATACCTACTCATCTATGCTAATATAATACAGAGGTAAAGTTTGTTTTTTTGTTTGTATGAGATAATCTGTGGAAGTACTGGTCCGATTACTAAAATTGTCACTAATAGAAAGCTGCTGTATTCCTGACTGACATACCTATGCAATATTTTATGTACGCGGGCGAAGCTGCGGGCTAAAGCTAGTAATCAATAAATAATACACATAATTATCAAATATCAATCTAGATATTTATTATGTGTACTATAGCCTACCTATGTAAAGGGAAAGCTACCTGTAGCTATGCTATGAATCTTATGCCATCCTCCGTAACTTTATTCCAAACGGAAGCCCAAATTAAAACTTCAAAGGCTATTCAATAAAACTTAACAACAGTACCATTACCTACCGACGTATTTCGCAACATCCATAAAAAGAACCGCCACAAAGACCTTAAAACGAATGCAAATAAATAAACATTATTTATTATCGCATGTTATAAAACGAAAAACATGACTTCAAATAAAATAAATGACCATGCCTTGAAAAAAATGCTGTTTGCACTATGGGCAATTCGATATACTAGCGCCAAAAACGAATTTGTTCGAAATACAAAATACGCGCCGCACAGGTGGCAAATCTCTAGTTCCCACAGAGCACAATAGTTTTTTTTAGAACAGGCACAAGTGGCATCTTGCCTGTCAGAATGTCGAAAAAAAATAATGAGGTTAGAGTTGGTCTTACGAGAATATCGACAGATGTTTATTTAGTGTTAATCGAACCGGGAAGCTTTTAGCCAAAGTATTTTGGCAATTAAACTGCTAGTTAATTACTAAGGCGAATATTACGTTTTATCATTCATGCTCGGCTAGCTTCTGCCAGTGGGTTCGCCCATGTCAAAATTAAAAATTATTTCAAAGGAACGTAAGTATACCCATGTGCCAAACTTCAGACAAATCAGTTCAGCTGTTTGTAAAGGAGTAACAAACATACATAAAAACTGTCGTTTTTGTATATATTTAAGTACTCGCCCATTACCACTTCGCCCTTTGTGTGTACAAGTGTATTACTTTTATTTTGTATGTGGAATACTCATAGGTAATATTGTTATTATCCAAACTTAGTCCTGATCCACAGAACCTGGAACTTGGAAGACCTCGTGACGTCTTTGCCTACGAAAAAAAAAACAGACAAATAGCACAAAACCTTCTCTACTAATAAGTTGCTATCGTTGCTATTGTCAAACTTAACGTTTGCCAATGGCAACTTATTAGTAAAGGAGCTCGCGGCTAGATAATAACAGCCGCAAGGGTCGATCTTCAAGGTTAAGCAACGCTTACCAAGGTTGGTCTGTGGATGGGTGACCATTTAAACATACCGAGTTTCCTTCGTGCCTCGGAAAGCACGTTAAGTCGCAAGTCCCGGCTGTCATTTGCTTTGGCAGTCGTTACGGATAGTCTGAATCCAGTAAAAACCTGAGTCCAGTCTTGCCAAGAAGTACCGTGTTACCCCAGTAAATGGGTTGTGGATGTCTGGTAGGCAACCGCTCCGCGTAAAAAACTGGTTTGCAGCTAAATCCGGGTTAACTGGAAGCCGACTCCAATATAGTTGGAAAAAGGCTAGGTAGCTGATGTCAAACTTAACGTTTGCCAATCTCTGTTTATTGATTCATCGATAAACGATCAAACATATCGACACTGCCACCTCTACCTACTAGTCGATACGTAACAGAGTTCCGCGCTCCCATGCATTATGACAGCAATCAGAACGAGAGCATCGCGACACAATGGCGCGCGTTAACACACGGAAACCTGGCTAATGAAGTAGGAACACGAACCGACGGCAAAATAATGTGCTTATTACTTGCGTAATTATGCACCCACGCCGGTATTGTCTTGTCAGACGGTCTGGTGTTTAGCTGGGACTACCTGGTTCACTTTATGGGAGCAACTTGTCCATGGCCTGTTGCAAAATTTGCTTTGTTTGTCTTGGAACAATTCTACGAATGGGCGTAGGTAATGCACTTCAATCTAATGTTTATTAACATATTAGTAAGTATAAGTATTGTAAATAGGTAATTTACAATATAAAGGGTGTAAGGGACAGCCCCCCACCAACTTTAAGGGCTTGCTCAGTAGACGAATCTGAACACAGAACAGTTGAAATCTGAACATCCTCCCACATTTTTTTTTTCAAGAAACGGAAAAATAAATCGACCTCTTCATACAAACTGTCCGATAAAATTTATAATTTTGTATGGTCAGGCTAAATTTTTATTTCGTTTCATGAAAAAAAAAATTATGGGAGGATGTTCAGATTCCTTTACTGAGCAAGCCCTTAAAGTTTGTGGAGGGCTGTCCCTTACACCCAGTATGAAATAAGCGTTTACGAAGTCCGTCTGAGTATTAAATTGTTGCAATTGACATCATAACTTGTCTATCGATCTGCCAAACTCGTGGTCCGACTACCTATTGAGTTTAATTGCTACAAATGATGCGTAGCTTTTTCCCAATATTACTTATGTTGTGATCGATTTTCTGGCTTGTTTTTTTCTTTTCTACTTTGTTTTACCTGGTTGTAATACGTCACTACATAGTACCTACTTAAAAAACAATGTCGCTTTCTCTGTCCCTATATCCCTTTGTATGCTTAAATCTTTAAAACTACGCAACGGATTTTGATGCGGCTTTTTTAATAAATAGAGTGATTCAAGAGAAAGGTTTATAATTATGTATAAAACATGCATAATACCTAGGGCTGCCATCACCTAAATCGAAGGCCGGACAAAAACTTCAAAAACCCGGGACATTTGGATGAAATTCAGTTTTTTCCCCGGACACCCAGAAAAAAATATTACAGTAAAAATAAAATGTATTCATTTAAACAGCTTGTTTGCTAGTTAACCCCGGCAGTTGTGGCGGGTGATGGCGTGCGGGGGGTCATTCGGGCATCGGGCATCGGCCGTCATCGGCTATTTTGAAGTGTCGGAGTTAGCTTGGTTGCGGTTACCAATTACGAATGAGTTTTTAACTAAGATTTGTTTAGATTTATCGCTTATCTTTTAATTAATCGGGAATGACACTAAAAGCGTCCGGGTTTCACCCGGACACTTTTTGACAACACCGCCCGGACGCTCCCCGGACACCCTCTAAACTAGGACAAATCCGGGGAAACCCGGACGGATGGCAGCCCTAATAATACCTATACTTAGTAGAGAAACACTAATTACTTTGCACGTAGCTAGTTAAGCTATAAACTATAAAATCACACTTCATAATACGGGATCGCTAATATATTCATAAACTCACTCCTTTTTTACATAATAGTAGAAATAAACACAGAAAGACATACATGCTACGATCCCGTATACACTCCTTTTGCTCCATGTACGTTCATACTAGCTATGAAAGTTACCGTACCTACTCACCTACTTTTTAATTGATCAACAAAAAGCAATCGATCGACTAGATTATTCCTTATAATAAAAATTATAAGAAAAAGTATGATCGCTTCATCAAACATTTCATATTAGTAACATCCCGAATTGCGATGTTCCTACAGTTCACCTCTGACCGACACAACTAAAGTTTGTTTTTTAATCTCTGAGACTAAATGGACATTACTTGGGTTGTCATACTTGTCACAACACAAAAGAACTGGCATCATTCCTATTGTAACTTTGACATTGCCTGTTCCAATTTAGTCTCAGACTTAATTCATGAATCCGACCGGTCCTATGAGACCACGCTGTTATTGTTTTACTATTGTGTCTCGTTTTGTGGGTATGTGATAGGTTAAAAAAACAGACTTTTAATCTGAGTCACACAGAAACGAATGATCATTGCAGTTTGCTCCACGGTAACACGACCGCTGGCGAAGGTGACACCTCGAACGACACTAACAATCGGTAATCATCGACAATAATGGCTTGTGGCGTCTCATTACCTACAGATTGAGTCACACATCACGCGCCATTTGCTTGAGAAGCAGGCAACAGATAGGTAGGTATTGTTTGGTTTAGTGTGACTTCTTCTCAACTCAAACATTTTTGTCTTGAGCCATATTTGATAGTTATTTAAGTAGGTACAATCGTGTACTTTAAGGCCCGGCGCCCATTATCGGCATTGGCAAAGAAAAGCGCACACGGTCGGAAACTACGCCATGGCATGCTGCCGAAGGATCCTTTTCCTTGCCGATGCCGATAATGGTCGATCGGTCTTATTCTGACACCTAAGGGCTCATTCACACGACTCACGAACGACATGTTGCCAACGGCTGAGGTAACTGCAGCCGTCGGCATGTCGGCGTCAGCCGTCGTCCTATAGTCACACGATGGCGACTGCTATTCTTCATTTGTTGCAAAGAGTAAAGTAATATATGATTTATTGAATGTCGACGGCTGTCTGCGACGTGTCAACAGCTATCGCAGACGCATCGACGGTTCCCGTCGACCCGTGTCGACGACTGCAGTTATCTCGGCCGTTGGCAAGGCAACATACCGATCATGTGTTTGAGCTCTAACTTCATTTGCAATCCCAATTCAAATCCCAATTCATCGGAATTTGAAACGGGCCTCAGATTTTGTGTTGTGATTAATTTTAATTAATGAATAAAATTGATTGGGTTCTTAATTTGGGTACTTCTTCTGACCCCGCGGTCTCTCAGACCTGGGGTCCCGTCGAACGAAGGGCCCATCGCATTTTATCAGCCTTGCCAACCGATAGTTCCGTCACTTTACAGAACACTGCTACTTAGGATAACAGGGACCTTTAATTCATGAAACCCCGACCGGTCTCATAGGAACGCGCTGTTATTGTCTTACTATTGTGTCTCGTTTCGCGGGTATTGATAGGTTAAGAAGAAGTGAAGAGTTTACTGTCATTCTCTTAATGTTAGGTACATTTCAAATACAAAAATACAACTGAAACTAAGGTGTTCCAGTTCTATTGACACACTTGGATACACTAGTCTCAATAAAAAGTCGATGATCTATTCAAACTCTCTGTAATCCAATACAGACGGGGTAACATTAAGAATTGAACGCACCTATAACTATTAGATAACAAAATTATTAACGGATCATAAATTTATAACAAACGAAGAGGTGTGTGACTAATTTTAATAACCCCGATAAAACAAAGCCGACTGCTAGCCTAGGTCATTAGGACATTGATTATGGTCTGTTCAATAAACCCGGAGACTAAATTGACATAAGTAATGTCAAAATTTCTATAGGAATGACGCCAGTTCTTTGGTGTTGAAATGTCATTTTAGTCTCCGGAATTATTGAACAGACTTTAGTCTAGTCTATAAATATCTAACTAATAGGTAGCTATTGTCTTCCCTTTGAGTCATTATAGTACGCATCATACCTTCGATCACGATTTTTTAAATATCGGTAGGTAATGGTTATCGAAGATGATTTGTTTCCGTCTATAATTTGAAGTACCTAAAAATAAGTTTCAACTGCTAACAACTTGCAAAATAGAACTCCCATCATGGTAGGTACTCTTTTCATATTTAGGTATGTAGACTATCCCCCGATTTCTACTATTTCTCAAACTTTACTTGACTTCTATCTGAAAACCTATCAAACTTTTTAAGTAGGGTTTGATATGTTCTTAACTCACTCAACTTCAAATGCTTTAATCAGAAATCAAAGGTATCTTCCAATAATTGAGCACACCACAATCGTTTTTAGTAGTACGGTATAACCTCAAGTAGTACCTCAAATTCCGCCTAACGCAGGCCTTAAGTGGACGTGGCAAGTTCGGGAGATTCCTGTTTCGGATTGAAGTGGAAGAAACACCTAGGTGTCACATCGCATCCGTGGAACATCCATAAAGTGTGCCCCGTTTGAGTGGAGGCAGAAGCGCCCATTCGCGTCGAGAGGAAACGGGATGCGGTCGTCTTATATGAAACAGTGCCTAAGCGAAGAAAATGTATATTTACTAATGCAATTATAATCATCAATACAACTCTGTCAGTTGCAGCGCAATTAATCCTTTATAAATAAATAGCCATCTAATAGCCATTACTCTATTAGCTTTAATTCAAAATACATAATTCAGAAACAGCCCTATATCCAATGTACCTATACGTATGTATAATTTAGAAGACGTGAGTTTGAGTACTAACCTCGACATTGTATAGAGATATTGTCCTTTGCAGCGTCATCTAGTGGGAACCATTAGGACTAGCAATGGGAAGTTATAGAAATTGGTTCCTGCCTCCGTGGTTCCTACGTTACGCTATGTGTAACAGTACTGGTAACATTTAAGTTTTATGTTATCTGTGTGTCAGTCACACTTGACATTGACATAATGAATTAGTCAGTCAGTCATGTCATTAATGTCATATTGATGTTGACAAACTTGCTCAAGCGAATTTTCGTTTTTCCCCTAGTGTTTTTAGAAAATAGTAAGGCAACCGCATTTGGTGATGAAATTTTAATTGTTTTAAAACGTTGTCTTTAATGGATATTCTATATAACATTTTAAGGTTTTTAGGTTTACTAGAACCTGCACCGCTGCGTCAAAACATCAAGCGTAATAGGTAGTTTAGAATTTGAATGTTTCTTTTGTATGTTAACGTGAACGTGTCTTGTTACCAGATGTGCGGTCAGCGAGTCATCTTAAGGTTCGGCCCCCAGTCCCAGCCTACAAACAATTAAATAATGGCTTTATGTAACACATAAAGCCATCAAACAAAATAGAAGCTAAAATATTTATTAACTAATGCTGTAGGTCATCATAACACACCACATAATATTTATCTTTTCATAAATCAATCAACTTACTAACAATAAACTTTACAGGGTATATGATGATTTCTCATCCGATGATGATACACCAGTGCTGGCCTACAAGCAGGTGAAAAAACCTCGCTGGTCTGATGGTATAACTATAAAGGGTATGTATTTAAACATGGCAAATCTAAACCGTCTGCTGATAGACATTGCTATCATGGATAAAATGCCACCATAGAATTAAAAATAAAGGAAAACAGTAAATGATATTCTATCTCTCTATCATACTTTATCAAAATAAAGGAACCTTCTTCTTCTACTCTACTCCTTTTTGTATTTATTTGTTATGTTACTATTTTTCTACTTGTGTGAGAACTTTAATTTAATTCTTTAAAACCCCAAGCGAATGCTATTGCGTCTGCAATTACAGTTTTCGAAAGGTTAAGTTATTGAATCAAACTGCAAAATATATAAAAAGGCATAGTCCTGACTCACTGACTCATCAATTTAAAATGTCACTTACGGGATAACTTCCGTGATTATTTGTTGTTTTGAGTTCCCGATAATCAACCAACAACAAATAATCACGGAAAATATCCCGTAAGTGACATTTTAAATTGTGAAATAAACCGTGATAGCCTAAAACAGTGACTCATCAATGCCCAGCCCAAACCCTTAGGCGCTGGCCACACAGAAAAGACGTAAGACGCAGACGGGGTGCGGGCATTTGTCTCTATCGCGTCTCTTTCATATAAAATGTATAGAAGCGTCGCGACTCAAAACATACAGAACAGACGGCGCGGGCGCAAAGCCGGTACTTTTGCGCCTGTCTGCGACGCGTCCTCGTCTTACGTCTCTTCTGTCTGGCCTGCGCCTTAGACCTAGACTACCTACACTGAAACTTACATAGAGGTTCCTTTTATGATTTATACAAAGAATAAGAATGGATTTTTCCAATTGCACCCTTATGGCATAGTTTCCCAACCGTTACAAATTTGGAGGCGCTAAAATTTTATTGAATGTTTTACATAATATTTCATTATGTTATATGTCTGTCACCAATTTTATATGTCTGTCTATTATCTGTTAAGAATCACAAATTAACAATTAATTCTCTCTCTGTACTTGGTTGTTGTTGAGGGTCATTCATCATTTTAGCACTCAATTTGCCTTAGGATTTGCTGCCTGTAAAGTTTCAGTGCTCACTAGGGGGCGGTACCTCCCTGTTGAGAACCTATGCCCTAAGCGAATAACATGGAAGTCCTAAGTTTAAATACTATAATATTTTACAAGATTTTTTTTATGGTGAAATCTACTTTAATGCGAGCAAAGCTGTTAGCTTCTGCTAGTTTTAACCTATCACATACCCGCAAAACGAGACACAATAGTAAGACAATGACAGCGCGGTCTCATGAGAGCGGTCGGGTATTCAAACGTTAAATAGGAAAACATTTTCTTACCCTCTACTTTTCTCTTTCAGATAATTTAGCCAAAAATGTTACACATAGTAATGCTGAAAGAATTGTACCAGTGCAAGTAGAATTTGCTTATGCGACTTCTACTCCAAAAGATTCCCCCAAGAGAGTTGTGCCTGTGGATCTACGAGGGCTATCAAGAAATAGGACATCCGTGCTTGCCACATCTGCAAAACCTGTTGTAGATGCAGAAATAGCTGCAAAACAAAAAGAACCAACAGTAAGTACTTAACAAAATCATAATAAAAATAGTGTGATAGTGTATTGTAAATGTACAGTTATTCACTCACTCGAAAAAGGCATTCCATGCTATCTAACATCAGCTGCTTTTTTTATTTTGGTGAAGACCTGGCGTTTTGAAAGATCCAGTATATGTAAGTATATAGTATCATTAAAATATTACGAAGATGCTATCACTGTTTTTGATTGAAATACTAATCACACATTATAGTCTATTATTAATTTATTTATACACCAGCTCACGCTACACGTTTTAACTCAAGCTCACAGGTAAGTCTTAGTTTTTGGGGTTGAAGCACACAAACATTCTGTGTTTCGGATTCATTTTGCGACTTAAACTAAAGTGACCTTTTTGACCTTGTGTAGTGAAAAACAGCATTTATAGACGTAAATAGTGGCAATCAAAATTTTATGCAAGGATTGAGGAATCTTAAAAAAATTGTGATGCATCTGAAAAAAGTCTGGACAAAAACTTTTCTCACAATTTTATTTTTGGCTTACTTAGGTATATATTTAATCACCAAAAAATAACATCCATCACAAATAACGCTTATACATACTATAAACCAAAGAAGTCTAACTTTCTTTTTTAAGACCTAAAAATTGGTTTAACTAAATTAACAAATATATATGTTACTGTAAATGCCCGAACTACGGTAAATCTTAGGTTTTACCGGTAAATCTTAGGTTTTACCAGTAAATCTTAGGGTTTACCAACACGAGTCGGTAAATGTAAGAATATGTAAAAAAGAAACGATTTAATCGGGCTTTTACCATTAGAATTTGGTTCATGCTATTTTTTACTGGTGAGGGTTGGTAAATGTTGGTTTTGGATATTTTTTATCGTAGATAGGTTCGCGCTTGACCGCTATCTCACCTGACGGATAGCGACGATGCGGTCGACGATGGAGCGCGCTTACCTAGAAGTAACTTATTCACTCTTGACTTAAAGATTCCTGAGTTGTAGCTGCAGAAAACATAGACTCCGGCAGGGAATTCCACTCGTTGGCTGTACGTACAATAAATGTGTTCCCAAAACGTTTTGTGCGTATGGGAGGGATGTCTATCATGTACCGGTGGCGCATCGCCGTACGCCTGGTGGTCCGATGATGGAAAGGGCTAGGCGGAATTAGGTTATGCAATTCCGACGCACACTCCTCAAAATGCAACCGTTAAAAAACCGACAGGCTAGCGACTCGGCGTTGATGCTCAAGACTAAGCCTCGACTCAACGAGTGCATCATTTCCAATGATCCTCTTGGCTCTCCTTTCAATTACTTCAAGCGCTTTAAGCTGATTGATATCGGGCAGATCCTTTCCAAAGATGAGAGGATACTCCATATACGATCGAACTTGCGCTTGATAAAGTGTGAGCAGCTGTTCGGGCGTGAAGTACTGTCTCACCTTTGCAAGGATTCCTAGCTTTTATGGAGAAAAGTTGAGAGTCGACGTCAATGTAACATCAAGAAGATCAAGATGTTCGGTTATCGGCACGGTTGCACCCAGAAAAGTAGGAGGAGGACTGAATTGTCTCATTTTAGCGGAAACCAGACACGCCTGGGTTTTAGCACCATTGAATTTGACCAAATTGGCATCGCCCCATTCAGTGGGCAGTCACTGGACCAATTCAAGCGCTCAATTTTAGCCACTCGGAGAGACTGGATCTGTGACCCACTAATTCGTGCACAGTGCACTGGATATGTATCTCTCAGTAACAGTACTGTCGTCTGTATACCCAAAGGTACCAGGCTTAGGCCTCACTCCAGATACGGATGGTACCATGGTAACACGCTAGGATCACTAGCTGACCAATTTTGGCGAAAGCCGTATTGACGGTCACTTAGGAAGTCATAAGTTTCTAGGTAGCTTAGTGTAAGTACAGGTACAACATCAAGTACTACTAATCAGTCAAATCGTTACCTATCTATTGATAATGTTTATCTCAACATTTACCGTGTCCTTGAGGTAAATCCTAAGATTTACCAAGTGAATGGTAGTAAAAGTCCGAAATAAACGATGATCATAGAATGGTTCGGACTTTTACCATTAAGAGTTGGTAAATCTTAGGATTTACTGGAAAATCTTAGGATTTACCGTAGCTCGGGCTTTTACAGTAACATATATAGTTTAACTAATATTAATCTAAAAACTTATACCAAAAATAATTCAATACAGTAAATGTATACTTTAACAAGCCTTGTCACAGAAACCAGAATACTTTTGATAGAAACTTAAAATCAATTCACTGCAATGTCATTTTTCCAATTGGAAAATTAGAAATTTTAAACCTTTTGCAGACCATATTTCAGCTCTTGCAGACCAGAGGTTAAGAGTCACTGCTGTACATCTTACATCATCTGCAAAAATATTTTTTAGCGTTCATGGCTTTGTTTTCATCCATTACTGCTTTTCAGAGTTTCTTCAAAATTTTCTTCAGACCACTATGAATCAAGGTTCATGCGTGGTTTAAGACTTTTTTGATCATAGTCGTAAATTTTGCCTGGCATGTAATAATAATGTCTAAAATATTAATGGAACAAGTCTCTCTTTGCACATTCTCATGACTGGCCTGTTGGTCTAGTGGTTAGTGGCCCTGACTGCTATGCCGGAGGTCGTGGGTTCGATTCCCACCCAGGACAATGTTTGTGTGATGAACACGATCATTTGTTCTGTGTCTGGGTGTAATTTATCTATAATATGTATGTATTTAGAAGTATATAAGTATGTTTATCAGTTGTCTAGTACCCATAATACAAGCTCTGCTTAGTTTGGGACTAGATGATGTTGTGTGAAAGTTGTGGAATATTATTATTATTATTATTCTCTTCTTGGACTACTACTCTGGTAAAAAATATGTTTGATAGTTTACACAACTTTTGTATAACTGTTTTATTTCCCCAAGCTCCTGATTTGAATAGTAACTTACCCTCAAATAATATGAACGCTATATTTTAGGTGGGAACTAAATTAGAAAATAAACAAAAGCAGTCATCCATTCCACAATTGAATTTAGATGAAGATGATAATGATGGCGACCACCAAGATGATGATGTGGTACTTATGGACGAGGTCACCACACCTCCCACCAGTCCAAAAACAAAAGACAACCATGCTGAAACTCGCAACGATGAAATTCTATCAAAAATTTTGGAAACATTAAAACCGGACAAAAATCTTGATTGTCAGGAACTACCACTTGCTAGTTCAAAAAAACCTATAAGAAAAAGAAAACCTATTCATGATGGCAAACTTACAGATGCAATATCATTAGAATCACCGCAAAAAATACAAGTATTGAATAAATTAAAATTGAACAGTCAATTAAATGTTGGCAGAAAAAATATGCCCAAAAAAAGTGATTCTGTCGCAGTATCTCCATCAGACTCCAGCGATTCCGACGTAGAGGTAGTTCCAGCACAATGCTCGTCCACGTCTTCAATAAATAAAGATTTTGAAAGAAAGTCAAAAAAGTGGCTACAGGAACTATATTCCAAATATAATAAGGTGCGACATACTCAGGATAAGATTAGTGATGCGGGTCGAGTATCAGACATCACATCTAAATTGCACGGTGATGAAAATATAGCTCGCTCGTCCAGAACCTACAAAACGGACAAAGCAGAAGACTTTCTGTCGAAATTGGCTGAAGAATACAACATTAAGCAGGAACTTAACAAACTAGAGATGCAAAAAAAGCTAGAAAAACTGAATGATTCCGAGAGGATGGCAAATTCTACACCGAAAGAAAAAAGCGAACGAAGTGAGACTCGCTCGTATAGTCCTGAGACCATCGATGACTGGCTTGGGAAATTAGATGCAAAATATTTTGCAAAGCCAAAACCAACAGAAAAACCTAGTGATACGCGACCAAATGCGGCTCAACCATCGAATACAGATTCAATTGAAGATTGGCTAGCGGAACTAGAATCCAAATATAAAGCTGAAACAAAACTTAGGAATACAGTGTCAGAGCCTGAGATCATATCAAAAGGGAACACTGAATTCGATGCCGCAAAAAAATGGCTGGAAAGATTAGAAGCAGATTATTCTTCATCACCGCAAAAATCACAAGATAACCTTAGCAACGCAAGCCATGATTCGAATATCAATTCAAAAGTAAATGATGAACAATACGATATTATCTCCAAATATCGTTTAGAAAAGAAAAAATTGCCCAAGACCCAAGACCAGTTTGATGGTGCGCTTCGGAAATCTAACATAGCAAAAGAGAACAGTGGAGCAAACGTAGCACGCTCATATCTCCCCGCTGTTGCACAGAATAAAACAGCATCCATGGATCAGGACGACAAACCTCGCTCTACAAAGCCGGCCAGCCTCGACGATTGGCTGGCAGAACTGAAATATAATAGTATAGTAGTACCACATGTGGGGCAACCGGAGCCAAATGATACAAGTCAAAAGTCTAAAACAGAACCAAAAGTGAATAGTGAAAAAAGTGAAGTTCGTACGCACGATTTAGACACTGCAAGACAAAGGCTATTGAAGTTAGATTCCAAATATAAAACTGCGCTGTCCAAGAACCAAGTAATGCTTGACGATGCCAATCAAGATGTGAAAAACCTATCAGAAGAGAACAGTGAACAAAGTGTCCGTTCATTCAGATTTAACACCTCTGAAGATTTGATGATGAAATTAGGTGATCTCTATCATACTTATAAGCAAGAAGTAGATAATACGAGTAAAAACAGTAGTGAACAGACGCAAAAGCGTAGAAAGTCAAAGGACTTGGACTTACCTGACCTGACTCCCGAACAAGAAGAATTGGTAAATACAGCTCTACAGCCCCAACCAGAAGATGATATGCTTGTGGAGAAGTTTAATATGAGGATACACAGGTTAGTAATAAAACTAAAAAAAAACTACATTAGTAAGTACTAAGCTGGGTACTCACTTAGCAGTGTAGCACGTAACGTATCAGATACGGTATCAAGTGAGTACGTAGGCACGAGCCTGCTGCGAGCCGCTCGCGCGTGGAGCGCTGTAAGCTCGCAGTGACCCGCCGAGTGGCGGTTTCAACGCGAACACAAAGGCGGCTCGCAGTGTGTTCGTGGACGGCGTCACAACCGCTTGTGTAGTGAGTACGTACGCGCGAGCTCCAAACGAACTATTGAGGTGGACGGCGTGACGTCGTTGCGAGCACTGCGGATCCGGCAGCTCGTAGCTAGATACGCGGAGGACCGTGAGCCGTACCCACTTGCAGGTTGATACCGTATCTGATACGTTACGTGCTACACTGCTAAGTGAGTACCCAGCTCTAGACATACATATGTACTGGATTTTTTTTTTCACAAAGTTAACCAACAAGATTATTCATATTCCAGGCGGGATCTACTGACCCTATCAGACGAAAACTGGCTGAATGACGAAGTGATCAACTTCTACATGAACCTGATTATGCAGAGGAGTGAAGAGCGGCAAGACTTGCCTAAAGTGTACGCCACGAATACGTTCTTCTATCCCAAGCTCTTGCAGAGTGGCCAGGCTGGACTCCGGAGGTGGACGAGAAAGGTGCCTATGAATTTGATTCTTTACGTCCTGGCCAAACAGGCGAATCCAGCGCGGGATGCAAGACGAATTGATTGCGTTAAAAATAAAGTGCTAAAAAAAAACGTGTGGCACTCGGAGACTGCCGCGGTAAAGCTATTGCATAGCATTTTTTTATCAACTTATGCAATTATAATTATTTATAACCGTTACAGCTGATTACGTTAGTTTTCCAATACAACCAATGCCACCTAAAGGCGGGTTGCTGAACTAAAGAGACAACCGTGATATTTCAAAAAGTCATTAAAAGTTCTGGTATTTATCGATAGATGGCTGTGCCGGTCGGAGTGTTAGGTTTTTTTCACGCTCAAGGCCCGCGATAGAAGCTATGCAATAGCTTAATAAAAACACTTTTTAAACATGAAATGAATTTTCCGAGTTTTTTCCTTTTACTGAACTGGAACTGTAAAAAAGTCAACTTGCGCAGTCGCATCCATCCCGTACGGGCTTCGCCTCTATGAACCAGGGCGGTGTAAACCTCTACTATTCCTTTTCATCATTGATCTATTTTCCTTTTTTTTATGTTTCCATTCTTCTTCTAGGTTGACATATTCGCGTATGACCTCTTCGTGGTGCCTGTCAACGTCCGCCGACACTGGTGTCTTATTATCGTTGATTTCCGCGCGCGCCTCATATCGTTCTTGGACAGTCAGGGACAGCCCAAGAGAGAGTGCATAGCCGCTCTATGGCGGTATCTGAAGGAAGAACACCAAGACAAAAAGGGAGAGCCCTTTGATGTCACCGGCTGGAAGGCCGAATGCCGCACAGTAAGCAAAATACCTACTCATTTTAGTTTTTTTCATAAACACATGAATAGCGATGGACGATTCCAAGTTGTTTTTACAATCGAGAGAATCGGATTCGATATAACAAACCACCGAATCAACCATCTACTCACCGTTGTACACAATTACACAAAATACTCGAAATGTTTTTCGATTGTTTCGAGTCTCGAAACTCTAAAGCATCAAAGACCGACTTTGAAGATTGAAAGCGCCAGTGGCAATAACAGATCGAGTTAGACTCGAGTCAAGGTCGAAAGAAACAATCGAGAACAATCGACTATACTCCGTCGGTTTAGGTAGTTAACTGAAGGTAAACAATCTTGGTATGTCTTTTTATATTAAAGACGTCGTATATAATATACACAAAGATTATTTAAATTTAGTTTATTAGCTAACATCGATTTAGGAAAATACATACAATTTATAGACAACTTTTAGATAAAAAGACATGCCAAGATTGTTTACCTTTAGTTAACTACCTAAACCAACGGAGTATAATACCTTTCGCCATCGCACATCGTTACCATATCTATAAAGGTAATTCTTGCTTGCCAGGACATCCCGCAGCAGATGAACGGCAGCGACTGTGGCATGTTCGCGTGCACGTTCGCGGAGTTCTCGGCGCGCGACGCCGCCTACAGCTTCACGCAGGCGCACATGCCCTACCTGCGCCGCAAGGCCGCGCTCGAGATACTCACCGGCAAGCTGCTGCTATAAAATGTACGGCAGCGACTGTGGCATGTTCGCGTGCACGTTCGCGGAGTTCTCGGCAAGCTGCTGCTATAACCTTCCTTTTGAGTGTTTGTGGGACCTTCTGTGCTATAGGTAACTGTACTTCAGTACTATTGATTGAACAGTGTTCACAAAAAACTTGCTTAATCATGTAGAGAGTGCGACGAACAATGATCTTTAGGACATAAATCAGTGAAGTCATCAATCCCGTATGTCATCTTGATAGTTTTTACTACTGTGATTATTCTAGTTATTTATATTGTCATAATAGCTGTCTCCCACGTCTTTGGGTACCGCTCCGTTTCCGTGCATATAGCCTTCCTCAACGAATGGACTATGTCTATCTTTTTTACAAGCCAGTAGTTCCCGAGATGAAAGTTGAAGAGTTTATTTGAGCTATCGACGCTATCGTGCTCAAAGAACAAACTCTTCAGTTTTTAATATAGGTATAAGTTCTGAAGAAACTATGTTACTGTCGTATTCATATTATTATATACTAGATATTTGTGATTTTCTACTCATTGAACCATTTGACCACGGTGTAAGAAAAGGAAAAGCGCGCTGTCGACACGAACAATTGCTTGTTGGTGAAGACTTGGCTATTTCATCCTATAACAACAGAAAGAAGAAACATTATATTTTCTGTATGTGTTTGTAGTAGTGTTTAGTGGCTATGCCAGAGGTCGTGGGTTCTATTCCCACCCAGGAAAAATGTTTGTGTGATGAGCACAATCATTTGTTCTGTGTCTGTGTGTAATTATAATAAATGAATGAAAATGAATTTATCAATCAATCAATAATATTTTTTATTTGTCAGAATATGGTACCGTCAAACGGGGTGAATAGGAACGCAGGGGTGAATAGGAACGAAAATGGTTACTGGATTTTAACGTTATTTAACAGGTTTTTCCAGCATTTAATTACTCCTATTTATCCATTAATTGTAATAAAAGACGATGCTTATACAGAAATGAAGATAAAATATTTAACCAAAGTAAAAATTAAAATCAAAGTTTCGTACCTATTCACCCCTGCGTTCCTATTCACCCCGTTTGACTGTACAGAATTGTAAGATCTTCTTAAAATTTTTGGTTCCAGCATATCCTGCCATACTATGGCGTAGAAACATTTCAATATAAATAATGTCTTATCTTATTAATCTATTAGTTTTAATATGTATCGTATTTAGTATGTCATACGTATGTATTTAGAAATATACTGGGTGTAAGGGACAGCCCTCCACTAACTTTAAGGGCTTGCTCAGTAGACGAATCTGAACATCTTCCAACAATTTTTTTTTTCAGGAAACGAAAAAAAATCGACTTCTCCATACAGTCTGATAAAATTTATAATTTTGTATGGTGAGGGAGAGTTTTTTTTTCGTTTCGTAAAAAAAATAATTGTGGTAGGATGTTCAGATTCGTCTACTGAGCAAGCACTTAAAGTTTGTGGCTGTCCCTTACACCCAGTAACCAGTATAAGTATGTCGTCTAGTACCTATAACAGCTATAAGCGCTGCTTAGCTTGGGACTAGACAGCGTTGTGTGAAAGTTGTGGAATATTATTATAAGATTTCTTAAAGTTTAAGTCTGTCATGTAGACCGTGACGTGTCGGACACATCTTGTCTTTGTGATGTTTCTGCACTACCCTAAGGTCGACTGGTAGAAAATGCCTAAGGCATTAAGGGCGGGTTGTTTCAACTACACTTACCAGTCAGTAACTGTTAAAAATGGCGGCGTTGCATACCTTGTTTTTTTTTACGTAAGTCATTTTACCCATGTTTTCAAATGTCAATGAAGGGGAAGGCGGGGTAGCCTCATACAGTTTTTTTTATTTTTTCATAGAATTTTCTCTGGTATTAATCTACATCGATTAATCAAAAGCTATTGTTTTTTGGAACAGGTATTATTTTTACTGGCAATCCGAATAACTGTTACTGGCACGTTTTTAACGTTCGTATGTTACGTACGTTAACTGTTCGAAATAACCCGCCCTAAGTCCGCCTTTGGACTAGTGCATAAAGCTTTAATAAATTAATTTTGCTTTGTCATGTAAGTACACAAGACTGTGGCGGTCAGAGCGGTAAAACAATCTGCAAACGTACTCGCATCCAGCGTCTCACGCAGGATCCGCCTCAGTATGAACAGAGCTTACGAATTTAGATTCTCTATTTTTGTATTTAAACCATTAGAAGAGAATACTTAGGACTAGATAATGGCAGCTAATGGTAGGGCAGAGGAGTTGTATAGTAAGAAAATGGAGCTCACATGGAGGGTCAGCTCACACCGAGACGCGACGCGACGCTGCACGCACATTTAAATAGAGTGACTCAAAATAGAACTTTATTTACTACGCGAAAAGATACACATTTCATTGTGAGAATTTAGAATACGTTACTCCATCTAGCGCTGCGCCTCGCGCGGCGTCTCGCTGCACAGCGGAACGATTTTACATTTCCGTCGTCGTATTGCCAGCGATTTTACTATGCGCCTCGCAACGTTGCGATGCGTCTCGCGGTGTCGCGCGGCGCAGTGTGGCACAGCACGAATCACTGGTGTCTTCCAGTATCGTCGCGTCGCATCGCGTCTCGGTGTGAACTGCCCCTAAGGCGACTAACACACGGCACCGCGCACCTCCGCGGAGGGTGGTGACTGTAAAGGGAATTTCTTCCGCTTTACCGCGCGGTTGAGCGGTGTACGTATTTTAGGCATCGACGGGCTTAATAGAGGCCAATACGACATGAGATCCGCTTCACCGTCAACCGCTGCGGTGCGCGGTGCCGTGTGTTACTCGCCTAACACAAGCTATCCTCAGCAGAGGATGAAGAAAGGCTGTCAATGTGATCATTATTTATGTATTAAAAATAAAGTCAGTAGATTTATAATGTGTCGGCCTAGACCAGTAATTTATTCAAATAATATGATTATTGATGTGTCAACAATTAATGTATTTTAGATTTAGGTACCTATATATAAATGTATAGTAAGTCATTTCTATGTCAAATAAAAAAATATCGAAATTTACGTTCATTGTTTCATTAAAGGTAGAACTACGTTGCGCTCACGTGGACCACGTACGCCGATCTGGGCGCGTCGGTCTCCATACATTTTATACGGCAACTAGACTTGTAGAGCTACGTCATTAGATCCACGCCACGCAACGTCGTTGTATGTACAAATCAGGCGTGGCCCACGTGTGCATCGGTCTAATGTAGTTCCCGCTTAAATCTTGTTAGTAAATTAAAAATACATCAATTATGTTGTTTACAACAAATTAGACACAATAAAAAAATCAAACATTTAATAATTCAATAAAAACACATAATAAATCTCAAAACAACAATTGAAAACATTTTTAAATAGAATGTATACCTGACTTCTTATCATATAAGTACCCACTTAGCTTTATCTGTACAATAATCAGTTTATGGAAATTTTATAAAACAATTCCTTAATCAATAAATTATTTACTGTCACTTTGTCTACTTATAAATAAATCTAATTGTAAGACTTACATTACTATAGCTATGCCATCACTATTTTCTTTGTATCAAAACTTGTGGAAACCACAACATATTCTATAAAACTTGTCTATCAATGTAACTATCACAATAAGAATCATGTATTTTGTTTAAACATGTCATACAAGGCTGAGCAGAGCCTGAACAGTGGCAGTCCTACCACGGTGAAGTAGTCCCCTTCCACTCGCTCTACGAATGTACCCCCAACTCCTTGAATACCGTAGCCTCCTGCCTTGTCCCTAGAAATACATTTTCCTTGTTTAGTTTCTACATAACATAAAATCACACCTGTATCTCGGAAAGGACAGTTAATGGCGCCTATGACCTATGTTTTGCCAGTTATCTTCCATTTAATAGAAAGTAAGGCTAAGGTATGCAAAAAACAGACTGAACTGCTACTAATTATGTCCATAAGGAAAAATAGCATTAGCCAATAGCACAGATTGTTAAAAAATTTATAGTTTTCAGGAGACTTTGCTAGTAGTTATACACTAGGCACTTGTCTTTTTTTTTTGAGTAAATGCCTTCCCAATTTAAGTGGATTCTCTTGATGATGAGAAAATCAGGTAAATATTCAAATATGGTTGCGGGTTGTTTGTCCTCAACTGCCAACATAAACAAAAGGACAGATTCGGGCATGGAACTGATACATGGACATAGTTAGTGCCTACCCTAGAATTCTGGCCATTTTGCTGTATACAAAATAATATACATAGTTACTTTTTTAAGTGTCTAAAAATGGGTCTTTTTCTGAGACACCCAGAATTTAAACAAAATTCCAAACTTACATAGGTTCTCCAGTAGCAATGTAGCCTCTTATTTGCTGCTCATCCATTTTACCAAAGAAAACATCTGTTTTCTCAGTAAACTTTACAACTTTGTCACATGCCTTAATCACTACTCCTGTGTATACAGTGTGACCCCTGCCTGATAAGCTAAAAAGTAAAATATAATATAATATATGAATTAGTTTATTGTATTGAATAGTAGAGTAGGAGCCCTTGTAGTAGAGTGGCTGGCAGACTTTGTTATTTTATAAAAGCTGAGAGTTTGCCAGTGCATGTCTCCATCACAGGCAAGAAACTTCTATGAAGTTCCAGTTGTGGTATCTTTGGCAGGTAACAGATAAAAGTTTTACATCCTCAAGATTTTATTTAATTTTTGCTTAAAAAAAAGTTTTGATATTTTTGCAGTTATGGTTAAAATAAGCTAAAAGTTAAAATATTCACCGTGACAATATTTCAAATGCCTCAGCCTCTGAGGTAGGTTTGCCGAACATCTCTTTACCCAAAGTGACCATAGTATCAGCTCCTATCACAACATCTGGTTTGTTTCCTTCTGAAATCAACCTTTTCTCTACCTCCAGTACTTTCTGCAAAGCTGTTTCTTCTACGAACTCTGTAAAGCTGTTAAAACTCTTTGGATCTAGATTCTCTTCAAATAATGATGGGCATAAACCAACTGTGAGACCCTGAAAAATATAATGGGGAGGTCTAAACTTGAGGACTTTTTTTTAACTACATACTTGGATTTTATTGCAGTGTTTAGAAGTTTTAGTTCTGGTTTGTATCTCTACTGATCAGCAATATTACAGATTTCATGATTCCAAAGAAAGGTCTTAGTGTTAAGTGAATCCTACCTGAACCATATTATTATGTTACTAGCTGCACCCCACGGTTCCACCAGCATGGTGATTTGAATTGTAGCCTGTGTTATTCTGAGATGTCATCATCTACCTAGCCTTTTCCCGACTATATTGGGGTTGGCTACCAGTCAGGCCGGACTTAGCTAAATACCAATATTCTTAGCTAAATATCAGTATTTTTCCAGATATGTAAGCTAGATATTATTGCGAAATTTCATCAAAATCCATTCAGTAGTTTTTGGGTGAAAGAGCAATAAACATACATCCTCACAAACTTTAGCGTTTATAATATTAGTATCCTTTAGGTTAGTAAATAAACATACTTGAACTACTTTTAGTATCGTGTATTGTATCGGTTAAATTATAATCGCACTTACTATATTTTCTATGAGCTCTTTCCGTCTCGGCGATCCACTTGCTAAAATTATGTTTTTTTGCTTCAAAATATGCATAACCGGCTGCAACATTTTATATGATTAGGTACAGACAGCACAACAGACGAATTTCAGAATATTTTATGAAATAGGTAGCGCTAAGTGCTTGCGAATATTCTCTCAAAAGTCAAAAGATAAACAACAACACGTTTTTTTGACACACTGACATTTATATGGTGCTTGACTTGACTGACATTGACAGCCGTCATAGTTCTTGGTTTACAGATTTATGTTGCCTGCTTGAAATATTGTAGGGGAGAACTGAGCCAGCAGAGTCATGACCTCAGCTGGAAATAACCTCGAAGTTGCACCACCTGCGAGTTTTAGCAAGACAGATTTTGTATCGTCATATTCATTTTCTGAAATATATAACCACATAGAGGAAAATAGTATATCACTAATTATTTTAAATTATTTTTTTAGGCGCATAACTTTGTGTAATTTTTTTATTACGACTGTTCTCAAAACAGAGAAGGAAAACATATTAAGGAAAAGGCATGTCCTAGAACTAAAAATTTGAAGGTATTTGACATCCACCAACCCGCACTGGGCCCGCGTAAAAGATTACTGCTCTCTCCTGGATATGTGGCCTGTTTCAATTTGATTTTAGTCAAGAATAAATAAACGAATTTAGTCAAGAAAATTGATTGATCTGCGTATCGATTTCAGAAACTTGAAATCGAGATAATAATAATATGTTTATACAACTATTTATATACTAAACTAAAAAACCACATAGACAAACTAAAGATAAAAGTAATGTACAAACTTCATCCAAATGAAATCGAGATTCGTTTTATTTCTGCATACTCGAAGTGCATATTGCTTTGTATAATCCTAATCAGAACTATTTATAATCGACTATTCATACCAAAAACAAGTTACTAATAATGATTTTAAAAGTGGTGTTTCTCTACAGATTAGAAAAATATAAATATATTGTCTGTGGTATTGCACAGTTGTCTTTATTGAGGTTGAGTAGCGTTTTTAGCATTTTTCGTTAAAAAAAAGCAACCAAACTAGCTGATGGACACATAATTTATTTAAAATGAAGTCCATAGTGGCTTATGTCCGTAGTCTTCTCGGTTTGTGTGATGAAACTCCGCCGCTGAGAACAAGCTTCAAACGAGACAGGTATGACATTACATGTTTACAACATTCGTTATGGCGGCAAAGTCGATGTAAAATAATTCCTAATACGTTGAAGACACAACACAAAATGTTTACGGTGCCGCTGAAAGTTGCTTCTAAGTTCTGGAAGTGGGTTACCACGTTAACGAGTGAAAAAAACATTGCGTTGCGAAGGTGTACACGTTTTTATTGTTTTCCAGGGCCGACGATGATTTGTCGTCCGACGATGAAACACCGGCCCTCAAGAGACTCAAGCAGCTGAAACCAACCAATTTCCCAGACATCATGGCAACGAATGGTACGTATACAAACATTTTATAGCTAAATCTGCCTTGTGCACAGCAAGCTAACCTAATAGCTCTACTCTTTCGTAGCCACATCGTGTATGAGTTGTATTTACTAAGTCTACAAAATGATTAAATGAAGCAGATACCATTTTAGAATGTGACTCAAACTTATGTTCTGTTATTTCTTATTATGAAAACATCTGTTATCAGAATAAGTTTCAGTGTATCTATATTACTGTTTTAGATGATTGGGATGCACAGGATAAGCATAGTAAAAATGTAAGATATGTGCCGATACAAATAGAGGGTCATGCCAGCACATCTACTCCCAACGAGCCCCTCAACAAGAGCAGAGTCAGAACTGTGCCAATCAAACTAGTGGGCTTGTCAGAAAATGGACCCGCAACTCCTTCAAGGAAACCTAGAAAGCATACACCCGTCAGACCGGTTATACATGCCCTATTAGATGAGGAAAATGAAGAACCAGAAGTAAGTATTCCATAATTATTATTTGTTTCCATATACTGCCTGTATTTGTTATGAACTAGTTTTGGCACATGGTTTCTCTCTCATGAAATAGTTTAATGCAAACTGCCACCCCCTTGTCACTCCTATATGTATAGATTGTAATTCACTGTCCCATTTCTTATTTCTCATATTGATAAACTCATTTAGATTGTAATAAATCTTGCAATGAAAGAAGAAATTGACTAACTGACATATGGCACTGCCAAAACTACTGGGTCTAGGATCATGAAATTTTCTTAGCTGCCTTTTATATAGTAGGCAAGCTACTAAGAAGAGATTTTTGAAAATTTAACTTTTAAGCGGATGAAAAGAAGGAAATTTGTTTGTTTGCAAAATTGGGACTAATTAAGTTAATAAAAAATGCCAGAATAAGACAACTGTCATAATTAGTTTATTAAAAACTAGCTATCCCCTGCGGTTTCACCCGCATTTTCCGTTACTGCTCCGCTCCCGTGGGTCGTAGCGTGATGGTTCCTCAATAAATGGGCTATCTAACACTGAAAGAATTTTTCAAATCGGACCAGTAGTTCCAGAGATTACCCCCTACATACAAACTTACAAACATACAAACTTACAAATTTTACCTCTTTATAATATTAGTATAGACTAATGCTATTTAACATTTTAAGTGAAAACAATAATAATTTTTACAAAGGAGTGTTTATAGGAAAACATTCATATAAACAAAGACTACAATCTGTTTTTTATACCCTGAGACTTACTTGACACATTTAATGTCAAACTTACTATAGGAAAGATGCCACTTCTTTTGTATAGTAATGTCATTTTAGTCTCAGGGTTTAAAAAACAGATGATAGTTAATATTTTGTGAATAAAACAAATACTACATAATGGCAAACATATTTGATACATTGTAATCTGACATTGCCTTACTGGGAAAGAAAGGGTTTAGATGTATGATATAAAATTTAAATTGTTAACTTAGTGATTGTGATAGACTTATTAGATCAGATTTATTTGTGTAGAACTCAGAAGTTAGAAGGAATAACTTAGGCTAGTTATTCCTTCTAACTTCACAGTGAATGTTCTGTCAAACTGTTATTTAAATCAATACCTATAATAATTATTATAAGTATTGAATATAAACTTTCATAAGCATTTAGTAAAGAAAGGTCATTTTGATATTACAAACAGATGCTTCAATTTTGTTTATATCTATCAAAATATAGTGTGAATTTTTGAGATAGGATGTATTGTAAACACATTGCATACTTAGATTAAAACAATTACTCTAAATTTTTTCTAGGTGACATGGGTAGAGTCAAAACCAGAAAATACATCAAAAAAGCCAACAAGAGTGTACATAGATTTAGATGATGATGAGAATGACCACAATCAACAAGAAGATGATGTGATCTTTGTGAAGAAGGTCACCACGCCACCTCCAACCAGACCTTACAAATACTTCTTGTCTCAAAACAGCCGAGACGAGACTGACGCGACGTGCCCGGATGAACAGGTTTATTATAAGTTAAAGCGTAGACCAAATGACAGAAGCATTTCAAACTTATCACCCAAAACATTTGTCAAATTCAAAGCGCCCCCCGGCATCACCAAGTCATACAAGAAGCCGCCGCCACCCCTAGCAAGATGGATGCAAACTTCAAAACCAATATCTTCGAATCTCTCATCAATTTCAAGAAATAGATTTTTAGGTCTCAATGGTAACGCTAGGTCAACACTCTCAGAAGTTTTTAATTTAGATGAAAAAAGAAACTACCAGGAACTTATTCGGCGAGTAGCAAGCTCAATGAAGCCGTTGTCATCGGGGAAGCCTGTCGATATCATTAATATTGCTGACGACGCGGCGTCGTTCAGATTGACGCAGAAATCACAGAGAAATGCATTAAATGAAATTAAACTAGTAGAAAAAGGGTTGCTTGCAGAAAGAGAGAGTGACGCGAAGGAGTACGATCCTATCACTGTTGCGTCAATCAACTCGTCAGATTCTGAAGTGGAGGTAGTCCCGTCAGAGTCATCCACAACATCTTCACAGAAGATTGATCCTATAAATACTCTGAAAGACTCATACAGGGGCAGGAACATCACTTCAGGAGACTGGTTGCTAAAGTTAGATGCTAAATATAAGAAGAAACTGAAAGACACCCAGGAAAAGCTAAAAGATGCCCGCCGGGAGTCTGATATCATATCGAAAGTTAACAGTGAACAAAAGTTGGCTCATTTGGAGCATAAGCTAAAATATGAGCTGAGCATACCTGAGAGCATCTATGAGGAGCCACAGCCGACTGTGGAGCTACCTGCCTTGACTCCAGAACAGGAGAAGTTGGTGAACAGAGCCCTGGGTCCCGGACCCCCTGGACAGATGCTAGTAGAGAAATTCAATCTGAGGATTCACAGGTATTGTAGCTTTTTACTTTTGCAGGAAAATTAATATTATACAAAATTCTGTTATTGTATTTTCCTATTCATCAATTATTTCTGCTTTTGCACCAGACTTTTCATGTTTGTGTTTTCCTGGTAGTCATTTAACAAAAACCCATTTCTCAACTAACATTGTTTAAGTATACTTGAATTTGAGAAAATTTGGAAACAAACTCTGTCATACATGATAACGTGACATAGACATAGAACCTATATCTGACATTACTCTACTACTTATCTACACTATATCCTGTATAACAACACACAATTAAAAAATTATCTAATATTCTGAATATGAACATTTCAGGCGGGACTTGCAAACTCTATCAGGTCTAAACTGGTTGAACGATGAAGTGATCAACTTCTACATGAACCTACTCATGCAGAGGAGTGAGGAGCGGAAAGACTTGCCGAAAGTGTACGCCACGAATACGTTCTTCTATCCCAAGCTCATGCAGAGTGGCCAGGCTGGACTCCGAAGGTGGACGAGAAAGGTAACTAAATCCTTGAGACTAATTAAAACAAGCGATTTTGATTTTTAAAACTCAAGCAGCTTCTCTCACAAATCATCAAGATGATAACAATATATTTATTTACTTTACTTTCTGTCTGTTACGCTTTCACTGTTAAAGTTGTGAACCAATTATGATGAAATTTGGTATGTAGCAAGCTTGAACTCCCAGGATGATGGATATAGGCTACTTTTTTATCTGTCTGCGACTTCAACTTTGCGTTCGCAATAACTAACATTCACGCGAACAAGCTGCTGGTAGAAGCTAGTAAATATATATATAATTGCCGTGCACTCAGTATGGTTCAATAGAAAACCAGCATCAGGCAGCTATGGATATTTGGCGCAGTCGTGAGACACAATGTATGTGTTCTGTTTACCCATCTGCCAAGAAGGGAAATAATCTTAGTTTCTAAAAGTTTTTTCTACAATGTGTGTGCCAAGCAACTTACAACAATTTTTTTAGGAAAGCTAGGCATTATATCACATAGATCATCCGCAATAGGCGCAGTGGATTATGGCCCATTCCCTCTCCAAGAGAGGAGGCCTGTCCCAGCAGTGGGAACATAATAAGGCCGATAATGCTAATGCTAATATCACATAGTACTAATTGTCATTTAAAATGTTCCAGGTGGACATATTCGCGCACGACATCCTCGTGGTTCCCGTGCACCTGGGTGTGCACTGGTGCCTGAGCCTGGTGGACTTCCGCGCGCGCAAGATCAACTACCTGGACAGCATGGGCGGCCGCAACCAGGCCTGCCTCGACGCGCTGCTGCAGTACCTCAAGGACGAGCATCAGGACAAGAAGGGCGCGCCCTTCGACGCCAGCGGCTGGAAGACGGAGTGTCTCAAGGTGAGGGTTTATCATGTACTCCAGCCATGTTAAACATGTAGTCCGCTAAGCATTGTCTTGCGACCTGAAACAATTTTGAAAATTCCCTAATCACGAGGCCCAGGAGCAAGTAAAATACTGTTCACTATCAATATTTATAGCGTGGGGGGAAAATGGGGCCAGTTCCCCCTTTTTTGGAAGATGGGAAAACTGGTCCTCATTCGAAAACCCTGCATACTCCGTCCGCATACTGATTATTACCGGCCCATTGATTTGCTTGACGAGATGGGCAAACGTGGCAAACAGCTGATGCAGGTAAGGCCTGATGTGGCAGAGCCAGTTCGGTTTCCAGGGGGCAATCCAGTGGACACCATAATGCGCGTGCGAGCACTCACGACGGGAGATGCGGTGTCCTCTTTAATGCTACGGCTGCTGACGCAATTGCAGGAGCCGCGAAACAAGCGGCTGTGCCTTTAGTATAGTGTGCAGGCGCCGCACGGAACGTTCAAATGAAATCCATAAATCATTCATCACGTTTGGTATTATTAGGCTACAGCGCCCACGATCACGATACCTGCTCTATTGTTCAGTAGAAACTAACCCTGCCTCTATGTTACAGGACATCCCGCAGCAGATGAACGGCAGCGACTGTGGCATGTTCGCGTGCACGTTCGCGGAGTTCTCGGCGCGCGACGCCGCCTACAGCTTCACGCAGGCGCACATGCCCTACCTGCGCCGCAAGGCCGCGCTCGAGATACTCACCGGCAAACTGCTGCTATAAGCAGCCACTGTTACGCGTTAGTGATGTATTTACTTTACATTTGAGTGCTTGTGCCTCCTAGAGTGTTATACGTAACTGTACTTACTAGTGATTGGAAAGTGTTGATCAAAACTTGCTTCAAAATGGTGGTCCTTCCTATAATTATTGTGCAAAGTACGATGTATAGTGATCTTTGTAAGATAACTCATTGACTTTATTATTCCCATACATACTATGTAATCTTGATTGGATACTTTTAATTACTGATTTTTCTAGGTATTTAATATTTATACTTTTATATGATTTGTGAACAATTTTAGTTATTCTGACAGTATCTCATTATTGTGTTGTTCATTTTGCAGGTTTCTATATGAATTTGTAAGGGGTTTTGATGTAGAATATATAAATAATATGTAAATAAATACTAACAAACAACCTACATAATATTTTAATAATTGTGTGATCATGATCACTGATCAGTGTCGCGTCACTACACATTACTATCTTATCTTATGCTGAAGGGTCACAGAGATATCACCACTATATTAAGAAAGTAGAAAGTTTAGTCTTTCTAATTACTAAAGAGTAAATAAGACTCACTAAAACACTACCTGTATATGAAGGTTAAAGTAAATAAAATATAGGAAGATGGAGATTAATGCTGTTCATATAATTTATTTTTAAAATACATGTAGAATAAATATATCACTAACACAATACAAAATTTTATGAACACAAACAAATGGACATATTGTCAGTTTTAAGTCTGAAATGATTGTTTATATATAGGTATGTGAGAAACTGGTTAGCATTAATATTTGAATTAGAATATCATTTATTTTCATCTGTAGAATGTTCTCTGCTGTTTACGCGTTGCTTTCCAAATTCTTCCAGTTAGATTTCTAGCTACCACATCTCACAGATATGTAAATGAACGCCACTAAAAACTTCCATAATTCTTAGTAGAGTTTCGCGTAAACCCAGTAACAAATTAAACTTCAATGTAAATAACAATATCTTTCATTCCCTCTTACTGTTAAGAATCAGAAATATGAAATACTTAGAACTATGAGTTGCTTTGTGCCTACCATGGATTGGGAGGTAATTGTAATTTTTGATTGTACCTATATTATTTATAAAACATGATTCCATTTGCATTAGGTAATGTTTGAGTGTAAGGACTAACGGTGAAACTGTTTCCTTTGTACATTTACAAACATCTGGTTATTGTATTACTGGATTGTTTACATATTAAAGAAAAGTGTATGCTGTAATAAAAGTAATATTTTTTATGGTCTTGCCGACAGCTTAAAAGGCCGTGTAAGCTTGTCCAAATATTGATTACTGATTGGGATAAGGCTGGTCTTAGACTGAAACAGTACCTAAAGTTAAGTACTCACGCCGCAGTCCGAAGACTGTCCCTGTACTTGTCAGCTCACGCTCCATATTTTCATTAATTTACATGTCCATGACAAAAAGACTACAACTGGAACAAAGGCTATATCTTGCAATAATATTGTGATAATGTACCTATGAACGAATGTTTTCTTTTTTAAGTAGGTATATATATGATGAATGTTTGAAGACGTGTGACAGTTTTAATGTAGATAGAAAGATATGTTAAAGTAAAGATTTTCGAGTATGTTGAGTGATTTTATAGGTAAATGTTTTTGCACGAGATTATGATGATAGTTGATAGCAAATATAGCCTCTAAGTTTGCTTGGCATCACTCGGCAATGTATTTCCTTCATCATGGTGTGATGTCATCAGCCAGACGCTGAGTTTGTGCGAAAGAGTATATAGAACGAGCATTATTATAAAGGTTGTACATTTTCATTCCTATAATAAGCTTTTTCTTCACAGGTTATAAAAAATCATAGTTAATTTCATTATTTTTAATTTCCAACGTCTGTATTTATATGCATGATTGATAGGTTGTTCGTCTTTTTGTCATGGAACCAAGTCTTTAGTCGTAGCGTTAAGTATCTCTCTGTATTATAAAAAAGATAGTTAAGTTAAACTAATTCATATAATATTATAAATTAGACTTTTGTTTCGCCTGCCAGGGCTATCCGAAGTTTTCTAAGTGATGGATAACAAATAAAAGAATTTGAAATCTTTTTGCATTTTCATTTTAATTATTTTCACACAAAATTAAATATAAATCTTCAAATAAATACCTAATACAAAAACAGAGCTCAGGTCAAAAAAAATTTATACTTGTAATTTTTAACATGTCAAAAGTTCTTCTAGTTAGATCTTGTAAGATCCAGTACTTACCTCACATCAATCTGAGACATTGATTCGCATGAGCCTCAATTTCCCGTCCTCGACCAGCGCCACGCCACAGTCGTTGGTGCCGCCGCAGTAGTGATACGACGAGAACACTGATATCAGTCGTCCACGGAGTTGACACTGCAGAGCAACGAATAAAGTATATTTCACAACATTTTCTGTGGGCGAAAGAATAATATAGAAGACTGACGAATGGCCGAAAATGGGGACGTGCCAATAATACAAGTAAGACCTCGTCCAGAAGAAGCGAATTCGTCGCGAAACGTTTCGCACGTTAGTGAGGTACTAGGCACAAATACATCGCGCGAATTCAAAATACGCGCGAGTCGAGATACTAGGGACCCCTTGTTGCGTCCAGTTATCTATATCTAATTAAACGCGCAAACTCCGGGCGAGTGGACAAAATTTTGATGCGGAGTTACTGAATGCTCGCGCGTTGGTACGCTCTTTCTGGGCGCAACGTTCGCACGTGATACGCTCGAGAGAATCGCGACGATTCGCCCCTTCTGGTCAAGCTCTAAATAAGGGCTTTATGTAAAAATAATTGATACATCCACCACCATCTAAATCATAGAACACAACAAGTAAAATAAAAAATAAACTTTTAAACTTCGTGCGACTGAACGCCTGTATGTGCCATTACATCGTTGCTAGTATCAAAACTATTATGACTTCGAATATACATGGGCTCAAATACCCCCGATTTCGGATCCAAATGCATTGAAGTTACGCATTTGTTAAATTATAGCTTTAAAAGCTTCAGAAACCATAATAAATATGAAAAGTGTATGTGGTTATATTCTGCAATCATATAAACGTTCATGTCTGTGTCTCACCATGAACCCGTTCTGATGCAGCTCATGCGCGCGCACGACGTGCGAGAGCTGGTTGGCGGTGAGGAAGCGGTCCAGCGCCGTCTGGTCGAACACGTGGCCCGTGCCGCGCTTGCTGTTGGCCGCGAAGCCCTCGTTGGACGCCAGCTCCAGCTGTACCGACGCCGTGATCTTGTTCGGCCTGAGGACATTATTAAATGATGAGGGCCATCTGAATGTGGCTTTTTTTTGGCTCATAAGCATTTTTCGTCCGTGTTGTAGTTGGAGTGTAGGTATAGTTGGGTATCTATCACTTTTCAAAAAGTGTTTTTTCTTTACTATGTCAAACCACTATCTCACCTGATGGTAAGCGATGATGTGGCCGACGAGATGGAGCACGCTTGACTAGAAGTAACCTATTCACTCTTGATTTAAAGACCTCTAAGGTAATATCATAATCAAGAGCAAAAACATAATAAAATAAGAAAAATAGCGCGGCAGCGACATACCTGTTATGATCATCTTATTGATGACTAAAATAAGTGTACGCACCCAAGTAGAAGGGAAGGGAGATCCTCATAGCACCAGAACTGGTTATCATCCACATGTTGTAGGTATACTAACTTGACGGGGTCGTTCCACAGCAGCTCCCACGCGATGGAGCTCTGCTCCGCCGGGCGCGGCAGCGGCACCGGCACCTTGTCGATGGCGGTGATCACACACCCAGGGTGAAGAACACCTGGTGATCATCCACGTGCTGTATACTAACTTGACGGGGTCGTTCCACAGCAGCTCCCACGCGATGGAGCTCTGCTCCGCCGGGCGCGGCAGCGGCACCGGCACCTTGTCGATGGCGGTGATCACACACCCAGGGTGAAGAACACCTGGTGATCATCCACGTGCTGTATACTAACTTGACGGGGTCGTTCCACAGCAGCTCCCACGCGATGGAGCTCTGCTCCGCCGGGCGCGGCAGCGGCACCGGCACCTTGTCGATGGCGGTGATCACACACCCAGGGTGAAGAACACCTGGTGATCATCCACGTGCTGTATACTAACTTGACGGGGTCGTTCCACAGCAGCTCCCACGCGATGGAGCTCTGCTCCGCCGGGCGCGGCAGCGGCACCGGCACCTTGTCGATGGCGGTGATCACACACCCAGGGTGAAGAACACCTGGTGATCATCCACGTGCTGTATACTAACTTGACGGGGTCGTTCCACAGCAGCTCCCACGCGATGGAGCTCTGCTCCGCCGGGCGCGGCAGCGGCACCGGCACCTTGTCGATGGCGGTGATCACAGGACACACCCAGGGCGGAGGCAGCCCGCCGTGGCAGCAGAACACCTGGACACTCACCACATATTTGTTGGGGCCATCAAGATGACTAGGCAGAGCTCAAATAGCCGATTAAATAATGTGAGTTACGTCTATACAAATGTCATTTCAGCTGAAAAAATATGAAACGTCCAACGATTCTTCTTAAATTTGTTGGCCTTAATATGTAATGGCTGAGTCAGTAAGTGGGTAGGTTAAAAACCTACATCATCATCATCATTTCAGCGGAAACACGTCCACTGTTAGACCAGGCGCGCACTAGCGTATGTAAATTGTTAATGTATGTATCTCGATGGCCGCCGCGTCCTGGCCGCCTACGGCCTGGCCGCTAGTGCGCTAATGCGCACGGTTTTCTCAGGACGGAAAATTCCGTCCGGAGAAAACCGTGTCGTGTACAAGAGGCCTGAGGGTGGCTTATAGGAATAAAGTTACGTACTTTGTCATCGATGACGGCCGCTAGAGGGAGACAATCGAATACATTGTTTATTGCGTTCCATATCTTCATGCCTTCAATCTCACCGTATTTGTTAATGCACTCGCTGCGAAAGTAAACTCTTTATAAAGTGGAAGATTTCGCGGATCAGGATTATATTATTTGTATTTCGACATTCCACACCTTCGGGTCTGCTATTTCATACATTATTGATTTTTTTATTTCCTTCATTATGAATTATATTAAACACTGCTCGATCCAGGGACTATTCAGGACTGCTATACTCTAAGAAATCCTGCGCACAGCGCTACGGGCAAAGCTGTTTTCTTAGAGAATAGCTTCTCACAGTTTAGCAAATACCGATTTGGATTTCGTCGCTGATGGTTAAGGCTGTTAAGGCTGTTTTCTTAGAGAATAGCACTCCAGTTCGCAGTAATGGTTCAAACCCAGCACAATAACATCACAGAACGTACCTGTAGAAAGTGAACATCTTCTGTATGTCCCTGATCTCGTGGTTCCCACGGATCAGGAGCACAGCGTTGGGTCTCTGCAGCTTGGCAGCCAGGAGGTATGCCATCAGCTCGGCGCCGTGGACCCCTCGGTCCACGTAGTCGCCGAGGAACAGGATCCGTGTGGCTGCTAGTGCTGTACCTGATGGCCATAAAGCGCTCTCCATGGATAGAAGAGCGCTTAGATTGCCGTGGAGGTCTCCTGCAAAATGGACTGCATTTAAGCTGCACGCCAGCTATAAAGTTGCATTTTTGTGCAGTTGACTTACCTGCCAATCAACTGCACACATCATTATTTTTTGATATCCGTTGTATGCTAAAATACCTACCTGTCTCAGGGTATAAAAAACAGACGATAGACCATTTTCTCTATATGAAATCATCCTATGACAGAGAAGTCACGTCCTTGGGGTTGGAGCAGGAGGGCGTCTTAGACTTTTACTGATTTATACCGACAGTTATTCTTTCAGAGCGTACCCAGGGCCCCAGTAGGCTTCGAACCTGCTGGTCCCCTACAGTTTTTTTTTTTGACATCTCCTTGAGGTACATACATGCCGTCGACGACTCGGGTTATCGGACGGCCGGGCGGCGAGCTACCCATTGCTTGCCGGCCCACTGGACCGGTGGATTTGGTAAAGCTTGAGGAAGACTATTTAAGTCCGGCAGTTGACGTCCTGCGGCTGTAAAGATGGTGGCTAAACTCACCGATAGCATAGACGGGCGAGGCCAGGCGCAGCAGGCGCGGCTCGCCGGCGCAGATGGGGCGTACGAGCTCGGCCAGGCGCAGCAGCAGCGCCCCCAGCGCGCCCTCCTCGGCCGGCGACAGCCACGACCACGCCGGCTTCAGCATCGACTGCGTGCTGCCGCTCGGCTCCCCCCGCACCTGACGCACTCATCATATTCCACTACTTCTCACACTACGCCGTCTAGTGCCAAGCTAAGCAGAGCGTGTTATGAATACTAGACAGCTGATAACATATGTACTTACTACCTACTTACATATTTTTAAATACATACATACTCGTATTATTGTCTTTATATATAAAAATCAATTGCTGTTCTCGCAAAAACTCGAGAACGGCTGAACGGATTTATCTTATCTTGCTCTTGAAATGTTCGTAGAGGTCTAGGGAAGGTTTAAAAGGTGAGAAAAACCCGGGCAAGTGCGAGTCGGACTCGCGCACTGAGGGTTCCGCACCAACTTACCTACGTATGAAAACAGTTCAATTCTCGAATCGAGTCTAGAAGATTTTTCAGTTGTTTTTTTCTCGTTACGTACCTACAAAATTTCAGTTTTCAGACTATTTCCTGTATTAGTGCCAAATTTCAAGATTCTAGGTCAACAGGAAGTACCCTATCGTCGTTGCGCGTGCATAACCGCGGAACAACAGTTGGTAAATACCGCGTATCGGGTTTTGAACGATTTAGCAGACGGTGAAAAAAACTGAATATCTTAGACATTTGGCTATATTTTACGGGTCTTATTTCTTAAATTTACGTTAACAGGTAAATCATGAAAAAAGTTAATACATAGTTCAGCCCGTAAAATATAGTCAAATGACTTAGATATTCAGTTTTTTTCACCTCCTGTAAAATTGTTCAAAAACCGATACGCGGTATTTACCAACTGTTGTTCCGCGGTTATGCACGCGCAGCGACGCTATGAATTTTGATTCCTCTGAAAGTGTCGAAATGTACGTTTTTTGCAACATAAAGGGGCGTATCTTTTTTTCCCATCAACTTAGAAGTTTGATTTTTGCACAGTTTCAAGGTACCGCGGATTTTAGTATATAGTTTTAATTTCAACTTGATACCTTGACAGACAGACAGACGGACAACAAAGTGATCCTATAAGGGTTCCGTTTTTTCCTTTTGAGGTACCGGAACCCTAAAAATGAGATGCTGGCAAAGCCCAGCTGCCAGCCAGCACCCATAGCGTTAATCAAGCACCCATAGCGGCTATAAAACACCTACCTAAACATTGAGTGACTCAGTACGGTATTAATACTATGTACTAACAGTCTGCGGCTTGTCGACGACGCTGGCGAAGTAGTGCACGGCTGCGAAGGCCTCGGTGGGCATGCAGCTGGCGCCCAGCAGGTCGCTGGAGCGCACGTCGTGCAGCAGCAGCTGCGCCGTCGACGGGCTCACCGTGTCCTCTGTGCCACGGGACGGACATGTCAGCTTGACAAGTGTGGAGGTACCAAACTACAGTACGGCCGTTATAAGTTTGCGAGTCTGAAGTTAGGCTCTGCGAAAATTTGGCGTTTGAAAGCTCGTACAAAAATAAAGGTTTTATAAAAATAAATGCAATTTGCAGTTGTTATTGCTGTTAAAATCGGCTTTTTTTAAACCTTTATATTTGTATGAGTTTTCAAACGCTAAAATTCGCAGAGCCTAACTTTAGACTCGCCAACTTATAACGGCCGTACTGTACCAATCAACCAGATGCAATAAAAGCATCATTTTTCTGTAGTGAGCCCTTCTTGGGCGTAAAAAAAAAGTCAACTGTGCCATATGAATTGTAACCACTTTCGGATTTTCCATGAAGAAAATTTAGGTAGGTATTCCACCTACAGGCTCCGAAGTGTAATTTAAAAAATAATTAGACTTAAATGGTGGTCAATTATAAAGATTTAGGAGGACCCCGTGGTAGAATTTGCTATAGGCCCCACCCCCACACTGGCCAGTTAAAGTTAGGTTCTAGGCTGTTATTGTTTTGTGTAATAATTAAATTTAAAAATAAAACATTTAAGTTTGGCGATTTGGCGACACTTCGAGCTATAATGTGGGCAACAATGCTCTCCTGCGGATATCTTCATGTCTGATGTGATCACGTAACGAAACTCTGAGCATAGCCCTTTCCATTGACTTTCACTGATTTGTCGTTATGTCGACACTTGGGGGAGGCCTATGTCCAACTGTGGACGTCATTCGGCTGAAATTAATTAAGCTTGTGCGATGTAAGATGTCTCAATTGTCACGTGAAGTCTGTAAGTATATATCGTGGTGTAAGTGTGGTGAGCATTGAGGAGCTCGTGGCTAGATAATAACACCCGCACGGGTCGATCTTAAAGGTTAAGCAACGCTTGCGAAGGTTGGTCTGTGGATGGGTGGCCATCTTAACATACCGAGTTTCCTCCGTGCCTCGGAAAGCACGTTAAGCCGTAGATCTCGGCTGTCATTTGTAGGTCTTTGGAAGTCGTTACGGATAATTAGAAGCCAGTAAATCTGACTCCTGTCTTGCCATGAAGTATAACCGGCGGCACGTAACTTGGCAATGCGCAGAAATCGTTTTTTAGATCTATTTGGTGGTCAAGCGGGACGCGGGGTATGAGGTAGCGCCGATCCGGCGCGCGCACGATTGGTGCAGTATTATATTAGTAGTATATGATTGGTGCGTCAGATGACTTTTGCCTCCGCACTGCGTTACGTCCCGTTCGCTCATTCGCTTTTTTGTGCACCATGCGCGAAACTTGCCATTTTGCCAACTTATTAGCCGGGTATTATACCGTGTTACCACAGTTAATGGGTTGTGACTTGTGGAGGTCTGGTAGGCAGCCGCTTCTCGTAAAATACTGGTACTCAGCTAAATCCGGCTTGACTGGAAGCCGACGCCAATATAGTTGGGAAAAGGCTAGGCAGATGATGATGTGGTGTGGTGAGCATCAGTAAACTTGCCGTCAAAGTTGTGGAGCTCGATGAACTCGTTGGGGGGTCGGCGGCGCATGCGCACCGTGTAGGTGGCGACGCAGTAGTCCGCGCGCACGCGCTGCGCCGACGCGGGGCCCGGCGTCGACGCGTGCGAGCCCGAGTCCGCCGCGCACAGCCCCGGACCTGCCACCAACCACTATATTGCACACACGTTGCTTCTAGGCAAGCGTGCTCCATCGTCGATCACATGATCGCTTACCACCAGGTGAGATGTGGTCAAGCGCAAGCCTATCAATAATAATAAAAAAAAAACGCGGGCCATGTACTAATAACATGAACTTCATATAAAATGCATCGCCGTCGATACATTTCATATGGCAACTGGACTTGTAGAGCTACGATCCACGCCACGCGACGTGGTTCTACGTACAAATCAGGCGTGTAATATACCTATTTCTCGCGAGTTAATTATATAAATTCCTCACTGCCGTTATATGGATATGATATAAAAGGGCATTATAGAACAGGGGATGCATTAAAAAGTATTATATGTGCTATTCCAGGACATGGGCTCTTAGTGTGCCTATAAGAACCATGGGCAAAATTAATGAAGTGGGCTCATCCACCAATAGAGATGAGATCACTTTGAATAGACTGGCTACGTACTTCAATAATAATAAAGATATAACTCATTTTTGTGAAAAATCCACGGGGTTATTTTGCTATAAATATTTTCTCCTACCTTAAATAACACAATCTTTCAAAATCCGTTCTTAACCAAGAAAACGGTGTCTTTTCTTTCAAAACATATTTAAATGCATATCTTTTTTCTGCAAAGGAATTGAAGGTGGTGCCAACTGTAACTGAACTTTTCTTTTACCTACTATGGCATATGCCACAACTGGACAATGAGCTCAATTTGTCCCATGGTCCCTTCATCCAAATCCATTTAGCCGTTCGAGCATGAAGTGGTAACATACATACATTCACAATCTTTCGTCGAAGACAGTGCAGCTGCTATTTTCTGTATCCATCCTGGTTTGTTGCAGTTGTCTCCTGACCGACCGATACAGGACGATGATGCTGTAGGGCAAAAAGAGATCTTTACTAGATCTCCCAAAAGGTAGAATGTACATACTCTAATTTTTATCGCCTTATTGTAAATACCTGCGTTCTGATCAAATAAATAAATATCTATTCTATCTCTTTTTGCCCAACAGAATTGTTGATGGCGATAGCACGTCGTCCTAGCAACCAGGCCAGTTCGGTAAGCCTCTAAGTTATAGATAAGCGTCCGCCTAAGCGTCTACCTGATACTGATACGTGGTGCAGTTTTGACGTGGCCGACGTTGAAGCTGGAACCTCGTTCTCCCTTTGCCTGTAAATGATTCAATTAATTGTTTATCCACGTATTCTCTATGATTTTTAGTCAAAGACAATTCAGTAAATCGTGATAGAGCTGATCCCAAGATTTTCCTTTCATTCCATCACAATATCTCTTCACAAAACAACGAAAGCAGAAGGGCTTTTCCCCCGAACCATTCAATTGCTCTACCAAAAGAATACCCGTCTTAGCCCTGGAACGCAAAAAGCAATTGAAAAACGTAACAGTAGGTTTAAGTTAATAAAAGTCTGACATGGCACCTAGCTCCAGAGGTGGAGAAATCATAGCATGGTTTCCCACCTAAAAACAAAACGTAATTTAAGTAATATTCTTACTGCAGATCCATGACGTACGCGGCGACACTCCTGGGTGACCGCAGCAGGGAACTGGTGCCTCTCAGCTTAAGCTCTGAGACTCCTCGGAGGAACTCTGCTAAGGGCAGCTGAGAGTTCGGCTGCAGTCCTAGTTGTCTGCAATAGTCATAAACGGTTCAGGCTTTAAACACGTGAACTGCATGTGTCAGACTGTCAGCTGAGAAAAATACTTTAAAATTGCCAATCAGCCCAATGGACTGCTGTCATTAGAACAGCACAGAAACTGCTTGCCATGCAAACTGAATGCGTGCTGACTGCACAGTCGGTCGGTTTCGAAGCAGTCATGTTTTAAACTGTAGGATTCTGCAGCTTTGCAGTGGTTTAGTTACTTTCCTAAAGCGGTTAGACACAACGTATGCATATGGTCACAAATTCTAATTACTGGACTCACTCAGGCAGTTGGTGAGGTGAGATATTGTGTGCTATAAAAAATCTCCTCACAATCGTTTTCATGGATCGTATGGTAGATTGATTGCGGCTTTTGCGAGACTTCTCTATCTCTACCTGTTCATGGCAATTTGTGTACATTCAATTAGGGAACATTGTGAAGATGAATTATAGGTATATTAGGTAGTATATTAGGTATGTCCATGGCCGCAAATAACGAATGAAGATAAATGGAAAGACAAGGAGCTCATGGCTAGATAATAACAGCCGCACTGGTCGATCTTCAAGGTTAACTGGTGCCTCACTAAGGCAACGCTTGCCTAGGTTGGTCTGTGAATGGGTGACCATCTTAACATAACGAGTTTCCTCCGTGCCTCGGAAAGCACGTTTAGCCGTAGGTCCCGGCTGTCATTTGTTGATCTTTGACAGTCGTTAAGCATAGTCAGAAGCCAGTAAATCTGACTCCAGTCTTGCTATGAAGTACCGTGTTACCCCAGTTAATGGGTTGTGGAGGTCTGGTAGTCAGCCGCTCCTCGTAAAATACTGGTATTCAGCTAAATCCGGCTTGACTGGAAGCCGACCCCAATATAGTTGGGAAAAGGCTAGGCAGATGATGATAAATGGAACAGACGGTGCTTACTTGAGGCAGATGTCAGCATCCCTGGCCACACTGAGAGCGTCGATGGGCAGCTGCCTGGCCGCCCGCGCGGCCGCCACCAGCTCTTTGAACTCCACGTACTCCAGCTTCTGGTCGCGGTTGTTGTCAAAGTACCTGAACTTCGGAGATGCCTTCATTACTGTGGAGAACTGAAATTCTATCTTCTTGTCGTGTCGATTCAACTCAAATTTTGTCCGACCAATATTTAGCCACCTGGACAGATCTATCAGTACCCAAAGGTTGACTGGTAGAGAGTGTCTTGTGTACCTATCCATCATTATCATTTCAGCCAAAAGACGTCCAGTGCTGGACAAAGGCCTCCCCCAAGCGCCGCTACTACGATGGGTCCTGTGCAACTCGCATACATCGGATTCCCGCGACCCTCACCTCCTACTATACCGGTCGTTCGTCCTATGTACCACTACTGTACATGAAGTTTTAATAAATAAATATTCCTTTTATTTATCTTGTAGATCCTGCAACGACATAGCTCAAATAATGAGCATACTAAACTGGCTTTGTGTTAGCAGAAGAATAGACACCCTCAGACTAGGTTTAGCGACATTAGAATTAGGTCTATGTGTGGTCTGCTACAGTTTGATGATGATCCAGCAGTTATGGCTATGGGCTGCCTTACCTAAATATGTATCTGCACCGTATCTCGGCTGGTAGACCGACGTGCTGAGTTCCAGGCTCCAAAGCCGCCGTCCACAGCATCAGCTCCAGGAAAGACAAACCTCCTCGGCCTGATACGTCTGCCGCTCTAACATAAAACGTTAAGTATAAAGATCGTAGCTTTCGAAACTTTCAGAAATTAATTAAAGAATCGTGTCGAATTTAAACCTGAAACCCAACCACGAGCTCTTAACGAGATCCACCTGACGACCTAAACTTAACTTTTAAACGGATGATTCTTTCTCGCTCACACGCCTGATATTTTAACACGTCATGGTAGGCCTGTTCTGTCTAGTTAGGTATTAGAGAGCAAATTCATATACGACATTAACACTTGTTTGGTACCTAAGTTGGCAGGTACCTGAAGAGACTGGAACACTGTGACCTCTGCCAGCCGATGTCGATCATAAACTGCGAGAACATGTGCACGCTCATGTAGATCGCGGGGAACACCATCAACACGAACTCACGATACAATCGGATTTGATCTGCAAATTAAACTATCGGTTTATCCAGTGCGGATTTTCCCCCAGAACCACGCATTTTTTTTCCTGATAACTACAACTTAGGAGTCTTTCAATCAAAAGTGAATAGGTTACTTCTAGGCAAGCATGCTCCATTGTTGGCCACATCATCGCTTACCTTCAGGTGAGATAGTGATAAAAGACGCGCGGATAAAACAAAAATAAAAATCTTCCCCAAATCATGAGAAATATCAAAGTAGATTACTTATGTATATTTTATACTCCTGTGACGATATCTATGACGCCACTTACATACTAACTAAAGCTCGAAATCTTGCATCGCGCAGAGATTCCCGAAAGATTTGAACATATAGACTATCCCGGAATCATCTCTCGGGCAGTTGCACAAAACCAGACATCTACAGAAATCCGTCTGTTCGGAGGATCCTCTCTTTTCAACGAAGGTATGTGGGACTTTACTCTTTGTTCCACAGACCTCCAAACTCCTGTAGGAATTGCTACTCCATATTAAGGGTTGCTTTAAAGTTTAGAGTGCTTTAAGATTTTTAGCTAAGTGTTAGCTGTAAGATGATTTTTTCAATTATTTGTGTTTAGGAACCACTGTTTTACCTATTGGGTTCAACCTGTAAAGATGAATTTAGAATATAGATACTGTTCTGATATTGCCGAGAGCTACCAGCTGGATAAGATATCAAGAAGTGAACCTTCACGGGTGTATCCGGCCGCGTTCAGCAGCTGCATGTTGGGGCTCGCCATCGCCACGGCTCCACCAGCGACGTCCATCCCGACCACCACATTCTCCTCGCAGATCTCCACCAGTGCGCCACTTTCTAACTCCTTACAGAGAGGACATTTCAAAGTAATCAGTTGCTTAGGTATTTCTTATTTATCGGGCACTGTAATAATATTTTACTATTCTTCAAATAAAACAGATATAGAATAAGGAGAACATTCATCTTTACCTATTACCAGTGGCGTACTAAGGGTTATTTTTCAGAGCCTTGCCATGCCTGATTTTTGTGTGAAGTTATCAGAATTTTTGCTTTCTTCTTCCTCTTCTTGGCGTGTCGATGGCAAAACCTACACACTGGGCCGAATTTAATAATTCCTTGCCTTGCCCAGTACCTATTTGCCCACAGCAATGCCGCCTACTAATGCTGTCATTAAGTCCCTGATGCTGTCATTAAGTCCAATTTCTATCATAGGATTTCAAATCGATAGCCCAATATCCTGGGGTGGCCGCTAGACCGTACTGGAGTGGGATCAGCTTACTTACCTCCCTCCCAATCACCCTACGGGTATAGGGCACTAGTGTCAGTGTGTGTGTGAGTGAATGCGCTATAAACAATGACTTATACACGCCGTTAACAATTAAACACATCAATGAAAGAAATAATAATACTATTTACCGTATCCTTATCAAGGTCTCGACCTTCGCCAAAGACCATGAGAGAGAAGACGAGTATCTCAGGACTACGGAGACAGGAGTGGGCTCGTTGTCGTTCCAGCTCCGCCGCGCTGAGCCACAGCAGTCTGCTCCGTAAACCCTGGCATGTCAAAAGAAAGCAAAGCACCCTGAAGGTAGCATTCGGTTCATGTTGAGCCCCGAGCGGACGCCGGCGTCCGCACACCCATTGTTTTTCTATTATGACTCTAATTACGGTACTCGAAGGAGCTAGCATTTCGTTCTTAGTCGCGGGTCGCGGTCGCGTGTCGCAGTCGTAGTCGCTAAGAGTCAAGAGTTACCTTAAGAGGTTAGCTGCTATCGGAAACTGCCTCCAACAATGGTCTTGGGTCCATTTTACAAGTAAGGAACCCGATCTCGGCAAGTTTTAACACTTAAATATACCAAATTGCTGTCAAAAATACCTACCACAGCGTTGTCTTTTTAACCCTAAGGTTGACTGGTAGAGAATGCCTTGATGCATTAAGCCCGCCTATGTACCACCATTGTACATAAAGTTTAAATAAATAAAAATGTACGAGAACCTAATGCGATAACCATTTAATTGAGGCTTCTTAGTGAATCGGAACTTTGTATAGAATGGTTTTGTATGGAATACTAAACAAACCAAGCGACCGCGTCGCGCGACCGATGCTATACAAATCCATACTAAGCAGTGGGTCGCACGAGCCGGTCGCGGTCGCTAAGAACCGAACGCTACTTTAACCTTAAAATAATCAATTAGAGGGGTTAGGTAGAAGACGATACTAACAGCTTTGTTCTTCAGCCTCTTCTTGACGTCTGCCTTGACGGCTGCCTTGTACACGGCATGGTACGCGCACGGCAGGGCGTGGTTCGGCAGCCACACCTTGTACACGCGGATGGGGTGGCAAGAGTTACCGGAGTCCACACCGAACAGCTGCAGAAGCATCATCGGGAAAGAAATGATGGCGTAAATAGAGATGTGAAGAAGCTAGTACTGATGAGTTAGACGTAGTCGAAAGTGCATGGTTATCATAGAGGGAGACAAACCATGGTAAGAGACAAACTCCATAAATATTCGTTCTAATCGTCCTTCATAGGCTAAGAACTCACGGAGCGATTTTCTCCCGCGACCGCCGCGGTCGTGGAACAGCGGTTTTATTTCAAAACTCACGAGAACGGTTATTTGCGTGGTTACGCAGCCGCCGCGGTTGCGATCATCGCCCGCAGACGTGGCGGGCGATGACCGCAAGACGGGCGGTTGCAAAATAATGTTGGATTTCTGTACCTCCCATCACCCGCCGGCCCCCGCGGTCGCCCGCCAACCGATCGCAGAGCGCGCGGGCGCCACCCGCCGAGGCTGCGGGTAACCGCGGCCCGCGCGATTCTACTAGATGCCCGCCGGTACAGCGGGAACCGCATACAACCGCGTACGCCGCGGGCGTAAAACGCGTCGTGAGTTGTGCTTTAATTTTTTACATATGTATCTGCATTCTACAGAAGCTGCGGGCCCGCAACCGCGGCGGGCACGGGACAAAATCGCTCCGTGAGTTCTTAGCCATAGTCGGTATCTACTAGCGGGAATACCAAGACCAAGACTTTCGGAAGGATTTGCCAGCAATACGTGGCAGGCAGCAGAGCTGGTCATCTCAAAGCAGGTTTTTTACTTACAACAACTCTCAAAAAAAACCGGCCAAGTGCGAGTCGGGCTCGCGCACAAAGGGTTCCGTAGCAGCAAATATAATAACTTAACCAAAATTACAGTTAAATCAACCTATCTCAAAAACTATAAGAGATACTTTGATCAAACCAAAAATCGTTGAAAGAGTTAATTAGCATGCATCACCTCTATTTTTTTTAGAATTTTATACCCCGTAGTTATAAAAATAGAGGGGGGGGGACATACTTTTTACGACTTTGAGAGCTGATATCTCAAAAACCGTTCACTTTAAGAAAAATGTTTTTTAGAAAACTTTATATCATTTTAAAAGACCTTTCCATTGATACCCCACACGGGTATGTACATCGAAAAAAAAATTTTCATCCCTCAGTTACATGTATGGGGGGCCCCACCCCCAATTCTTTTTTTTACTATTTAGTGTCATAATTTTGTAGCGGTTCATACAACACATATTCCCATCAAATTTCATCACTGTAGTACTTATAGTTTCCGAGTAAATCGGCTGTGACAGACGGACAGACGGACAGACGGACAGACGGACATGACGAAACTATAAGGGTTCCGTTTTTGCCATTTTGGCTACGGAACCCTAAAAAGGGAGAGAGATAATCTATACTAATATTATAAAGAGGTAAAATTTGTAAGTTTGTATGTAGGGGGTAATCTCTGGAACTACTGGTCCGATTTGAAAAAATATTTCAGTGTTAGATAGCCCATTTATTGAGGAATGCTATAGGCTATATATCATCACGCTACGACCCACGGGAGCGGAGCAGTAACAGAAAATGCGAGTGAAACCGCAGGGGATAGCTAGTCGAGTATAATTATAGAATCTATGTCCTCCACCATGGATGGCCGAGTTGTGGGTCTGCTGTGTATCATGAGACTTATGACAAACTGCGACTGGGTGTAACATATATACTGATGTAGTGTTGATTATGATTGTGGATGGATAGATGAATAGATGATAGGTGGAATAGATTTGACGGGCAGTCTTATATTATTGGTGTGGTGGTTCAAGGAATTGACAATTGAATTTTATTCTTCGGAGATACAGCCTGTAACCGTATTTATTCATTATATATTTAGGTAAATGTCTAGTTTCCTCATAGATTTAAGATTCAATATAACAAAGACTTGAGAAGACATTTTACCAAAACCTAAAAACAGTGCCCTCTTGAAAGTCTGAAATAAGGAAAGTACCTACGCTGAAATAAATTTTATGGGCCGTCACTTTCCAGCAGTTCTTCTCACATTTAATAGAAGGTAACCATGTTTCTCCACTGCCATCTTTGGTGGAGAGATAAGTTCGGTCGTGGGGACAAAACACCATAAGTGACACCACATCACACAAGTCTTTGTAATGCTTAAACATTATACGTCGAAATTATAAAGTCATGTCAGAGGAAATAATAAAAATCTGTAGATAAATACTGTAAATCGTAGTAGGTATACAAAATGTTTCCAAAAAAAACGGAACCAACACTCTTATCCTTCTCGTAGCTGAATAAACTTCTGGATTTGTCAAAAATTTGTTGATATACAATAACAACAATTGTCTACTTTTTAATTTTTGGAAGAAAACGAACTGCCAGTTTATTAAAAGAAGGTCCTAAATTATCCTAAAGCAATGAATGAACCATAGATATCCGTGGTGTGAACCTTTATTCCAAAAATAATAATACTGCCGGTTCGCTCCATAGGTTAAAATCATTAAACCTTCTACTATCCATTTAAACCTGCTTTCACTTCTATCTACCCCTTAGCATATAGTCGTGATCATAGTGTACTTATTATTTTTAGAATAGCGCCACCTGTGAATCTGTTGAATACCTAGCTGTTGTAGGGTTGTAATAAATTAACACAAATAAAATCGAATCGTATAATGATAGGTGTAGGTATTGATTTTTACGTCTCATATCAATTTATCTGGATAATCTAACAAAACTTGCTTTTTCAATCGTTCACTTGAAAGTAAATTACTTCATAATTATTACAATAGATGTCACTAACTTTGAAACAAAAACAATGCATAAAACTGTAGAAAAATAACAAATGGGAAGAAAAATGGGACACAAACCATACAAGGACGTCAGTACATATTTTTAATTACCGCATCTAATGGCAATTAGGTCGTAATGTTCTACGCACATCGTGTATTCCATTCATTGTCAGGTATTATTGATTCGCTTGTGCTATAGTACTCTATGGTGGTGTATATGGTGACGTAGCGATCACGCCACCTTCTTCATGCCTATTCTAGCACTGTGATTGGTCGAACAGTGTAATCCCCCACCCCAAACAAAAATACGACACATTCAACACGTTTAGTGCTGCCAGCTTGAATCGATTTCCAACTCGATTCTGAAATCGATAGAGACAGAGTTACATGGATTTTCGAAAAGATTTCTGTGAATATTTCAAGGATATTTGTCGCTTTACTAATTGATAAATACACTTTACTAGTTGCTTGTGTAGTAAAAATGCAATAAATCAGGTTGGAAAGTACTTAAACATGTGGTTGAAAGTTTAAAATCGATTAAATCGAATTAATGTCAAATTGTGTTGCAGAGTACGTCACTGACTAGTTCGGATTTGCTAGACGTTAGGAATCCCGCTAGTGTTTACCTCAAATTTATTTGAAAATTTGGTGATAATTTACAAGTGTATTATACGCAGTGGGCCAGTCAGGACACTAGGTGAGTATTTCAGTTCAATATTTTGTTATTAACGCTGTACGGAAATTATAGTCCGATCGCAAAAAATATAACCTAAAAGAAAAATCTTGGCGAGATTTTTATTAGAATTTCCCTGTTCTATTTGCTTTCTAGGTGAAATTATTGCGAGAAATATGTTTAATACTAAACCTTTACTGATCTAATGATATTATCTAGATACTTTGACCCTTACTTTTGTTATAAATACCCTCTTTAGGTTCCTTAGCACCATTATTTCTTCATCACTTTACTCAGTAAATTAGAATATAACGGGAGTGGTTTCACGTATGGAATCTTAATATAAAATCGTTGTATGAAACTATGAATCCGTTACCCTTGTTTCGGTTTCATATATTTACATTTTTATTTCAAAATGCAACTTTCAAAATCGAGTGATCTGCATTTGCGCTTGTGTGTTATTCTGCGCCAATGTATTTGTTTATAATTTTATCAAACAAAACATTTGATAAGATAATGAATACCTATTGAAGATTATTTCAGTACTGGTAGACCATACATTAAAAAAAATCTAGTGTGTATAAAATGAATAAGTGGGTAGGACCACTTATTAATTTTTTTGGCAAGACCCAAAAGAGATAATATAAAATATTTTTTGTTATAATTGATCTGTCCAAATTTTATTTCTTTTATTTTTAAAATAAATCAGTAATTCTCATTTTCTCTTATAAAGTAATTATTATTAATTACTCAGATACCCACGAAATGAGACACAATAGTAAAACAATAACAGCGCTGTCTCATAGGACCGGTTGGGGATTCAAACGTTAAGATTATGTCTTTTGTATCCTAGGTACTTACTAATACACTCCAGCCTAACTCTAACTAATAGGTAGGTAGTCAGACAAATAATTTTCGGATGATTATGATTAGATAGCAATATGCAATCTTCTGACATGAAAAAAAAATACATTTTAGTATTTTATTGCATTTCATTCAGACATTTATTAGAGCCCGGATACAATACTAATCCATATTCACTCTGCGACCAAAGGTTAATAGTAACTAATTAAAGTTATGTCTTTATTCAAATTATGTAAATTAAAACTTATGTAATAATAAATTATTCTAAATTGACCTCCTGACCTAACTATTTACATAACAATGGATAATAAAGTTTTGTAATTATATAAAATAAAAATAGAAATGTTTCTTGTACACACTTCTAAATTTGTTTGTGGTCAGTCCTATTTATGGAAATATGTTTTGGTCACCATTTTGTATTTGTTATTTTATGTATTAATTTTCCAAAGATAAAGAATGTGTACGAAGTACTACTACAGGGAATGTTTAAGAGTTACTGTGACGGGTGACACATTAACCTATCACATACCCGCAAAACGAGACACAATAGTAAAACAATAATAGCGTGGTCTCATAGGACCGGTCGGGGATTCATGAATTTAGGGTCTAGTCAATAAAATTGTGACACACCCTCTCGCTCCACCCAAGCTATAGATCCTTGATGATTTTTCATATAAAACATTGCGTTCTACAATATTTAACAAATCTTTAAAAGTATTCAATAATGCTGACAAGCTGTTTGAGTTTTGATTTGAATTTAATCAGTAGTATGTATCCTGTTTGATTTTTATATCTTTATCTAAAATTCTTAATCCTTCACAGTGATTTGACAATTCATGTAAAAAATATTTAATTCATGAATCCCCCGACGGGTCTCATTGGACCGCGCTGTTATTGTTTTACTATTGTGTCTCGATTTGCGGGTATTGATAGGTTAATGTTAGACCACTTGTGCAATCATGTGAAATTTCGTTTTATGCTTACAGTGGTAAACATAATAGTGGTTTCTTAGTAGGTATGCTGATCTGCTATGATTATGCTTTTTTGAAAATCCCATCAGGTTTTTTTTATAATGGGGTAGGCAATACAGCTGTTGTGCTTTTAAGCTGACAGTTTATGTACCTAGTTGATGTTACAGGTTCATATTACATAAATTAAAACAAACATTAAACAAATAAAAAGATTTGTAGTAATTTCTTTATTAAATTGTTATTTATTATGAGCCTGTTGTGTCCCGCTGCTGCGCAAAGAATGGACGAATTATTTTCTGTTTTAACCTATCAATGCCCGCGAAACGAGACACAATAGAAAGATAATAACAGCGCGGTCCTATAGGACCGGTCGGAGATTCATGAATTAATCCATCTTTGACCAAGCCTTATTCCAATATTATCTATACTAATAGTATAAAGCATAGACCAGCTAGTTTTAAAAAAAACCATAATTGCAAAAAAAAATCTGAAAAAGAAGTCATCACGTTGTTGCCCCGAGATGAGGTGTTACCTCACAGCCACAGAGCTGCGTGTTCGCACGGCAGGGTCACGCAAGGCCGTGGACTTCGCACTTCCCGCTCAAGTCCCCCAAATTGCGCTCATCGCGCGGCGCGACCGCACGTGGCGGTAGCGACTACGAGCTCACGATCATGTGGAGGAAAATAATTTATACCGTCTGATTTTTTTTTTTCAGACCTAAATATTGCAAACAAAGACAAGGTTTTACAAACTGTAATATACAAAATGTTCAGTAGGTACATTATTTTTTTTCGAATAATTCGAGACAATGAATGGAACAGCAGATATTTTTCTGGTTAAAAATCGTGCAGTAAGACTAAATAATAACCAGCATTCGGGCCGATCTTAGGTTGAGATAGGACCTGTCTTAGCCAAGTCGTTACTCGTTATTGGTGATCTAGATAGGTCACTCCATGACATATACAGACAGCTACATCTAGTTAGAATGGAAGCCGACCCCATATTGGAAAAAGGCTATGTATCGTAGATTCAGTAGATTGTATAATATCTAGGGAGAAGTTCTCGTTGGGCTAAATTAAGAGTTACCTGGATGCTGCCCTGAAGCCACGAGGTCAACTGGAAAAACACGCGTGTGTTTTAGTCGGTAAAAGTCTGACTCTCCCATCTCGCCCCACCCACAGTGGTGGTAGTCTAGTAGTTATTTGATGATTATTTACGTCATAAAAAAACGTAGAATCATGGTTAAATAACAGGTCACGGGGCTTACCGAGATCGGTCCGTGGTTGGGTGACCATCCATTATTATAAACCGAGACTTCGACTTTATGCCTCAGAAAGCACGTTAAGCAGTTGGTTTCTGTTATTGACGTACCTCATTTTTTTAATTGTCGATAGGCTCGCGCTTAACCACTATCTCACCTGATGGTAAGCGATGATGTGGTCGACGGTGGAGTACGCTTAAGTATCTAACCTATTCAGTCTTGACTTAAAGACCCCTAAGTCTAGGCTATCAAGAAACACTGACTCCGGCAGGGAATTCCAGTCAAATCCCATAAATCTAAAGACGATGACTTTCTGTAGTCATTGTGGCATAGTACGTAGTAGCTTTACGTAAAAAGTAATTTCCTTCTTCTAGTCTAGTCAGCTGTATTTATCTAGGCTGAGCCATCGATAAAATCGTACCACCACCTTGTTATTAGCTATTTCCGATATTGGATTGCGTTGCGGTAGGCACAACGTGGACGTAGTACTCAAACGCATGATTTGAATTTACCCTTCCGTAAAAACAAAATCTACTCTAAGTAGTTGTTCTTGTTTTAAATATTGTTTTTATAAGAGAAAGGAAGGCCAAACAAAAAATGGATGGATTGTGTGGGAAGTAGTAGGATTTGCCTGCTGCGGTCTTCCCGTCCGATTATAATTTGGGTATCTTCAAGAGTAGAGTGAATAGGCTCTTAATGAACTAGTACGCCTCACCATCAACGATTGCATCGCTTACCATCAGGTGGGATTGCAGTCAAGTAGGTACTTGTTTATGTTATATAAAAAAACTAGCTTCCGCCCGCGGCTTCGCCCGCAACAATAAAATCGAAGAATAAATAAGATCACGCTTCTTTTTTTTTCCTATATGTTAATCCAGGGTATAACCTAACTACATACCAAATTTCAACCAAATCGGTCCAGCCGTTTTTGCGTGAAAGAGTAACAAACATACATCCATCCTCACAAACTTTCGCATTTATAATATTAGTAGGATATGTAAAGATCAATGTGTGATATAAAAGGAAAAGAGTTAGTGATAGCATAACGGGTGTCAGAACAGTAGAAGAAAAAAACATGTTACGCCAACCCCAAATAACACGAGATAAAGGCAGAAAGACGATGAAGAATGTTTTTAGTATAGATACGTACCGAAGTTCGAACCTCATAATTATATACTTAAAACTACGTATACGCGGTACCGTAACTTCTGTAATACTTTATTGCGTAAATTAAAAACTGCCTATGAGAAAAGTGAACTAGACAAAGCAAAGAATAATCCGAAAGCTCTCTGGAAGACTATTAAAAAAATCAGTAACACAAGTAAAATAAAAAAGAGCCCTGTGGAACTGTTACAAACATCTGGTGATCCCAAATCCTCCATAAATGATGTGTGCAAATTTTTCACTAACATAGGGAAAAATATGGCAGCTAACATTATTCCTCAGTCTCATAGTGTCTCCAATAATGTGTCTGATTCGCAGTCCAGAAATACCAGTAACATCTCTTTTGCCTCCTCCAACTCCCTTGTGCTGCTAGATGTTGATGAAACAGAGGTTGAATCTCTTATAATGCAGTTGCGAAATGATTGCGCAATGGGTTGGGATGGTATATCGCCGGTGTTGTTGAAAATGTGTCGTAAATCGCTTATTCCGCCATTGACACATATTTTCAATAAATGTCTACAAGAGGGTGTTTTCCCTGATGCGTTAAAAAGGGCAATTATCCATCCAATCCACAAGGCAGGGAACAGAAACTGTGTCAACAACTACAGACCCATCTCGGTTCTCTCAGCTCTTTCCAAAGTACTCGAAAGGATCCTTAATAAACGTCTAAAAAGTTTCCTGGACAAATATAATATCATAGCTGACAACCAGTATGGTTTTCGTACTGGGGTTTCCACCGAAGATGCAGTACTCAACCTGACGCAAATGATTACTAAGAATCTTGACAGTAAAATTAAATGTCTAGGAAATTTCCTCGACTTGTCTAAAGCTTTCGACACAGTCTCTGTTCCCTTGCTCTTCACTAAATTGGAAATGATTGGCATAAGAGGTGTCGCCCTCAAAATCTTCAAAGACTATCTCACTAATCGTTCTCAAGTCACCAAAATTGATAATTTCATTAGTGACGAAGAATTTGTCTCTCACGGTGTTCCTCAGGGTAGCATCCTCGGGCCTATTTTATTTCTGATCTACGTTAACGACCTGTGTAGAATGTCCCTTTCCAATGCCAAAATACTTGCATACGCCGATGACACGGTTATTGTAGTTGATGGATTGACTTGGGATGCTGTTAGGATTAGCTCAGAATTAGCTCTTGTAAAAGTAATGAATTGGCTCAATCTGAATCTGCTAACTCTTAATCTTGACAAGACTTCATATATACCTTTCTCCATTCGCCATAACACCGCGCCTGACCAAACCTACTCAATAATAGCGCATACCTGTCCACGGTTATCATCTCCATGCCAATGTCTGCCAGTCATTAGAACACACAATGTCAAGTATCTTGGAGTGCATATTGATACAGGGTTGCGATGGGATTATCAGATTAGTGCTTTGACCTCCAGAACTATGAGGCTGATTCACATTTTTAAGTCACTCAGAGAATCCGCCGACGTTGACACTTTAAAAATGGTTTTTTATACCCTATGTCAATCAATTGTTGGGTATTGTATCACGGCATGGGGAGGCGCTGCGAAAACCAGTCTGGTCAGAGTCGAGAGAGCACAAAGAGCCATATTGAAAGTCATGCTGCGTAGACCGTTTCGCTATTCTACATCACAGCTATACTCGGAATGTCAGGTACTTTCGGTCCGCCAGCTCTATGTCCTCCGGACAGTTCTTAGAAGACACGCATGGGTCTCTCCTTCTGATCCCAATAAGCGTACTAACATTCCACCAGGCACGCAACAAAAAACATCGTTCTCCAGAACACAATTCAATACACTGAGCGCCCACATTTACAAAAAAGCACACAAGGACCTTAACATCCGTGACCTCAATCAGCACACAGTGAAAATGATGGTGACAGAATGGCTTCTGAAACAGGATTATGCTCAAACGGAATCTTTGCTCACATACATTGCTTGACTATATTTACAATTACAATTTCAATATCTTCTCACTGTACACCTCACCCTCACTACTACATATACACCTGGCTGTGCAGTTACACACACTCCTTCACTCACACATTATCCCCTCACCTATTTCCCTCAAATATATGGTAGACTGACACACTCCTCAAGTTTTGTTCTTGTTTGTATACAAATATTTAATAGCTGACCACTGTCTCTTAAGATACAGGATAACCCTAGTTTAAGAGACAGGGCTCACCATTTTTGTACGGATCTTTTTCAATTTGATTTAATGTCTGCACTACCTATTCTACCAGCAATGTTTAACTTTGTTTGTATTTGTATTAAGGTTACCTTATACGAATATTGTATTTATTTTTCTTCCAATTTTGGTTGTATCTGTAAGTTTTGGAACAAATAAAATTATTATTATTATTATTATAGTTATTCTTCAGTTTCTTGTCACAGTTGATAAACGGCACCTGCCTAGAAAATTATACAACACACCAGCTGCGGGCAGGTGTCTTTCATGTGACATTTAAAATAATAATGGCATACCTACGGTCTACCTACCTAAATATATCGATTGACCGTTACCTTTCTTAAGCCTAGTTTTCACAGGCCTAGTAGCTGGGCTGTCCTTTACTGTTCGCCAGTTACTGGAAAGCTCTTTAAGAAAAAAGCCTTGAGCACAGCGCTGCCGCAAGGCTGTTTCCTTAAAGGATAGCGTCTAACTGTTTAGTGAATACCGATTTGGATTTCGTCGCTGCTGTTTAAGGCTGTTTTCTTAGAGAATAACACTCCAGGGCCTGTGTAAACTAGACTTATTTATTATTGATAGGCTCGCGCTTGACTGGAAGCCGACCCCAAAATAATTGGGAAAAGGCTAGGTAGATGATGATTGATAGACTCGCGCTTGACCACATCTCACCTGATGGTAAGCGATCATATGGTCGACGATGGAGCACTCTTGCCTAGAAGCAACCTATTCACTCTTGACTTAAAGACCCCTAGGTTGTAGCTATCAGGAAACACAGACCCCGGCAGGGAATTCCACTCTTTTGAGCTTATTCTGTCTTAGAAACAGTACAGACCTATCTGTTACTGCTTGCGCTGTTAGTTACCCAAAATCTAACTTAATCTCTGTTTTTTTGAATGTTTCAAATTTTTCCAACAACAAAATTAGATCGACCTGATTAAATCGTATCTCTGGGGTTTGTTAAAAAGTATTTAATTTTGTTTAAAGAAGAAATATCTATCTCACTTCTGATTATTATTGTCCCTGAAGTATTTCTGTTAATTGCTTGTTGTACTTTTTTTACAAATGGCTCACCTTGCTTCAAGTTTTGTTGTTCCAGTCCATCGGGATTTTAAACAAAAAATTGTACAGCGAATATTGGACTTTGAAATTGTTTTCGGAATAATTAGTAGAGTTATATAACTACAAACTGTTAGTTATTTTGACGGTTATGGAATGGATATTACTGTTTTTATCACAATATTTACGCTGTAGCTTTACGCACACATAGCAATTAGTAATAAGCCAGTAGTTACACTAAAATTATTCATGGAATATGCTAATTACATAGAATTGGGTATCTACTTGTTTATTTATTTTTTTATTATTAGTATCAAAAAGTAACTATTCAAAATCGTAAATAGAAAGATTTTTTCTATTCATTAAAAATTCCTTTTTTATTTATTTATTTAAAATTATGTAAATAACACCATCAGAGCTCTTAACACCAATGCGATGCTATTACCAGCTATACATATGTATTTTATTACATATGTATTAAATTTATACAAAAATATTAAAAAAAAAATATGCATCGATTTTTTAACCAAAAAAACAACATAAACATACTGCTTATTAGAAACTTGTCGAGTAACAAAAATAAGATGCGAAACTTAAATGTATTGGCGGCGTCCTCTCGCCCCATAGTTCAGGCCATGGTCCAAATCGAGAAGGAATGGAAGCGATCGCCTCCTACGAAGCAGAAATACTAGCGAAGGAAAGGGCTGCAACCATGAGAGAACGGACACCCTCATGCCCCAGCCAGGAGATGGCCGGGCGGCCAGAATAAAATTAAATAACAGGGCCATCCCCAGCCACCGTAGACACGGGCTGTCGGTAGACGAACAAAGGGTTGCTCGTCATCTGGCAAACTGGCTAGGACTGTGCTCGTCTCATCGACGAAGTGTAGTATTAAATGTACGCTTTCAAAAAAAACCGCTCTTAGGTTATGCCGGTTATACGCATAGGAGATAGCGAGAAGTTCCCATCTCGCCCCCATTCTTTCAAAAAATATTTTTGGAAATGCTAGTTGTTGCTTCTTATTAGTGATACTGATTTATTTTTAGTGTTATTTCTTGTCTAATTCAAAATGTTGTACAAAAATAAACATAAGTACCAAATTCATTATCAATCAAAACTGTACCAGCCTTTAGTACCATTAAAAATCCCCAAATTCTGCTTACCCCGTAATAATATCTGTGTGTATATTCTTCGGTAGCTGTCGCTAGCCTTCCGACTGTCTCTAATGGACACCGCTCATACTACGAACCTCAAATATGGCGGAATGCGAAAGGTCAACAAACTTACTAAAAGCTTCAGTACACAAAAGCTTTTAAATTTTACTCCCGTTGGGGGCAAACTCGATAAAATATGTACTACTTCTGCTGTCTATATTTCACGGTGACTTTATTTTATTAAAATTGACTTTATGTTTCATAAATACCGTTGAACAGTTGACCAAACTCAAATTGTTTGTAGTGCAGTAACTTGTACAAAATTCTTGCTGGTTTCATTGCACGCAGCTAGCTTGACCGTTTCGCTTGACAAAACAAGAAAATCAGGGTGGTCAGACAAAGTGTGCACAACGATGTAAACTCTGTGAACGGTCAATAAGTAATACATTCGTTCCTAATACATTGTAGTTTAATAAATTAACAGCCAATGATAACTACCTATATTAAATACATATAATTATTTACATACAAAACTACTTGCTAGTGAACAAGACGAATTTTTAGGGTTCCGTATCCAAAGGGAAAACGAGACCCTATTACTAAGACTCATCTGTCCGTTCAGACAGACAGATCTGTCTGTCCTTTTTACCAGGCTGTATCACTTGAACCGTGATATGGTACCCTTTGGGCGCTAGTCCGATTCGCTCTTGCCTGGTTTTTGTTACGTGGGCCTTTTACACGCACGCATTCTTCAGCCATTGTATCAAACCCTAATAAAGTCAGCAATCCACAACACTATCTTGCAACTAATCAGACAATTAACATTCTTTCCCTTCCCTACAGAAATAGACTGAACTCGTCGACAGATAACCGTAGACACTGTAGCCAGCTATTTTTAGCGATCCACACCGTAATTGGAAAAATGGCACGTTTATGGAAAATTGGCTTTGTGTCTATCTTTAGCTTTCTTAGTTCCAGGAAAAATATTCTTCCTTAATCAGTATTGAAGGGAGAGGCTGTCTATAATTGGATACTGTTGGAACAATATTTCTATTTATCTCTTACCTAGCTGAACTTTGAACCTTTCATCTGCGTCATAAAAGGTCCTTGGGCAAAATACGCTCTTATTCCGAGTAGTTTCGGCTGTGCGTTGTTATGTCAGTCAATCAGTTTCTCCTTTCTCAAAGAAACATATTCCTAGGATAAAAAGGTAATTCAGGACATTTTCTTGCCGTGTATCAAGTAATATCATCGAAACAAAGAAGAAAAACTAACATGCACACACTCCCAAACCTTCACTTTTAATATGTGATGTCTCAATGTCCGGTCCTTCAAGATAATGTAGTACGTTCCGAGGTCATTATCTCGTCGCCTTTCCAGTTCAGTACAAAGTACGGGCAGACATCAGGCGATCCGCCTTTATCTGTGCCCCACTTGTCTTCAGATAAACTGTATAACACCCGCGGAGCAAAACAAGAGGCTGAGGTATGAACTACCTGATAAACATTTGTGTCATGTTAAGACAATGCCTCTTGATAGGTCATCTTGAGGACACTGATTGTGTTGGATTCCTCTCGTTTGTCATGCTTATAAAGGATTGGTGTCGTTGTTACGAATTGTCTCTTTGTGATTAAGATTTTTTTCGTGGATATCGTTGACTCATTTCTGATTGGAAACTCCGATTTGTTGCTCACAAGCAGACGATTCTTCAGATAATTTGCAGGGTCTTTCCCATTCTTCGCCACTTTTTATTTGACTAGCTGCATTGCTTTTTTCCCTATTTTTTTTTTTTGATGTTGCATAGGCTCGCGTTTGACCGCTATCTCACCTGATGGTAAGTGATGATGTGGCCGACGATGGAACACGCTTGCCTAGCCTATCCACTCTTGACTTAAAGACCCCTAGGTTATAGCTATCTGAAACACGGATTCGCTGTACCCGCAATGTATGTTGTATGTGCTCCCAAAACGCTTTGCACGAATGGTCCTTTCCTTTCAACAAGTTTTAAAAGCTTGAAATAAAAATCATTAGCACATTATCTGCCCTTATCAACGCCATGGGTCCCATAACGGTCAGTGCACAGACATTATCAGCAATATGTCATGTTTTATCTCAGTGTCTGCCGTTTGCTCTTCCTCCGATAGACTGCTGACCTTCGATTGTTATCACTGTCTAAGGTTCGGTATTGACACATCAAGTTATTTGTATTTTTATTTATTACAAGACAAGATAGGGAAACACAGAAGCACATTATTTTTTTCAATTATTTGTAGTCGTTTTTGAAGTTTGGTAGTATTATCATTTGCGAAATCGGATAGTATGTCTAAATTGGAGGTGTCACTGTAATAAGGCTTAATATTTTCAAGCTTACCCTGTTACTAAAACTCTGCTGTTCGTCTGTCACCAGGCTATAGACCAGGTCACCAGGATATATCTTATGAACCGTGATACCTAGACGTTGAAATTTCACAGATGATGTATTTGAGCTGCTGCTACTAAAAACTGAATGAACTAAATATTTAAGTAGGGCTCCTATACAACGAACGTGACTTTTTTGGTGTTTTTTTGCTACGGATCGTAGGAAACCCTTTGTGCTCGAGTCCGATTCGCACTTAGCCAGTTTTTTTTACAATTAAACAACATACAACACCGGTAGTTGCAGATAACTTAATAATTAACTCGTCTACTGCAGTCATCCCCCACCCCACGAAGCATACTTCACAATACCCCCGTCTAAATTCTTCCACGACTCAGATACAGCATTACAGGCCCTATTTATTAGGCTTTAGATCACTATTATCGGTTGAATCAGACTCTATCATCCGTCTGTCGGTCTATTGATCCATTCTCTGTACTCCATTTCTAGCATTGTGTTACAGGGCAAGCCTTTATGATTTACAATGCGGGTTCGTTCGTTGTGTTATTTTCTTTAGCTGAGGTCTTTCGAGACGCTTTATTTCTGTAATAGGGCTCCTGAAGAAAAGGGTACTTAAAATACTGGCTTGCTGGTCTAGTAGCTTTGATTCCCAACCAAGACAAACGTGATGAGCACGATCATTTTTGTTCTGTGTCTGGGTGCAATTTATCTATAATTAATTAATAAATACGTGTTTCGAAATATTTAAGTATCTTTATCAGTTGTTTAGTAGTACTTATAACACATGCTCTGTTTAATATAAGGCTAGATGGCGGTGTGTGAATATTGTGAAATATTATGTTATTATATTTCTACTCGATCAAGATGAATAGACAGAGTTTGCCAGTTTTCTTAGTAACGTCTTTTTTTCTCGTACATGCCTATAAATAGGGAGGATCCTGTAAGTAATCAAGTAATAATGAAAGTAGTGTGCTATGTAAGCTTAGGTAAAGGCAAACCCCGGATTGGTTGTCGCTCTCAATCAAGCACTAATCGCTTTTCCCAACACGTTCTTCTATCGGAGCAATTTGTGGTTCCATTTCTCTTTATTGTATTAACTTTTACACAGCTTTGTGTCAATATCACTTAGTTACTTTTAGCTTTAAACTACTGACGTTTGGTTTTTAATTCCATTGAAACATTTCCTGAACTTTTTAATTTAATTTGGAATTTATATACCCATGTCCGATCACGGTATCGGCAATCGTAGATATATGCAGACAATAATTCATCATGATCTGTGTGGCAGTTTCTTAAGCTAGGTTTTCCAGCACGCGCCGTGCATCTAACTGTGTCAAGGAGGAAAGTTCATAGGGCACGCGTGTCGAGGCACAGCGCACCTGAACCCTTTGGACCGGGTGTTGACTGACACTTGACCATTGCCTCCTCGCCTCTCGTACTTTGCCGCCCCGACGATACAAGCTGACACACATAGATTATGACACGGAGCAACAATCCTTGGAGTTTGTACCGAGATCCACGATAGCGGGGTGCCGTTTTGTTTGTTTGTTGTTCCTTATCTTGAATGATTGATTTGTCACAGATGATGAATGTACTTTGTGATGAGGAAAAGTTAGGTTTAGAATTTTTAGTAAATGGTGTACTGAAAGTTAGGGACGGTAATCAAATTTTGTATTGCTATATCGTCTCTCCATTAGCCCTACCCTTTAACTAAATGGCAATTTCCTGTACCCAACATTTCAACCCCAATTACGGCGTATCGCTTCGACCTTCAAAAGTTTAACTATCAACCGGATGCCCACATTGGGCACATAAAGTGGCCGCCATGTAAGTTATGTTGTGGGGGATGTAAACGAAGGAACAGTACGCCCATATTTGATTGCATTGGAAGTAACGCGGGACGGGCGTCTATTCTCGTCCGGGAGTATGGACTTCGCCCCCAGAACCGAGCCCGGCCATTATCCCATCGCTCCCGTCTGCGCGAGAGTCGCTTTCCGGCGAGTGCCATCCGTTTGTAGGGCGACCACGCGAAGGGTCCGCACGAGGACCCTAACCATTACTTGTTTTTTTTGTGATGCTTCATGGTGTGCCAGATAAACGTGTTTTCTTTCTTTCTTTCACGGACTTGAACAAAACGTATTCAAACTCCTCTTAACCAAAATACTTACCGCCTGGTGACAACTATTGACGGATATCACAAGGACATGCAAGCGTAATTTAATTAATAATGTAACCACGAAGGTACAAATAGTCGTCATAAAATTAACCCCAAATGTGTACAGGAGCGCGCTCGGCAAGCTTTGACCACGGGACAATAATGTAATTGACGGTCAGGGACCGCAAACATTCATATGAAATCAAGTATTCTGTTTATTTACTATTTCATCATTTGTGTGCATTTTCCGGATAGGTAACAATGCTATTTCTCCTACAATCTATAATGTTACATATTATGTATGCAGCAGTTTTATTCCCTTAAAATTATGAAGTTAGAAGAGCGACACAACTTAGAAGTTCCAAGTTGACTCGCGAATAACATTATGCTTCCTGCCTCCGTGGCCGCCGAGAACTCGCTAAGGAGATTCATAACTGCCGCCTTGACGATGGTATTAGAAAACTTCACTTTATGAATAAACTTTACTTGCAATAACATAGTTAAGACTTTGTTATTACGTTATCTTCAGTTCAATAAACGTTGTTTCTTTGAAATCGTTCACCTGTCGCCCGAGGGTTTTATTTTGAAACATCTCATTATTGTTTACTATCGTACACTGCCATCTGATCTCAGAGAGTCGTTCACTCGCATGATTCATTCAATTAGAATGAACCGCTCAATATCTTGGCGGTATGTTTACGAATTATTGAATGAACTTACTCATATGATCGATCAGGCCATTCCCAGATGGAATTGCGTCACTTACTCGTTAATCCGGAAATGCATTTCCTTGTTTTATGAACTTTGTATACATCGTCATTTTATAGTGATTGATAAATGCTAGGGCAAAGTTTTAACGATTTTCCTGTGACAATTCAACTAGGAATAAATAGTAACGTAGATTTCCCCGTAATATTCAGTTCTTTGTGGTAAGGACATACGGCACAAATTATATATTATTTACTACACATGCGTCACAAAAAAGTAGAAGAGTTAATCAGTAGGAGCAAAGTCCGTAATATCTTCTTGCAACAAAGCATCATGGTCACCGCACACGGAGCGTGCTTAGCTCACTCGCCGCACGTTCCCATTGTCTCACGTGTGTAGGAGTCTTTATAACACAACAAATAACTTGTCATCTCATATCCACCGCTTCATTAGCTCTTATATCATCGTGTTAAAGTTCAGTTTGCGGTGACACCTTCCGCAGGATGTCCCGATTTGTTGTTAAGGCATTATTCTATTCGCAGATCTACGACTTTAATGATAAGTAATCGGTTTCTATTAAGCTCATTATTAGGAGGATCTCTGTTATCAGTGTTTGTCTAATTATTGGGAAGTATCAGTTATGTGGGGTAATACCCATAATGCTCAGTGGGGACTCTGTGATTCCAGGGACGACGGTGGTACTCCGTACTGTGATCACGTCCCTGAGAAGACCACTCCGGAACCCCCTTTGTGCAACCACAGAGGGGTTCCGGACTGGTCTGTCTTTTGTAGTCGAGACCTGTGCTGATTGTGATCACCGAGGTGGTTATAGTGAGGTAAAAATGCCACACTCCCCGGACTTATCCTTAAAGTTCGGGCATCTTTGAAGGTCTCCCTGAAAAAAAAAAAACAAAATAAAGCTTGTTATGTAACTTAAGCGAAGAAGATTTATACTCAGTATTTGCATTACCAAGCAAAATCGTGTTCCAATACCAATATTTGTTTATTGAATAAACAAAGAAATATTGAAATCCAATTAAAAAATATACAAGTCTGAAAATAGCGCCGAAATCGGGGGCTGTTTCACGATTACTTACGAACTCATGCTGACGTCATCTACTGAAGGCTCAATATCTGTTCATGAAACTCTGATTTTTCTTAGATGTTGACTCATTCGTGATCTTATCGTTATCTGCCTACGGTTTATTGGTTTTTTTTTTCGAACAACTCGAGTATTAAAGATCAATCTTCTGCTAATCTGGCAGGCTTGTAAAAAATATCTTATATTTTAAGATGCTCACGAGACTTAAAAATACAGAAAAAATATCTTGTACCTTAATTTACTCAAGAGGCTTAAAAATAGAATGGCTGACACGAAATTGCACCCTACAATCAAGTACCCTGTAAAGTATAGCGTATCGTAATGATGACCATCTTCCAGCACGATGTCTTGGTTTCAAGACTATGGTTTTATTTAACTCGGTAGTAGTAATTCCTTTTTAGGTGTGCAAAATCATAAGTGGAGAGAGAGGATGTGTCAGACGGTTATTGACTAAAACCCAACAAAGTTCTTTATCGTTTGAATCCCTAACCGGTCCTATGAGACCGCGCTGTTATTGTTTTACTATTGTGTCTCGTTTCGCGGGTATCTGAGTAACTAAGTTACCCTTTGCGTTCCTATGCCGCGGTAACTCTCACAAAGATGACAGTACCTCCTACAAAGATAGCTCACAATAACCTAATCATCCTTAAATCACCCTAACTTTATCGCCCACAAAGCCTTCACAATTTCGCTACGAGCTCGAGATATTTAGGCCATATACAGACCTCAAAGCTAAAGCTAGTCAATATGCAGACTAATTTCCCCATTCAAATCACAAGGAACGTGTTCCTCCTACGATCGTTTAGACGGCTAGTGACGACCTCATATGACACGGTGTTCCAGCTAGGAACACCGACGACATTCGGACTTTGATTAATGGAAGCGGTTGGACGGCCGGCCGAGTGCGGGTGCACTGGGCTGTGAACGTGTTTGTTTTCACTAGGCTACACCACAGCCGATATCGATGTCTGGGAATAGCTGATGCGACTGTTGAATACAACAGGAACTGTATTGGTTTCATGGTTCAAGATGCGTTAAATTCTTCCCTCTTTGAAACAGACTCCGTTTCCCAAGTTTTGCTATCTGCATTCGAAGCCACGGTTTATCGTTCAGTCGATATGATGGCTCCACTTGTGATTATCAGTACTTAACTTTAATTATACTGTAATCTAATTGATGCTTTTAAAAGCTCGTCCTCTGAAATTATTTTCTTTGTAATATTGCTTCATAATAACTTAAGTACTTGATGTGAAGTTTGATGGCACAACTGAGTCAGTAATGTAGCTACTTGTCGTAACTCTAACTTGTAATCACAAGAGTAATTTGAGCCCATCATTATGTGAAGCAAATTACGTATAATGAGGCTTAAGGTTTTTTCCTAACGCGACTTATTGTTTTCGCTTAGAATTGTGTTCAGTTCAAGGTAAGGCACACTAGCATAAATGGCATTGCTAAAAACGGAAAGTTATTTTAAAAGGCACTGTTTATGACAAATATTTTCACGCGTAACAGAATTAATGCAGTGACGTAGAAAGGCTGGATGATGTATCAACAATCACGGCCACGTGGGATCGCGCGATCACGCCACCGCGTCTACCACGGGCGCCTAATTCACTTCCAACCGAATCACAACCTGCCCCAACTGTCCGATTCTTCCAAACGAGCATTTTTCGCTTTTCGTCCGCGCGAGAAACAAGATGAGTTCGCCTCACGTGGTACTGGCCCTTCACCGGTTCCACGTCACTGCTGCTTTTCGAGTTTCGACTCAGTTTCCGAACGCGCACCGCGCCGGCCGGACACACCGTGCGTTTGCCTAACGTAACGTCATTAAAGAAAGTTATTTTTTATTCTCTTGTATCGAGTGGCTGTGATAGTCGTTAAGTGATATTTAGGATAGTTCTAGGTTACCAGTTACTGCTAAGTCGGTAAGTTTAATTAGTTTATTTAGACATGTGTTACCACGTGAAGCACAAAGTTTACCGCGTTATGAACAGTTATAATTACCCTATGTGTAGGGGTTCTTAGAAACAACATCGTATGAGATGTTTTAGAATATAAACCTAGATAAGTATTACTCCACGTTATCATAATTTGTAAACAAGTTATTTTCGAGCAGTGAGCGTGCAGCGCGTTGATAGTGATCTTTTCGCACCTGACTTTTATTTGCAATTTGAATGAAGAGTTAACAAAAAACGTCCGGTGATTGGTTTTACTTTTCCTCGGAGTGAAGTGAAGGCTTTAGCACTTAAAAACTTTCACATTTTAAGACTAATTTTTGCTTGCTATATTTTTGCGGGTAGATGAATAAAAAACTATTAAAAAATGAAGTACCTATCAGGAAAATATTAACATTTAGTTCCAAGATATATTTATTGACTCTAATCCAATTGAAGTTATTCATGTTATTTATAAAACCAATATCGACTCAGCTGTTTTATACTTGTCCCTCACCTACATACAAATTACATGACTAAGACAAAGCATCATTTAATTCCAATCGATCTAGAGATTAACAGAAGACTTGACATTTATATAAATACAAGAATTTATGCATAAATATTTCGTACAGACAACAAAGATTTTATCGCTGTCAAAATCATTGACATACGTTTCTTAAACAAAGACGATACATCTTCTGAGGTCAATAGCTCGCTAAACTTAGATGCCACGGTCATCAGCTCAAGTTCCGTATTACGATAAATTATACGAATACATACTATAGTTCTAAAAATATACAGCCCCTGCTCGTGGCTCTTATCGCAGTATAAATATTGTAACTTGTTCCAAGTTTTTAGTGTGAAACAGTCTAATTTTAAAATGGCTTCTGTACGTAATGGTTACGTTACAGTATGTTGGTAAATATCAGCTGCTTCCACAATCTTTTTAGTCTTTTTTCTGGCATGTTGTCTAAGACATTTATCTTCTCTGTGTTTATCTGTCTGACGTTAGTTAATTTGTGGTTTTCCTTAATGGATATCTACTTTCATAGCTTTCACTGTAATAGAACCAAACAAACCATTACTCTCTAGTATCTTTGGATTAGTCGCAATACTTCTCATCTTTATTTCCATCTTAACAAGATGGTCTATAGCAGTTTTTTCATCGACATATATGCCAATTCTAAACAATTTTTCCTTTCTGAAGCATGGTACTTGGTAGTTATATGCAGTTTTCTGAAATGCATAGAGCAGAAGATTTGATTTATGTTTGTAAGCTTGACTGCCTGTTTACCTTGACTGGTATTTTCTCAGTTGTTTCAGGATTAGCCTATTCTACTCTCAATCTACTCTGCTTTAGTTAGACTCCCATTTGAAAAGTAGGAAAGCCCGATACGTAATTATATTATGACTAATCATTGTTTCATTCAGCGTGCATAAATAAATGACTAACATTCACATGAAATGACAACATGTATTTATAAACAAAGCAACTGTAATGATAACTGTAAAAACTACTAATTCGTACCTGAGCAAAGTTTCATTAAATCGTCACATGTTATTGCTATTGTTATTTTAGACGTGTTCTGACATTAGCATGTATTGTTCAAATATCTCATTACTGAGTCAATGACTATTTTCAACGGGTCATTCTACTCTTGAAGCGATTCATTTGCTTGAGAAGGAATTATTTGCAAAAATATACTACTTTCTTGTAGATTTAACAACTAGTTTAATGCCCGTGTTAAATTTGAGGTTATTCCCGAGGTTCTCTTTGTCAAGACTTATATTGTGTGCTCTTTGTAAGCTCTTGTAAAGTTTACCCAACTAGCAACAATGTGTTGTTTAACTACAACGTTGTTACAGACGCAATAAGTGTTAATTTCGTTTGGAGTTCAACCCTTCTCCCCTTCAATAAAGCGAGCCTTGACATTGAATGTAAAGGCCTTGGCCGGAAACACGCGAAACTGTTTAGAATTTTGGCCGTCTCAGTCAAATCTACGCCACGGTTGGTACAAAGAGGGGTCCAAAGGTAGATTATGTCTGTGCTGTTCGTGTGTCCTCCTTTCGTTCGTTGTCGTGAGTCCTTCGCAGATCTTCGCGATCGCTCGCCAACTAATGAGCTTCGTGGCTAGGCTTTCTTTGTACTGAATTACATTAATGGAACGGATAAATGTATTAATCTTCCTGATGTTTCTCATAATTTTCCTGCCTATGAGTGATAGTGTCCTTGCCTAGTAAGAGAATAGGTTTTGAATTAATCAACAAGATAGAAAGTAAATATGATTGATACGATCAATGGTTTCTGTTATGAGAAAATTATTTTGCTATGAGAGTCCTCCATCGACTTGGTTTGGTTACGCTTACTATAGATTGAGTTGAGATAAGTGGGTATGGATATGTAGATTGGTTAAATTAATTCTTTGTCAACTAGCTAGCTTACTTCTCTTAAAAGTAAACAATAAAATACTCTGTAAGAACAGTATTTTTATTGTTCACTTTTATAATCTTCTTCAGAAATAATTTTCTTGATTAGTTACATTGTTCCACTAAGTGTTGCATGCTGTTCTACGGTTGTGATCGTTATGCTGCCTCATAACAATCCACGACGATTGTCGAAGACAATTCATGCGTGACAATCTGACAAATGTACGGACGGTGCTGCTATTTTTCTCTGAATATTAAATGAAAATGGTCATGCTGTTTACCAGTGTTGGGCAAAATGAAATCTAACTACTGATTACTAACTACAACTACATATTGTAGTTAGTAATCAAAACTACAAATTACATTAAATAATCGTAAAAAGTAGTTAAAAATTTTTGATTACTAACTACAAATTGTAGTTGCAATCACGATTACGAGATTACTTTTTATAACTACCTACACATTTTAAATAATCAAACGCGCGTTCATGTACCGACTTGTCGTTTACTAGTTAGGTAGCTAGAGTGTGATGTCGTGACTGTTAGAGCGAGGACGCACTACCTTTTGCTATAGCGCGCTGTCACTCTCGCTCGTTGCATGTCGTTACGAGTCGTTTTTTGGTGACAGTGTATGCAATTGCGTCTAACAGTGCGTACATCCGTTTGCCATTTCTTACCGTACTTTTAAAATCACTGCTGCGCGTACGCTACTTTGTTATTTTCTTGTGATTCTAGTTAGTTGTGCAATATGAACGATTCAGATGAGTTTCTATCTCTGTGTAATGAAGCTTCAACTTCAAGTTCTAACAGCGTAGTGGAAAATGTTAGCAAAAACTTGCCGCGAATTCTTGATGGAAAGTTCTTTCAATTTTGTAAAGAAAAGTCTACAGATCGCAAACGAGTTGGAATGTGTACGTTGTGCTTGCCAAAACAAGTCAAAATATCCGGAACGTTGCCTTCAACGTCTAACTTTGTTACGCACCTAAAAAGAAAACACGGAGAAAGTGCACTCAACGACTATAAAACATATTTTGCCAGTAATAAAAAAACGAAGAAAACAACTCCAGAAACTCAGTCACAGTCAAAATCTAAGGCATCACAAGAAGAATTTAATGAAAATATTGTCAAATTTTTCATACATTCCCTGATACCCCTTAGAGCAATTGAGGATCCGTACCTGAAAAAAACCTATGAAAATGCAGGTATGTGTCAAAATGGCTTTACCTTAATGAGTCGACGATCTTTGGGACGTTTTATAAATGATTATTATATAAAAGAAATACGTGATATAAAAACCGTGCTTCAAGATACTTCATATGTATGTACTACAGCAGATATTTGGTCTGGAAAAAAAAGAAGTTTCATAGGAGTCACGGCACATTGGATTAAGTCTGATTTGCAAAGAGAATCTAAGACACTGGCATGTCGAAGATTCAAAGGGACGCATAGCTATGACAGAATTGCTGTTTTATTAGAAGATATTCATAGTGAATTTGGACTTGACTTGCGAAAAGTGCTATCTACTATCACCGATAATGGAAGTAATTTTGTAAAGGCTTTCGCAGAGTTTGGTGTGGAAATAGAGTCTATTAATTCGACCGAAATAGTTGAATTTGAAGATAAAGACTCTGAAGTTGAAGACATTTTTAATGCTTCAGAAGATGATGTTCAATCAGAAATTAGTAGTACAACGTCGCATGACAAGTCTGAAACCGATCCCTTATCTATTGAAAATGTTCATGTGTCTCCTGAATTGCCAGCTCACCTGAGATGTTCTGATCATAAACTTAACTTGTGTGCAACCACAGATGCTGGAAAAGTGCTTCGAAATCAAAATACCAGCCTATCCAAAATGCATGAGCGAGTAATAAATAAATGCAACAAACTATGGAATGCTGCTGGTCGGCCAAAATCAGCAGAAATAATCCAAACGGTTTTGGGACACACCTTATCAAGGCCAGGAGACACTAGGTGGAATAGTACTTACGACGCACTAGAACAAATATATGCTATAAAAGATAAAAGCATTCCGCTGTATGAAACTTTAAAAATCAGTGGCAGTGGTCAGTTGCGGCAAAACGAATTCCATTACATCCAAGAATACTTAAAATGTTCTAAACCAATAGCAGAGGCACTTGACATTTTGCAAGGTGAAAAGGATATGTATTATGGTTTACTACTTCCTTGTTTATTATCTCTGAGAAGAAAATTACAAAAACTATGCAATGAAAACTTTGTTTACTGTAACAGTTTGGCAAGAACGCACTTGGAAAGCGTAAATAACCGGTTTAATGACATTTTTGATTTTTGTACCACCAAAGCACAAAATGCAGCGATCGCTGCTATGTCTTTACCACGATTTAAAACAAAATGGTTTTCGTGTATTCCCACAGAAGAGCATCAAAGATTGAAAACATTTTTCAAAGCAGCTATTGCAAAAGAAGTCTCGGAAAATACTGATTCGAGTTCAGCAATAAAAAATCAAAATAAAAATGATTTTTTTCAATTTGATAGCTCTTCTTCTGATACTGAGGAAGACGTATACCGAGTGCAGAGGTCAAAAGCTGATCAGATAGTTTCCTATTATTTATCAGATATGGAACAAGATTTAAATGCTCTTCATAGATACCCAGAAGTGAAAAAAGTATTTATAAAATACAATACCCCTTTACCTTCTTCGGCTCCAGTGGAAAGACTATTTTCATACGCCACTATAATAAATCATCCGAAATCTCACAAGCTGTCAGATGAAATGTTCGAAAAACGAGTAGTATTGAAGGCTAATTTGAAAGATTAGCCCAATCGACGTTTTTTTTTTTATTTTATTTTATTCGTAAATAATTTGGATTTCGTTGATTTTTCCTGAGTAAAGTTGAGTTTTTTTATTACTTGTCAATCAGGTCAATAATAATATCGCAGAAATATAAACACATTTACAGCTTCAAGCTTTGTGTTCAATTATTCATAAAAATAAACATACGTGAAATAGACTGAAGTTTTTTTTTTATACAGTCGGATTCCATTTTTTTTTTTCATTAAATTTTAGTGCCCGATTCCGTTTTTCAAAATCGACCTATAATTCTAACACATTATATTATATTTAAATACAAAATACAAGTTCTTAGCAGTCAAATAATTATCAGTAGTTATAACTACTAGACTACAGCAATCAAATTAGTAACTACTTCATGTAGTTTGATTACTTTAGTTAAGTTAAATGTAATCGTAACTACATGTAGTTAACTACTTTTAATCGTAATTAGTAATCTGATTACAAAATAGTAGTTAACTACGCCCTACACTGCTGTTTACAATAACTGCACGACTCCTCTAACTAGAATTTGATAACTTTTAATGAACAATTCTTAACCAACTATTGTTTGTATTTTTGCTGTGTCATTCAAGTATTTCCTTTCCTCGTTTAATCGCTGTAAGTATGTAGACATTCCACTTCTGATTTATCTAGATGGTTCTGAACGAGACTGTCCAAAATGAAAACCCTTTCAAAAGCTGTCATCTAAAATTCTGAACGGTTTCGCATACAAATACCCGTCTTTGGCGGACTGTTTTAATATTGAAAGGGGTGTCTCGAAGATGTCTTATGTTAGGGCAGGTTCGCATTGCCGTTACGAAGGGATGTAACCATGCCATTCGTCATCTGTGGCTCGTGATTCGTGATCCGTCTGCGATAACGTTGTAATAGCATGGCTAGTTGTATTCAATCCATGGCCACGCTACGGTCTTAAATGTCAGACCGCATAACCAATTCAATTTTTTTATCTATGAATTAAATTATATAAATGGCCAGTTTTTTTTTCAATTGCTATTTTGCACTACTACGTAGTTAATTTTTTTATGCTATACCGTAGTTTTTACAACGCTTGAGTGATATTCCTGAGCTCTGCCAAGTCTCGGTAGGTATTGAATTGATAAAGCAGTTGCAGATTAAGAATGTACATATTTACAAATATTGTAGGTGTAGTTTCTTGGTTGATAATGCAAGTATTTTTGAAACAGTATAAATTAAAACAGATGCATTATCGAGGTCAAGAGGACAGCACGTTATTGCAAGTAAGTACCAGGCGATAAGAAACGACAAGGTGTTCGAGAAAGCATAGGTTACGGTGACTATAATGAGAGACTAATTTATAAAGAGGACACGGAATATAATAATAATTACTCCACAGCAGTCCTTGTTTTCGATCTAGTTGTAGACCTTCTTTCCACACCTGTCTGTGTACTGCAGAATAACAGCTGTTGCCTTGTCATCACTGAGTACGCCATTACGCCAACGAATACTGCAGGGTTCGTTGATCCGCACCTCCATTGTATTCGTGCTTCTACTTCTTCCACATCCACTGATTGAAATGGCTTGCTGACTAAATAAATATATAGAATGAAGAGTAAATAATATGGCAGGTGCGCTAGTAATATAATATAAGAATATAGTCACGCGGCAGCCGACACACATGGCCGAGAAACCCTAACATGTTATCTAACCGGTGCGTGTTTGATCTATAGACTGAAGCAACAGCGTTTTCTGTTAACATGACCATTTACCTTAAATTTTAGAATAAATAATGAGTACTTAGAGAATAATAATTAATGACTTCGACCTTGGCAGAGACAAATGTACTAAACAAATTAACGTCGTAATTAAAATTAAGCACCTTAAAAAGGCATTAAAACACTCCTGGCCTTCTTAAACACAGCTAAGCAAAATTATCTGAACGAACAGACATTGTCTTTATATATTTTTTTAGTAAAGCGGTACCACTTGCCTGTTTAATATGTCTCCTCTATGCATATGAGTTCCTGGTACAACAAGTGCGATACTAAGAATTTGGGAGGCAAATTCCACTACGTGTCCTTATTTGACTGACTTTGAAATCTGAATCGAGGCTACGAGGAAAGACTTTAGACCTAGAATAGTCGTAGCTATTTTTGTTTATTATTTTTTTCCTGTTGGTTCCATCATTGAAAATCATATGTACTTTTTTGTTGAGTTCTTCTATGAAACTTGGAGAGACTAGTGTCTGAAAGGATCCTTTTATAATATTAGGTGCCCATTATAACCCTGTCAATCCATCCAACGCCTCAACAATGTCACAATATCTAAAAATATCTTTCCGAAGCCCATATTCTCCGCTGTGGAATAATAAAGTAACCTTTCGAGCTATTGAACTCTCCAATAAGGTTATCGGTCCGTCCGGTTGTAGGTGTAGACCGCGACGGTGGTATCGTGTTAACCCTGTGATAACCCGGGCGATACAGGCGCCGTAAGGACACTCATGGATGGACCGTCGTTTGGCGGATACCGAAGCGACGAATTGATTGATAAACATGTTTGTATCCACTCAACTGCATAATTACTATCAGCAATTACTGATTATTGCTTTGAAGGAAATGCAACATTTTTTTCTGTTATCGAAAGTTATGAGTAATATTGTTTTTCACATTTATTGGACTGTTGATTTGATTTGTGTGCTTCCGATGATTCCAGAATATGAACTGGAAATTGGACATCAAGTCCAGAGATATAAATTTTCTTAAAAAAGAATTGAAAGGAAACGAATAAGAAATTCAGATACTACAAATTTGATGCAAAAATTCTATCCCTCACCTTCCTTGAGTGCAACGCACCGAAGAAATTATGAGCTTCTATGCAGCAACACGAAATTGAGTAACGCGGTCAGTTGCGCGGCCCCGATGTAAACCGTCGCGTATTGCATTCTCTATTTCATATTCATATTACGAGTACTAGCCCAGACCTCGTGCATTTCGATATCAATTCCAATATCCTACGTATTGAATCGAGAAAAGTTCACAAGATATAAATCTTGCTCTGTATCGTCGAGTATATCAATAGTCACATGTGAATTGTGATATTGGTCGTAATATTTAAGTGTAACCTCTCATGTACCTACTCGCCATTCCCGTTGCTAGGTCTTGTTAGAATACAAAATTTCCTTTAAGCTTTCATATGTATGCAAATTCTGTCTCGGCCCTATTTCTTTGCTTATAACCAATTTCAATGTAAATTCTATTATACCCTTACGAAATAATTATGTGCCTAAATCTGCAATTTTTTGTTGTATTTAATTTCTTGGACGGTTAGGGTATCATTAGAATCTGTGCTCAGTGGGTCGTTGCTCGCCAATAGTCGTGAGCTTGAATTTCTCTACTTATTGTGGTGCATTCCTTTTAACTATTTGATTTGTATGTGAAAGCAATCAATCCATTTACTAGATAAAATGTGAAAGAAATGAACTGGGTGTTAGTGTTCTTTGTTAAATGTATTTCAGTAAATTACTTTTCTACAACTAAAGCGTTGCAACTAGTAATCTACGATTTGGTATGTGTAAAAGTAAAATTTCTAAAGTTACTATAGATAATTTCACAATAATATTATGCTCTAAAGAAGCGGTATTGATTGGTGACCTTGACAATGACGCCGAGATTGTTGTACGTGTACGAAAAAATACAATGACCTATGAAACATCAATGTGATCATGATCGTACAACCAAACGAACGTTTGATCGTTTGACGGCACCACAGAAAGAGAACGAATAAAACACGCTAATTTTATTTGATTACCACAAAATTAAAAGCAGGTTGTGTATTGCGTAGATTCAAACTATGCAAAAACCGGTCGACTGAATGAGCGTTTTGTGTTTACAAAAAAATCTTAAAAACCTTGTTTTGGGAATCAAGCTAGCCAAGACAGTAAATATAGTTTTTGCTCATCTACGGACTCATACGGTAGGCCTCCCAATCTTGCACGTTTCTTAATTCCAGCACACAGAACCTTTTACAATGCCCTGTCACAATAAATCTTCCCAGCAAAAAATGGTATCCTGTTTGGAAGGCTTAAATATTTTCGTACTCGAATAAGTAACACCTACGTTCGTATCAAAGAACTTTACATATCGGGAAGTGACTCATACACTCAGACAACAAAAGCTAAGTTCAACGCCATTCCCTCATTAAAGTAATTTACTTGAGTTTTGAACACCTTTTTGTCTTCCACTGGCTTGTATCTATTGAACAGCTTTCCTTTGATTTGTTATGGATCGGCGTTGGACTTACTAAAGTCTAGCTCTTCGTCTAGCTACTCCAACAACACGTTCTTAAGTATTTCCCTAATCACAAACTCAATTCTATCTAGCACATTCAACTGCTGTAGAAGTATTTTCCAAGTTTCGCAAGAATACCGGTTAAGGTTCACCACCTTTCCCAGTTGCTTTGACTTAACGACTATATTCAGGTCATCGTGAGTCCATTTCTACCTAGTCGTCAACCAAATAATTCCCTTTTATCCCTAAACTGGCACGAATAGATAAGATACATCGTCTGGATAAAAATAAATTACTCCTTTACTTAAGCTATCGATTCACATGGCTGACTGAGCAAACATCTCGTAAAGCTAAAGCCATAATAATAAATCTCGATTAAATCTCAGTAGTTAGTCGAATCGACTTGATAACAATCGAGAGCGTACAATATGTACTACGTCCATTCAACGTATGAATGAGGTATATAGTTCAAATGGTCACCCGCGGCTTAGTGCCCCGGTCCCTGGCGAGGTCCAAAGTTCATGTTTTTATTTGGTTTCAATTCGTCATGATGTCACCGGTGAATGTGGTGCTCTGTTACAATTGATCGAGTGGACTTCGCACCATATTGTGAGGCTCGCGCGCTCCGGACATAGGCCGAGTGCAGATAGCAGAATGCGTTGTCACAATAAATGTCAATGTCCAAAGTGATGCGACCAATTTCATTGATACAATATCGGACGTTGCAAAGGTTGTATAAGAAAATTCTTTTATCGGTATTTGCGGCACGGCAGTTACATGATATCAAAATAAACAAGTATTTATAACGGATCCAAATATTGATTAAACCGTTGCCTTGCTTTCAGTTCAGTGACATTTTATTGGAAAGGCCTTCGATCCTGCATAGTTGTGTTAGTAGCATGTTATTTGACGTAATGTTTATATTCGTTGTGTTGATGGGTTTAATTGGGCGGTGGTGTCCATCACGTGGCGTGTTTATTCCCGTGCCGTGTGCGCTCGTGGTCGCTCGTGCCATCGGGCTGTCTGTCGGAGTGTTTACTATACTCGTCTGACGCAGCGTAGTGCGCGATGACGTGAGTATGCAGGATTTTGGACATGATAACAGCAGTTATTTTATCTCAATATGCATTGTGCGATTTGCGTTACTGTTAGTAGTAGTTACCTTTAGTAGTGCTTGTCAAATATGTCGTAAGGACGTATTATGGTCTTCCGACATTGTCTTCTCTTCATCACATATATTTGGAGCTTCTAGGAATAAGGCCATATTTTCCCGTGTGTGTCAATGAATATTAGTGAAACTGTGAAACGAGGACCTTGGAAATAACTTTTGAAGAAGACCAAAGGAAGTAAAGCATCGTCTTACGTTTAGGTTTTCATTACGAGCCCTGCTTAGTTTTCATTAGAATTAATTGTCTCAGACTACACACAATGGGACATATAATGAAGATAAGTTGCAAGCATTAATTGTTAAATGTTAATTAAAAGGCGCGAGCTGGTGTAATTGTGTTTGTAGGCTTTGCACGGAATTCGTTGACGCGACGCGCCTCACGGCTACCTTTGAACCCATTTGTTTGCTCTAAATATACGTTATTTCTAGTATCATGTGCTCTAAATGTGAACAGTGAACAGCTCATAAGTTATATTTCTGTGAAATTGCTTATCTAACAGAATACAACCTGACCTGTCGAGTCATAATAATTGGTAGACTATATTATAATTTATGCTGAATATCTGAAACTCGAAACTGTCTGTTAGAAGCCGAAATAATGTAGTGTAATATTATTTTACCTGGGGGCTGTAGGTATAATCAATCACTATCGCCTGCCATTCCGCATTTTAATATCCGGTAGTTTACCATCCCCATCGTTGAAAAAGGTCCAATTAGATGGGTTCATTTTTCGCGGATTGCTATGGCGCGCATGGCCAGGTAGCCAGCAGATATTATTATGTTTAATGATTTAGATAAACTTTAAAACAAAGGTCGTTTTTTACAAAGAATTCGCTAAATTGAAGATAATGAATGAATATCAATTAAGAATGTGCTCGGAGCGCAGAATATAATTGGAGTATTAACTTACGTGTTCGTCTCAGTGAGTTGTGGAATTAATTGGACTAATCGAGCTACTTAGACTGTCTCGCCTTCTCGAGGCTCTGACGTCACGTGTGGAGCAGACAAGTACCTAGATATTAAAGCTAGGTATGAAGAACAGGAAACTGAAATGTTCTTACCACAGGTAGACTTCCTAGCTGGATTTCACTAATTCTGTGTGTAACGATTGAGTTTTAATGTGGTTCGAATTCTTTGACATGATATTATCTACAAAATGTCTCACAGATTTAATTATTAATTTGACAAAAACCAAAACGAATGTAATAACTAATAAGCTACGTGCTCTTGCAGGGATTCATAATATTTTTTCGGTCGCCATTTTATTAATTGGTCTGACCTTTGTTGTGCCACAGCTGAGCAAAGGTCTCAACCGAGTCTTCGACAGTGTGGAAGTCAGCAACACGCTATGATGCCATACTATGTTACAAACATAGATAATGCTGTTAGAGTTCAATAACCAAATTCCCCTTTATTGTAGAATAACAGACATTTCTGTGAAATTCATTATTCATTGTTCATAAATTGGCATGCAAAATTTATAAGTTTGCGATTTAACTTGGTAGACTGTCTGTACTTCCCTAATAAATCTGAATCATAAATCAATGCATTTGTGTTAATTATAGTTTCCTCTTAGTTTTCCTTATTATATAATTCATAAATTAATGTGTTCTTTTTCCTCTGCCGACTCACTCAGTTAGTGCAGGATAAAAATGTAACATTATGAGAAATCCCCGCAGTTATTAAAAGTTATATAAATTCTTTCGTAATAACCGCAGTAATGTAAGCAGCAAATCCCAGAAATTTACTAGACTTAGATTGTTTACTTTTAAGAAAAACGGTTTACTAGAAAATGTCTGTTTTTGAGTAGACATATAATTTATCACTCAACAAGATCTTGTCATATCACTCAACGAGAGCTTGTCCAAATAATACTGGCCAAAAAATTCAGAAAACATTTATATTTATCCATGTAGAAGATTTCAACCATATTTATCCACAAGCACGTGCTACCAAATTGAGGTCGCAGTCCATAGTTTAATTACCAAACTCTGCGGTCAGTATATCAAGGGCAACCCAATTGTTACATTCATTACGTTTATCTCTGACCAGTTAATGCTCTTGTTGACTAATAGCAGATTTAGATAGTAACTGCATGACTTTATCACAATTTAAGCAGCAGATTAACGTATTAAATTCAAACTTAACTCTTAACTTAGTATGGCTTTGCCATATGGTCGATAAGAATAGAGCTCGCTTTCTTATCCAGATTAAGATTTAGGGGTTAGTATACTGTTGCCAAGTGTGGGTGCACTTCTCCATTAATCCCTTTATTTATCACTTGATCCAACGATTCTCTAGCTTAATCTTCTTGTACAGCTGACACTACCTCTTAAACTACTGCCTTGGTAATGAATGGGAGGATGAAATCTGCCTTCCCATGGTCATGTTGATCAACAATTCGGCTATTTCTTGTTTTGTTTCATTGTCTTGTGACAGTGGAGATTTACATAATCATCATTGTTTCAACGAGAGGCTCAGGCGCATTTCTTCCTACACTCTGGGCAAGGAAGGTTGCTTTTGTGAGAGAAAAATTACAAAAAGTGTTGCGTTTGCTTGTCAAATTGGTTTAAGGTAGCTCATTAAGGCAGCGAAAATGATCTTTATGCGAATACAGTATAGACGAAGGTAAACCTAATATTGATTTTATTGAACTGCACTTGTCTTGCTACTTTTTATCTGATGCCTGGTACTAAATATTACTTAAAACAGCTGTTACACTGTATATTATTAGCAAATTTCTCAATATAGAATTATCTACGTGCGTAAATACGTCTAAATCCTTAATGCTGTTGTCATCAATACGAAGTTTATGCTGTATGGTGTATTTCAGCTACGATGAAATTAGCTAGCGGGGGCTCGTCGCTGACGTAAAGCCAGTGTTTAAACTGAAATATACTTTGTTAGTTTTGTATTTAGGTTCATAATTGAGTTTTCGTTCTAATCCTCCTGTTTTCGAAGATGAGTTCTCTATTTCGTTTTTTGTTGCTGAAATGAGTTTTCTCTGTTATTTTACGTGTGTATGTAATGCTAGTAGGGTTTTATGTCTTTTCCTTTTTCGGTAGGACATTTTCGTTTTTGCACGGTCTCACAGGCATTACTTTTATTACAGCCATCATGTTGTTTTTTTATTATGTTAATTTTTAGATTAGGGTCCAAGATTCTATCTTCAAGTTTAAAGTCTGTATTTTTTTATACTTCTCTGTTGTGATTTTGTAAACCGTGCAGTCAGTTTCCAGAACATTAAAATGATTATTAAAAAAGTTTTGGAAACTCACCTCATAATCTTTTGAACTTTGAAATGAAACTCACTTGACTTATCACAACCAATTAATTTAGATGTTTATCGAGATCAAGCAAACATAATCACTCTGTTTGCTACAATATCACACGATATTTTTTTTTATCACGGAACAAACGTAACTGTAATGATTATCAAAATAATTATAGAAATAGAATCATGTCACTTACATACACAGGAAAATGGTAGTTAGCAATTAATGGCTAATTATACTAGTCAAAATTAAGCTGATATTGTGGAATAACAGTCGTTGTTGCTATTACTACAATACGGCAGTATGATAGTATGGTTAGTTTCAATTATTATAAGATACATATTATATATACGATCTACATTGATTTGTGTCCCAGCAATAAGATTAATCCATTCACTCAGATTCCATACTGCATTAATATTGCTCGCATTCTCGATGTCTATAATAACTACAACAGATTACATCGATTCAGCAGCGCAGTGGGAAATCCGAGTATTTGCCATTGCACTCTCGCTAAATGGATTGAATTTATACTCGGCTGTATTACATACGTTTGATAGGTTAAGTGGTGCTATGATATTTATTGTTTTTACTAATTCACTGTTTTTTGTTACAGGTCGAAGCACACAGAAATGTTTATAGACGAGAATGAGACGTGAGTTACTTTTCCTTTATTAATTACTTATGTAACATCTTGTCATCAGCTGTATCTTCAGGGACTTGTGTTCATTGAGCTTCGTTTCTTTAATTAATATCCAGTTATTATACTCATCCGACACTTTTATGACAGGATTCGCTACCACGTCTTTATCTTTTGATTATTTCTTGACACTGTTGAGTATAAACCAACGGGTTACATTTATTAATCCTTTAATGATGGCCATAAAAGTACATAAGCACAATTATGATAATTATCACGAGTATGTTGGAGTAGTGTGGCGTGTTCAGTCAAGGCCGGCTTATCGGTCGTGTTTCTGTTATTGCCGAATGCAATAGTGACAGGTAGTCGATGTTTGCAGGACCGTCGCAAATTTTATGATAGCCTAGGGAAATAACCTAGAGTGTTACATCTGTTATTGGGGGTTGTTGTATTGCCAATTTTAAAGTTTATGGGTGTATATTTATAAAAACGTAAAGATTTTTTTTCAGACTGCACTACATATTGAGAGACATTGTGTATGAAACCTAAATTTTACTTGTTTTGAAGAACAATAAGCCTGAATATTTTAAAATTTTAATTTTAGTACTATAAAGCAAAAACTAGGCTAGACGAGCGTAACGTTATTACCGGAGCAATTGGCAACATCCGCGCCGCAGTTTTCCACGGGGCGGAAATAAAAATCGATGGGAGATATTCAATTTTGTACAGGTTCCTTCCAGATTTATGCAAACTGGGAAAACACTTTTGTGTAGACGGAGTTGCATCCTTATCGTAACGTTTTGTAACCGGATTAAACTGAACCCGTTACATTAAGGGCCTATTTCACCACCTATGATTAAGTTTCTGATATCTTACTTGACAGATAATTTCATAGAAATTCTGTCAAATTTTTGAATTTATTCAGAAAGTAGTGGCTACTCAGACATTGTGAAACAGGCCCTAAGAGTAAAACGTTGGGTTCGTCCGATAAAAACAGACATGTGAACAAAATTTAGGGCTCTAACACCGATGCATGTTGACAACGTAGTGGACTATTGGCGTGGCGAGAATTTACAGCATCATATGGGACAGTAAACGGCCACTTCTGGGAACGGTCGTCCTAATAAGGAGTTCGCGCTGCAATGGCCGATCGTTGGGAAATATTGCTGTAATAACTTGTAATCACCGCGATTCACCGACTAATTGACTAGCGTGGCACATGATGTAGAATATGCGTCACAGCGTCAGTTGAAAACCAGTGTCAGGCAGTGTAGTCGTCTGGCGTTTTTGTTAAACTGGACCTATTTGCCACAGTCGGGAGACACATATGTTAGTTTTCTTTTTTTTTTGTAATCTTGGCTAAATGCAATCACAACCTGTTTACAATTTTTAGTCGTAAGTTAGATAAGTAATTGTGAAACTTGGCCCACACATATATTTTGGTTTTTAGTTAGTATCTACCCAAAATATTTTCCTTTTTTTGTACTATACCTACAAGTTTTTTACTTTGATGACGATACTTCAAAGCCTTATTACTATAACCAGGGTGCTTGTACAGATGATATATTTATTACTGTCCACTTCTGTTGCATCCAAAAACTTGTTACTGCTTTTGATAATAACTAAGTGATAATCTTGTAGCTTGCATTAAGATTTACTCTTTCTTAGATATTAACAGAGCTGGCTCAGTGCCAGAACACGGCTAGACGTTTCACTGGATCCCACTTTTATTTTCGTTGTGAAGGTCTTTTCTGCACTCTCAAGTATTTCTGTCTGTTTCAAACTAATGACGATTATACATAAAAACTCATTTGACATTGAAATTGATGTTTTGTTTTTTTGGAAGAAATGTCGTCTGCAGGTCGAAGTCCAATTTTATATGGAATTTTTTTGGTGTTTGATAAGAATACGTCGTTATTGTTAGCTTACAATGGGTGCGTTAACTGATAATTGTGTTAGTGACCCGGTCATCGACCGGAGATAATCCTTCAGATAATAAGATACTCATCATCAATGAGTACTTGTTTGGAACCGCGGAGTTAACGATAGTGCAGTAGAAATCGCGCTGAAATATTTTCACGCGAATGTGAAATAAAATTGAATGCTTTTAGGTTGATTCCGAGGTTCGTATCAGTAATGTGTCTGTATGCTAAGACTTGAGGTAACTATAGTAAATCCGATACTACTTCTCATCTGAGTAATATACAGTACGGTCTACATCATAAACGGTTGCTCACTGAGTTTACAAACAATGTCTAGCCAAGATTTTATTACTTATTAACTGATATATTGCCGATATACTCAAAATATACAGTATACTTTTATTTTCCTCAATCTCCTCTCTAAGCAGAATAAATTCGTACGTAATGCCCATAATATTGTTTACTTTAAATATTCCGTGCGTACCTACCGATCACTGGTTATTACTTTCCCTTTGTTCATCATATCGGCCGGAAGGTCCCTTATGCCGGAGGAAATTGCTAATATCTCTTTGTAAACATTTCCTTTGATACCCCGTCCCATCTAAGTGAGCCTATATCGCTTTAACTGGAATTCTTGAAATATCAACTATAACGAACTACTAATTATTCAAACGAGAATAGCAGATGACACGACAAGTCGTCAAGATGTAAAAACGTGATATTTAATCCTGCAGTAGACAACGAACATACATACATACCTATCAGCCAGTGGAATTTTATTCACGACTGTCAACTCGTGTGATACGATCTCGTTTCCTAGTGCATCTACCTTAGCTCTAGTAAGCACGTGGCCAGTACCAGGAACCTAGCAAAAACAATTGCCGTCGCGTGTTAAATCTGTTTATAGAACTAGATTAGTAGCCGCGATGCCCTCATGGCCACGGTCTGTCAGACGAATAACGTAACGACAAGTGTTGTTTGGTATATGCCCGGATCCTTCTTACAATAAACAACACTTGAGCTACCAAATTCTTTTCATCACTAGTCATTGGTTTTTTGCAGCACCACTTAACCCACATATTTTCATTAATGTATTTACTGTAAGGGTCGACAATGATAACAAAATTAAAATTTGCAAAAATTGGCAAGAAGTAAGACTTCGAGAACAATAGGTCAATAAGAATAACTTATGTGTCATCAATTCATCATCAATGTTTGAAATAACCATCACGTTTTAATGAGATATAGATATTAGCACATAGATTTATCTAAACATTATCATAATATGTATATTATACAAGTGTATTCGATACACTCATTGTCACATCCGTATAAGCATGTCCGGCTACAAATTTGATGTTCATTTTCATTGTAACTCAAAGTTACTCACAAACATTACACGTGTTTCGCCTATGGGCAATCCTTAAGCCCCTCAAAATAAAAACATCTAATAATAAAATCAATGCCAAGGAATTATTAGTAACAGGCAGTAATTAGCGCGTAATCAAGGAAAATGAAATTATAATGAGCGAATTATTGTGAAAATTTTGCACTAATCACCTATCTCATGTCTAGGTATCGTTTTTTTTTTTAATTTATCAACAAAATGTATGATTCATTAGGTCTTGTATGATAGTCACGTTTCTTGTAAATGTTGTCTGACTTATTTTATGATCGACTAAATTTTGCCACTGGCTTCGCTCGTGTGATAGTAAATGCCTATATCTGATAAAGTATTCTGCTGGTGAGAGAATATTTAAAATCGGTCCAGTAGTACCTTCATACAAACTTAAAAAAATTACCTGTTTATGATATTAGTATTACGTAGTTACTACATTTTCGTTACACATAATGTAACTGGCCGCAGATGTGGTTTTACATCCTTGGGTTTATGTCTGTTTTTCTGGTGACTAATGCGCGAGTAAAAGCAAAAGATCGACAGCACAAACAAATCGTAAATTCTATTTTGATGCCATGTGCGGCGTTGGGTAAACGCATACGATAAGCCAAAGCGTGCGTGTCAGCATTATTCTACTTTTCGTTGCAATCTGCCAAGTCATTGTTGTCTTTCTGATGTTACAGACCCAGTGTCTGTGTTTTAAAGGAGTGTAGCTTGTCTGTGCCTTCCATGCATTTTAAACTGTCATCTCAGAGTTCACTTCCTATTTAGACAGGTACACAGAAGACATTCTCTTTCAGAAAATTTATCCACACTTTCTTTAACTACTGTTTTTCTATGCATATATAGTTATATAATTTTCTCATAAATTATTAACAATCCTGTATTATTATAATGACTTTTGTATTCGCTAAGCTAATGGACTTGATTACATAAACAAACAGCTCTAGTTGAGCTGTTGATCTTTGGTCGAGTGTGTCCACTAGACGGCTATCATCTTGGACATCGACAAATACTGTCGTAACACATCCGTCTCACATTATTTCTATATCAGATAACATATCAACCTTATTAATAGTATTGCTTGATAATTCGTGCATATAAGGTTTATCAGTCGTAATCCTGACTTAGTTGACCGCAGTGAGGCGTACTTGCATGTTCTTGTGCTTAGTGAAATTAATTGTGTCACTATGGGAATGCCAATCAATAGGAAGTGAGTAGTTTTTATTTTATCCTCTTTTGTTGCCAGTGCTGTGTCTTCTTTTTCAGTATTTGTGTTTCTATAAAGTGTTACCTCAACATCTAAGAAAAATTGGACCAGCAGAACACGTGTGTGTGAAAATAGTTTCAAAATGATACCACAGTGTTTAAAACAGTCTGGGAAATTGTTAGCTCATTTAAATTCTGTTGAAGCCGTTCTTGACAATAAAGAAAATAATACGCAGGAAATTAAAGCAGTTATTCATAAAATTGCAAATTATACTGTAGTAAAGTTTCGTTGCCGTCGGAATACTTCGTTAATCGAGGATACAACGATTTAATTTGAGTAACAGCTCGAAACTAGTTAGCTAACTGACTGCAGGAGAATGTACCAGTCTAACTGGTTTGCAGACTAGCACAATAAGTTGACTGGGCCATCCTTGCAGCCTGTGAACGTGATAATGTATCGTCGCATACGCATCGCGTGACCGAGTCTCCACGCGATGGCAATTACCATAAACATTTCCATCCTACATACATACCTTCACTATATTATTATAAGAAGCAGACCTCCCGTCTCGTGTGCCTTTTTTGATGTATATGCGGTTAGGTCAAAAACTACCGAACGGAGTTTTCACCAATGTACAGAGTGATTCATGAGGACAATTATTTAGGTGTACAATTCATTGAAGTTTCGTGTAAATTGGTGGTTGAAGAAGTCAGAAGTTATCCTGCCAACTGGGACTTCCACTGGCGTGCGTCGTGTAGGATAATTAGTTAAATAAAATAATAATTCTACTGAGGAAAAGTTTCCCATTATAAGTTAAAAATAAGTAAGGTGGACACAATATCCATTTTAATAATTTTTAAATTTAGTATAAATATTCCTCATCAATTTGAGATTGCTAAACATATATTTATGATAAGTATACATATAACATTTTTTCGACTTTCAAAATTTTGCCATATATCATTTTCATTAGCATTAGGTACTCTCCGGAATTCTATCCTAATTAGCGACACTATCGGATGGTGTAATAATATAGCGTGTGTTTTTTTGTCAAAATCAACGGCTTCTGTTAATACGTAACCAAAAAAAAAATAGATAGTTAATATTATATTTTTTGTATGAAATATTAATTTTCTTAAATTTTAGTTGTTGCTGTTTTGGATTTGATTTTTTTTCTATTTCAAAAATTCTCTGTGTATATTTAACTTTAATTTTCACAGTCGTGTGTGTCGTTGACATGAATACGTATGAATATTATTTTCGAAAGGCATCATTATCGTCGATAGCGTGTCACAGGCGTGAATTGTTAATTGTTCTAATTTCATTGAATCATACATATTTTTAGTAATTTGTTAGTTATCAATCAATTGTTTATCATGAGGAAATCTGGCAATTGGCAGCTTATGTCGATGTGTCAGAAGCCAGACATTGTAAAAATATTCCGTGAAGGCGCCGGATTATTTTGATTACAGTATCAGGTATTGCAATTCAAACATAATTTCTTACAAAGCAATTGAACGTGAAAACATTAATTGACTTTGTATCATAAAATTCATACTGCTGTTCATGTGATTAAACTTGTTTTTTACATAGCTGTAGCATTGACATTAGACGGTAGCTAAATGAGTAATTATGCACCTTGAATTTGATTCATCATTTCAGCCGAAGCACGTCCACTTGGACATTCCCAATTGTCGCCACAGCGAATGGTCCATCGCAATCCCACGATTCCCACCAGGTCATCGGTCCACCTTATATAAAGCAGACTTTCCAACGCTCTGCGTTTGCCAATACGCGGTGGCCACTCTAGAATCTTTCGGCCTTTTTGGATTTGATTGGTTTTCAGATACCAGAAACAGCTGAACTCTTTTTCACAAATTGATGTTGCCATCACAAGCTGAATATTTTTCTGTCAAAGGAATATCACAGGCAATAAATTCCGACGCCTATCGAATCCAAGCATCCAATATACGAATATCGCAGGCGTCCCTTTGAAAGCAACCACCGTAGCGGCGCGGATTCCTCTCAATTCGCACGGCTCCAGTAACTAAGACAAACAGGTTAGAAGTGTAACTTTCACCGCGGCTGGTTCTGTCCTGTGCGATAGTACTCGCTACTCGCTCGCCACTCGCCATCATCCTTCTTAGTTCTTACATAAGTTGGCTGAACAAGTTTGTCTTGAGCTGCATTCACACTGCGAGCGTTCACCCGGTTAGAAAGACGTTCAATTAATGTATGTTCCTTCCTTCCTTCTTAGTCGTGCACTCTTGACAGAGTGGTCCTGGTCATGTTTCGGTCGAGTCCTGGGCCACCGCCTCTCTCGCGATACGTTGCCATGCAGCTATGTAGTTTGGGCTACAATTGAACAGCTATCTGATGTATACAGGCTGAGAGAGCGTCATTATCTTGATTTTTATGAGCAGTAAATAATATTTTGCCGTCCACCGTTTATTTTTAAGTGGAAAAAATTTAAGGGAGAAGCAATACTGTGGTAATTGAGATGACAGTCATAACTTTGTATCTGCGTGTATGTATCTCAATAACATTTATTTATTTATTTATTACATAGTGTATCTGCCTGTTAATTTCAACGTCAAACGTCAAGTTGACAAATTGTCAATCTGACATTAACGGACTTGACCTTCTTTCGACACGTTTTGATATTTCATTATTATGATAATAATATATGTTTTGTCTTTACTGCATAAAGTGGCAATGGAAATCATAATACAAACTTGAAAGTATTTAATAGATTCGATAATTTTTGTTACATTGTAAACAATTATATTGCGTAAGAATAAATAGAAAATAAAAATAAAAAAACTTTTTACAAAAACGGGGGACTGAAAAATAAATATTTAGTAATGATATGAATACCTTAATAAATAAGCTTTCTTATAAGGTGTATCTCAATTGTGTTCAAGTTTCTTCGGAATAATATCCCATTTTAGACCTCTCCTTTGCCTATTAGGACTTGGCAGCCTCTTTTTGACCATACTCGTGTCTGCGTCACAATTTATGTGTGCTTATCATTGTGTCCAGTCAATTCTTGGGTTGCCTTTTCCTTTATACATTTTCTTCCATAATACTTACAGCTTTTTTTTTTCAGATTTTCTTTATCCCTTTTACGTAAAAGTAGTACCTACCTTACTAGCACGAAATTTCAATGCTCTATATTATTATCGTCTTTAGCGTAACAAATATAACGTACTTTTTTTACGTAATCTAATTGACAGACCAACTAGATTTTTTTAGTTTCTATGTTATATCGTTACTTGTCATATGAAGGATTTTACTGCAACAAATATGTAGTGTAATACGCGTTACACTATTACAGTTGAAAAGCATAATTTCAACGTGTCAGTCAGAACATTAGACAAACCTAGTTACTTGTACTTATTGTGGGAACAGTGCAGTGATGTATGGAGAAGAAAAGTTCAGTTATCAAGTATCCCTACAGTCCACAGACAGAATGGAATTGGTATTACTGGTTAGTTAGTAATTAGATCTACAGCTACTTCGGTATCCATTTACTGAAAGCCTAATTCTTTATTTCCACTCCCACTTTAGTTAATAAATAAACAACAAAGTAACATTAACTTGTGGCTAATAGCCTAACATATTCAGGTCTATATAATAAAATAAATCAGCCGTAAGGCAAGGCACTAACAAAATTTGCTTTGTTAATGTTTGTGAACATTCAGGTCGATTCCTCTTAGCCTTTACGCTTCACAACACTTGCCTAATTTTAGCCTTTTGGATAATAAAACTGCTTTCACTATAAATTTCTTAGATAAATTATATAGATTAAAGATATGGACATGTTATTCCATAGTCACTGGTGGCAATCGTCGACCTCATCATCGCTTACCATCAGGTGAGATAGTGGTCAAACGCGAGCATATGCAAGGTCAAAAAAATTCTCTCGTAAATATTGTCAAATCAATAGAATATTATTTTGAGTCCTTGGAATCTTCCAGAAGTAAGGTAATTCAATTAACAAGAATTCAATTCAAATGGTCAAAGCAATATTTGTATGAGGAAAACGTAAAATCTAATTTGTCAACAAAAATAACCATCCGCGGAATTAATGAGACGGTATTTCAAACGCGAAACCTTGTAAATGATATCAAGGAAAAATTGCGAACTAAGCGTCTAGCAGTATCTTCAGCATAATGTTCAAGATTTATTGGAGTTTCATGGACGAAAGGATAAGATGGCTGTCAGGCGCTATGGTTTATATACGTAGACTAGCTTTGGTCCGCGACTTTGTCCGCGTAGCAGTCGAAAATTGTTCTAATAGGATTTTTAATTTATTAACTTGTATTATTTGTAATATTTCTACCCTTTTGCAACTCCTTTAGGATCCCCTAAATCCCGGATTTCAATAAAATACGTAACTCTTTACGGAATTTTATAAGTAAGTATAGATGCTAAAAAAGATAACTGAAATAATATTACATCACAATATAGCTAAGAAATAATCACCGGTATATCTAACAGATTATCTTGGACATACATTTAGAAAAGTAGCCAACAATATTATATTCAACCACACAAAGAGAAACTAACAAAAAATATTTGCGTCAAGAGTGACGATTTACAAATAGTGTTCACTTCGAAACGCTCTCCGAATACAATACGTGGCGAATGTCAGGACAAGAATATTATATAAGAGATGTGCTAGATGATATCTATAATTTCTTGCCTAGACATAAATAGGATGTTTATCTAGTCAGATATCGCGCAGAGGTCATCTTTGCCTTCAGTCTAGACACTTAATCAATGTCTAACAAGCAAGTAACTATGTAAACTTTAATCGATACTTAATGCAAAATTCTTTGGATAATCTTTCATCTATGTAAGTTACTAGCTGGCTGCCAGCGGCTTAACTGGCCTGATAGAAAATTATCTCCCTTGGGATAATTTAACTTACTCTCGGGATATTTTGTTTTTGCGAGAAAGAGTAACAAACATCCATAAGGACAAACTTTCGCGTTTATAATATTAGTAAGATTCAGTATAGTGCTATGGTATTTCTACTTCAGTCATAGTTATTGTTGACATAGGTCTACTATCTCACCACTGATGGTAAGCGATGATATGACCGACGATGGAGCACGCTTGCCTAGAAGTAACTTATAGACCCTTAAGTTGTAGCTATCAGGAAACTCAAACATAATAAATTTTTGTGAATACTATCGAAAATGATTTGTTTATAAAGCCTTCGTTTTCCTTTTAGATGGATTATTGTCGTTGTAACTACCTACATAAGTAGTTATCAGCGCTGCCGATTGATTTCCGCAACCCGATTAAAGTGCATTCTCGTATGTAGTGATTACCATTTTTGATCGGTTCTTCTCCATAGGAACGTGACATCCGCCAAGGAGATCTTGCATAATTATGTACCAGCTACAGGCATGTGTATTTTTACCTCTTCTTATTCTTCCTGCCCTTATCCCATATTACTTGGGGTCGGCGCAAAACGTTTCCTTCTTCCATTCTGTCCTGTCGTCCGTCACACTATCACTAACTCCCTTTTCTTTCATATCAGTCCTTACACAATCCATTATAAATTAAATTTTACCAAGTGTATTTTTACCTTTTGGAAGGATTTTATTTATTGGACCTTAAAGACCTAACCGCACTTCTTCATCGTATCAATGATTATAATTTAAATTTCCTTGAACCAAAATCCCACTTCGACAGCATTAGAATTTTCGACGTAGTAGTTCTCAAAAGTACACACTTCAAGGCTATGTACTATTTATAGTAGTCTAGATGATAACTAAGATATTAATTTAATTTGATAAAGTTATCATTATCAAGTGTGTCATTACCGTGACCGATGATCTAGCCCTGAAGAAATTTCCACTCGCCGTAAATTAATGATGATTACTTGATAATTGTATCCACTTGGTGATATTATCAATTATAATTTTGTGTAGGAGTGCCGGTCGCACCTTTTTTAATTGTGGTGAATCAGAGGGAGGAATCCTAGGAATTTGTAACATGCGACTTTATTATACTGAAAAAAAGTCCCGTCTATCTATTAGGAGTGAGTGCATCATCCATTTTTCCCCGACTTACGACTTGTAGGTCACGGGTTCAAACACAGTGGCGCATTACATGTAATTTATTTCATCACCACTACTCTCATAACGATGAAGGAAAACATCAACCAACCCGAACTGCACGCGTGTTGGATTACGACCCGTTCCTGACCAGACTGGTCCCAACTGTGGGAACATTATCTTCTTCTTCTTCCTGCCCTTGCTCCATATTACTTGGGGTCGGCGCTACACGTTTTTTTCTTCCATCATTTAGAAGATGTCTGGAACAAGTGACCTTTAGATAACCTGATGATACACAGCCGTCTGGCTTCTTAATAATTGTCACTCTAATTAATTAATCACTTTATTTTTGTGTAATTGTCTAAAAACTTTGGCCCGAAGAAACTTTGAGACTTGTCTTCATAAGTTACTTCTAACTTATGTTAAGTTAGTAATTATTTCTTAGCATGGGTTTAATAGACACGCAAAATAACCTGTTGCTACTTTATAATAATTCGCGGCAAATTACTTGACTATTACGTAAGGTTGAATATTGGCTTGTAAATGAAAAAAACTTGCTCGTGTTTTACACGTCAATTATAATTCCATTACTTTGTTATTTATCGTAACCTATGTATACAGGGTGTCCCAAAACTCAACGATAATCAGGGATCGGATGAAAGGCCAAGCTATACCAGTTCTGGGAAAAATAAGAAATAAAATCCATATCACTCAGTTCAGCGATAATAGACATTTTTTAAAAAAAGTTGAAATTGGACACCCTTGGTCGCATTTTCAAGGATTGTGATCACCAGTGTCACAATTTCGCTATGATTTTTTTAATTTTGTGATCTTCATTAACGACGCTATTAATCGCAACTACAAATTATTGCAAAAAACATTGTTAATTTAATAAAATAAGTTAAGTTTTAGTGAGTCATGGTTCACAAAAATATTGTTCGTTAACTTTAACACTTCATTTTGAAAAAAAATTGTACTACACTACCCTTGGCAAGTAATTTCAAAAGATGGCGCATTTAATCAAGATTTCAAAATGGTGCAACACTTGCCACTTTTCTTGCCATTAAAAAAAATATTTCTTACTTTTTTCAAATTGAGCTCAATTTTGAACAACTAAACATTAGGAATTTTTGTTTCTAAAAGGAGATTGACAGGGTGTGGACCAAGTGCATTTTGTTCCTCAGCCCAATACTAACTAACTCTTCAAAATCTGCTCCAGGAGTTAGAGAAAAAAAGAGTTTTTCCAACCTAACCTAATCTAACCTAACCTAACCTAAGTTAGAAATCGTTTTAAGGAAGTTTGACCAAGGGCTGCCCAGAATGAACATCTAGTGCATTTCATACCTCAGACCAATACTAATCAGCGAACCAAAGTGCTTCAAAATCTGCCCCAAGAGTCAAGAAAAAAAAGGCTTTTTCCAACCTAACCTAACCTAAGTTTTGAGAAGTTTGACCAAGTGCTGCCCAGAATGAACACCTAATGCATTTTGTTCCTCAGGCCAACACTAAAATTAGTGTTTTACTGATTAGTATTGGCCTAGGTTAGGTTAGGTTACAAAAACTCTTTTTTTCTCTTGACTCCTGGAGCAGATTTTGAAGCGCTTTGGTTTGCTGTTTAGTATTGGTCTGAGATATGAAATGCACTAGATCTTCATTTTAGGCAGCACTTGGTCAAAATTCCTTAAAACAATTTCTAACTAAGGTTAGGTTAGGTTGCAAAAACTCTTTTTTTCTCTTGACTTGATTAGTACCTACTGGCCTGAGGAACAAAATGCAATAGGTGTTCATTCTAGGCAGCACTTGGTCAAAATTCCTTAAAAAGATTTCTAACTTAGGTTAGGTTAGGTTGGAAAGTCTTTTTTTTTTCTTGATTCCTGGAGCAGATTTCAAAGCGCTTCGGTTTGGTTCTTAGTATTGACCTGAGGAACAAAATGCACTAGGTGTTCATTCTGGGCAGCACTTGGTCAAACTTCCTTCAAACAATTTCTAACTTAGGTTAGGTTAGGTTGGAAAACCTACTTTTTTTCTTGACTCCTGGAGCAGATTTTGAAGCGTTTTGGTTTGCTGATTATTATTGGCTCGAGGTACAAAATGCTTTAGGTGTTCATTCTGGGTAGCACTTGGTCAAACTTCCTAAAAAAGGATTTCTAACTTAAGTTAGGTTAGGTTGGAAAAACTCTTTTTCTCTTGACTCCTGGAGCAGATTTTGAAGCGCTTTGGTTTGCTGTTTAGTATTGGTCTGAGGTATGAAATGCACTAGATCTTCATTTTAGGCAGCACTTGGTCAAAATTCCTTAAAACAATTTCTAACTTAGGTTAAGTTAGGTTGGAAAAACTCTTTTTTTCTCTTGACTCCTGGAGCAGATTTTGAAAAGCTTCGGTTTATTTATTAGTATTGCGCTGGGGAACAAAATGCACCTGGTCCATACCCTGTCAATCTCCTTTTAGTAACAAAAATTCCTAATGTTGACTTGTTCAAAATGAGCTCAATTTGAAAAAAATAAGGAATAATTTTTTTAATGGCAAGAAAAGTGGCAAGTGTTGCACCATTTTGAAATCTTGATTAAATGCGCCATCTTTTGAAATAACTTGCCAAGGGTAGTGTAGTACAATTTTTTTTCAAAATGAAGTGTTAAAGTTAACGAACAATATTTTTGTGAACCATGACTCACTAAAACTTAACTTATTTTATTAAATTAACAATGTTTTTTGCAATAATTTGTAGTTGCGATTAATAGCATTGTTAATGAAGATCACAAAATTAAAAAAATCACAGCGAAATTGTGACACTGGTGATCACAATCCTTGAAAATGCGACCAAGGGTGTCGAATTTCAACTTTTTTTAAAAAATGTCTATTATCGCTGAACTGAGTGATATGGATTTTATTTTTTATTTTTCCCTGAACTGGTATAGCTTGGCCTTTCATCCGGTCCCTGATTATCGTTGAGTTTTGGGACACCCTGTATAAAAGGAGTAACTGACTGACTGACATATCAACGCGTAGCCGAAGCTACTGGGAATAGGAGCGTGAAATTTTGTACAAGGTTTCGTTTTGTGATATAGACACTAACATCATCATCTGTCTAGCCCTTTCCCAACTATGCTGGGGTCGGCTCCCAGTCAAGCCGGATTTAGCTGAATACCAGTATTTTACGAGGAGCGGCTGCCTACCAAACCTCCACAACCCATTAACTGGGGTAACAGTCTGATATACTATTTTTCTCTGCATCACCCAAAGGTTGACTGGTAGAAAATGCCTAAGGCATTAAGTCCGCCTTTGTACTTCTATGTGCATAAAGCATTTAATAAATAAATAAATATAGAAACTAGCATGATTTTCCAAAATTCACCTCCCTAAGAGGATAAAACAGGGGTCCATTCTATGCTGAAAACTATTTTCACGCAGGCGATGCCGCTGGCATCATGCTAGTTGCGTATAAAAATAAGCGATATTTTGCCAGGTTGTTTGTAAAAAATGTCAACTGTCTGAGCAAGTAGTGCAATGGAGCAAATTACAGTGCCAAGGCAAGCTTGTCAAGGCGTAATGTCTACCTAGTACTTAGCGAACAGTCATGAAGAATTACTTCTGTGATATTATTGGCTTGACGTTTTAAAATATTTGGTAGTTAAATCACAATTATCACGTTAATACTTTTATTCTTCTTCTTCTTCCTGCCCTTATCCCATATTACTTACATACACTTTTTATAAAAGCGAAATTTCCTGAGTGTACGTGCGTGTGTGTGTTTGTTACTTCTTCAAGCTCGAACGGCTGCACGGGTAGGCCATGCCTGGAATATCACATAGGACACCTACTTTTTTATCACTGGAGCGTGTTCCCTCTGCAGTGCCGTAACTAGCCTATTATGCGCCCGGTGCGAGTTTTCAAAACTGCGCCCCTAAAAATGCTCTAACTAGGCTCTGAAAATAAAATGGACAAATGTGAATACAAATAAATCTACCGTAGGGGAATCATCAGAATGACTTCTCTCGCTCTTGAGCGGAGCGGGAGGGTGTGTCAGACTCTTACTGACTAAACCCATACCCCGTTCCTTCGTTGCCTTCGATCTGGGGGGGGACTCGGTGTCAACCTTTCGGAATACCCATGGTCCCCAGAGGGTTCGGCCCTGCCGGGGCCCGGGGAGCTCCCCTACAGTTTGCTGACATCTCCTTGAGGCGCGCGTGGAACAGAACGCGCGGTTGACGACTGAGCTCGGTCCGGATTATTTCCAGACTGCCGGACGGCGAGCTACCCAGTGCTCGCCGTCCGCGAACCCGCGCCTACGGTGGTCGGAAATTGGGATCAGGATCTCAGCGGGGGCGGCGTGAGGACCGTTCCCTCACGCGCTCACGGTCAGCAGCCTCCTTCACTAACATTATTGCTTCGCAGAAGGAGGCGACCGCCCGCCACCCCTCCTCACTCTGGACCATTTCCTGAATCAGGGCCCGGCGCGAGAGGTCACCGCCGCCGATAGCCTCCACAAAGACACAGCGGTGCTCCGCCCAAGCGGCCACACCTCTTCCGTGTGCTCCACCGTGTCCTCCGGGCGGTCCACACAGTAGCGACACCCAGGCGTCCTTTCCTGCTTGATCCGATGCAGGAACCTCTCGAACTTACCGTGTCCAGTGAGGACCTGCGTCATACGGAAGGTGACCTCTTTCCAAACACTCCTCATAGAGGGGACTTACCGCCTCAATGACGGCGTGCCCAGCACTGGGTTGCGACAGTCGCAGTTGCCATGCCACCCTGAGATCCCGCCCAAACTCTGTCCGCCATACTGCGATTTGTCGTGGCAGCGGAGTTTCGCCCCGGCGTTGCATCTCCACGCGCAAATCGTGCATGCATGCAAGGACTGTTGCCTCCAGATCCCACGGTGGCAGGCCAGCAAGGAGGCTCGCCGCTTCGCGGGAGATCGTGTGGTATCCCCGCACCATCCGGATGGCCATGACCCTCTGGCAAGCGTTCAGTTTGGCCGCCGGTCGCTTACCTAGCGATGGCGCCCAAACCGGCGCCCCGTAAAGTACCGTGGACCGAATGAACCCCGCGTAGAGCCTCCGGCCGGGGGCGTCTGGACCCCCTAGGTTGGGTAGGAGCCGCTTCAGAGCGGCCCCAAACCTGTCCTGTTTGGGGGCCAAACGTCGGAAATGCTCCTCGAAAGTCCACCGGCTGTCGAGGACGAGTCCCAGGTACTTCATCGTCGACCCGACGCCGATGTGGACCCCCCGTACCGTTATTTGGAAACCAGGTGGTGGAGCGGTCCGAGGGCCATGAAAGCACATAGCCTCGGACTTGTGCAATGCCACCTTGAGTCCTAGTTGCTGGATCCTGTCCACGACTGTCGAAACCCCGCGTGTCGCTGTTTCGGCCGCCGTCTGGTACGACTCTCCCCGCGCCAGGACCAGCGTGTCGTCTGCGTAGCAGACCACGCTGACCCCGTCGGGGAGGTCGCCGCGCCGCACGTAGTCGTATCCGATGTTCCACAGGGACGGTCCTAGTACCGATCCCTGCGGAACACCGCACGACATCTCTCGCCGTCTCCACTCTCCCTGGTGACCGGGATAGATGATGAACCTATCCGACAGGTAGGCCTCGATCACACGACGGAGGTAGGCGGGCATGTCATGGTACCGAAGTGCCGCCCCGTTGCAACTCCAGGGCAGGGAGTTGAAGGCAAAGCGACGGCGAAAGCCGAACTGACCGTTCGCGAGATCCGGCCCCACCCGTGCCAGATGCCCGACGAGGCGGTCTGTAATTACTCTTTCAAAGAGTTTGCCCACCTCGTCGAGCAGCACGATGGGCCGGTACGCGGACGGAGAGTCCGCGGGGCGCCCCGGCTTCGCGATGAGGACCAGGTTCCCGTTCTTCCAGCGAAGGCGGAACTGGCCTCTCTCCATGCAAGCGCTAAAGAGCCCTCGCAATCGAGACCCGAGAGCCTCCATGGCCAGGACCCATACCCTTCCGGGCACGCCGTCGGGTCCTGAGGCGGTGTTCTTGACACTGAGTCTTCGTACCACCGCCCTCATTTCTACCTCTGTCACCTCTGGAGCGTCGTCCTCGTCGTCGCTGGTGTGGTCCACTACGGGCACCGCAGGTGGCGGAGCCGTGAGCGGGGGAGAGTGCTCCCCTCGCTCAGAGAACAGATTAGCCACCACAGCCTCGGGCCGGAGACTCTGAGTCAGCGGGGGAGCCCATGGGCGGAGCTTGTTCCGCACCACCTGGTAAGGGCGCTTGGCCCGCTTTATCTCCGTTCGGAGGGTGCGCCTTGCCGCTCTGTACCCTTCCTACAGCTCCGCCTCTCTGGCCTCCGCATCCGGCGGGCGGGTGCGGCGCCTGCGGAACCTGGCGTACCGGCGCCGCGCGGCGGTGCACGCCTCGCGCAAAGCCGCAATCTCCGGCGACCACCAGTACACCTGGCGCCGAGAACGTCCAGGGATACCTTTACATGTGTTGTTGTTTCAAGATTGCTTGAAAAATGCGATATAGATATAACTATAGATAGTACAGTAGGGCGCGTCTACACCATGTTCGCAATAAAACAAAATGTACCTACTAGCTACCATGCATGAGGTCATTTCTGCGCCCCTCCAGGGTCTGCGCCCTGTGCCTGGGCACCGCTCGCACCGCCCTAGTTACGGCACTGTCCCTCTGAATAATTTTCTCCTTTCGCGCAGGCAGCAGCTAATATTCTATTATAACTAAGAACGCTGTGGGACAGTCGGGTCGTATCTCCGCGATATACAGACGGATTCTGATAACCGTTTCGATTCATCAGTTCTCATGAATGTCAAGGTTTTGTTGTTTAGTTACACGAGCACGTATGTGAACTTCGACTCACGTACTTGACCGTCATTAACCTTTATATGATTTGTATCCTTGTTAGCTAGTTACTATAATTATCATCGTTTCTTACATTATTTGCATATGACAAAAACGGAAATAATGATTTTCATAGTTACTACATTTCTATTAGTTTGTATCGACTTGCGACCCAGTCGTACCAAGGGCACTATATCTAATTACAGGAAGCAAGCAAAACGTCAGGCTTTGTTGGAAACAAGAAATAATGAAGGACGCATTATATAACGAAATGTTAGTTTCCGTACCTTCCTTTGTTTAGCGAGACATCTTCTACTCACATTTCCCCTTTCATTATTCAAAGTGGGACCATGAAAAACCTTAAGTCGACAGAAACTGAGAACCTTGAAGATTCCATAGAATAAAAATGTCATTAAAGTTTTTCCGGATGGAAAACCTTCATCAAGTCACAAATAACGTTTAAAATATTCTAATACTAAAAACAAACATGTATCAGAAGCGTTAACTGTCAGATATAACGTAGTAACATTAATACTAAAAACAAACTATTAATAAATCATTAGTGTCACACATGTTATTATCTAATCGCTGGACTTGGTCCGTATCGCTGAGGTAACCATCACGTTAGCGTGGCGCATGGAGTGCGCATGACTGCAGGCTGGCACCTTGATCTCTGCCAAACTGAACGATAAGGATTACGAAATGTAAACATAGTGGCTTTTCATTAAATATTATAATCTTAAGTGGTAAGACAATGCTCGATAAGTTTAATGCCACTGTTGTAGAAGGGAAAATAGAAAATGTAGATGATGGATACAATACGAAAGCATACAAACTTGTAGTCCTTCAAGAAATGCACGACTGAAATGCATTTTGGAATATCCTTACACTTATTGAAAGAAAGAAATAATATACAGCAAGGACCATACTACAAAAACAACAACCATAAGCAAAAGAAAAGAACAACTAAAAATATATATGCTAAACACAGGACCACTGTCCACGACCATATAGGGGATATTGTGATCCTTTGAGATAATAAGTACCAACCAAAAGGTAGAATGGCAGGTTTAGGTACAAAATGACAATTATCAAACATAAGTACCCAGCACTTGAAGTTTATCGATATTCAAGTGGTAACTGGAAGCAATAAAGTTAATATGGGTACTTAGAATCACATAATTATTACATCAACAAACAGCTTTCCATAAATAGATGACCAGCTTAGAACCCGATCCACCGGAAAACGTGGTGTTATGTAGATGGTCTTCTTTTAGTACGGCAATAGGTTAATGTGGCAGGAAGGCAAATAGTTTTCATTTAGATGTTGATTTATTGGTCTTATTGGGATTCATCATAGGATAAACAGCCTTTGATATTGGTTGTAGCTTTCTTTAAGATTGAAGCCTTGCTTAAAACACAAAAGACATATGCAGAAATGCATCTCAATGAAATCATGCAACAATTCTGCAAGATTGCAAACGTTATTTTAGCAGTACTTCATAACATATTGTTGGGCAAGCGCACATTGCAAGAAAGTGATTCACTTATAACGGGGCCAGGCATTGCACATGCAGCGCGATTCGCCATGGTGTGTGGTTCCTTGTACGTAGTAGGAGACAGACAGTTGTACGAATACGAACGTTTGGGAATGTTACTCACATAATAAGACGCAAAAAAATAACATTACTTAATTATCTAGCCAAGCAGGATATCAACGATATACCACTAATTACAAAGTTCAAAATATGTTCAAACTCCAAGGCGCTTCATATCTTGATCTAATAATATTGAGTAATAAACATAAACCTGTCTGCAATAAATTATCTTAAATTGATACCAATTGATTTTAGATACTCATTCTTGATATTGCTAGTTTTATATACCTCCAGTAATCCAGATGATTTGTTGAAAACTCCTTTATTTCTATATATCGATAGTAGCAGGAATTTTTTAAACATCAAAGATTAAGTTACGGTTTTGACCAGTTTAATTTTAAAGTTGATTCTTAGGAAGTCAGGATACATTTATAATTATGCTATCAAGAATACACATCACATCGTTTTTAATCATAAGTTAATTAAAGTAATCGTCCATTCTAGTAAAGACTAGTTTTATTCCACGTATCCTTCTATGATTGGTTGGCAAATGACGTGTTGCGCTCACGCCACCTTTTTGTATGTATGTCAGTTGAGTAATCACTAATGTGGTGCCTTATCGTTACTAAAGTACCTCTTTATCGAGTCTCTTACCTAATCTGCTAGCTAAATCTTTTAGGATTCAATTTTGAACTCGTTGAAAATCGGTTCATTCATAAATAGTGACTTCTAGTCCCAGGTGGTATAAATTTTTCTTCCTGGAACACAACTGTATGTTTTACAGAATAAAGCTCAAACTCCAGTAGAACCTTCCAACGATAGAGATGACCTATGAATGCATCGAGAGTTGCGGAATTGGTTCTGAAATTTCTCTCTTAGTGGTTTGGCAACTAACCGCAAACTGGCGGTCAGTAACAGTTCCATTTCTAACTGGAGTAAAGTTTTATCATCCGTAGAAAACGTTTCAGTGGCTTCTGTAAGAAATAATAGTCGAGTTAACGATATTGCTGTTTGTGGTTATTTCAATGTAGTTCAAGATCTTGCGATAGCGTCTAAGGGACGGTGGGTACGTCTAGCTGACGTATGTTTCCTACATTGACATTATTTATAGCAAGCAAGGTGACACCGCGGTGTTGCCCTCATAACTCGCACATAACCACTGTGTACCGACGTCATGATGTTATGACTAGCTAATAACTTAATAGGGTAGTTCCGAGTCTAGATGTTTGTGCATGTAACTTGATTAATGGTGATGGCATGGCGACCTGACATGGACATATTAAAGTGTTAATGGAACCCAAATCCCCAAATGAAGTCTATTGTGAAAAATTCGTTAACGGTTTTGCTGAATCGAATGTCGAACTAGTCCCGTTACCACTCAGTCTCATGTTTATTAAGGGAGATTCAAGTCTTGATTTTATAAAACCCCTCCACCCGTATACAATCCTTTGAAAAACTGTGGCATTATGTTGTCCTTTATATCTCAAGATCCAGTATCTTAAGAATATTTCGCAACGTTTTATAGAACGAAATTTCTTCCCGATTCTGCATGTGGTATGGTTTTTGCTTGAACGATTCTGAATTGCGTACTTAGCAATTTTTGATTAAAGGGTTGAGGTGTATTCAAAGAACTACACGTGCGTCTGTTGAGGGGCGCTACAAGGCCGAATCTACCAGAAAATTCTCTAGACAAATCTTTAAGACTTTTTTGTGGACGAGTTTTTTTGTTATTAATATTAGCTCCAGTTTTTATAGCTGTTCTAAATAGTGGTGATGCAATCTTGTTTGGGTGCCATTTAACTAAGTTTTTGCTCTTATTAACCCCTCAACGGTCGAATAGAGGTACAGACCGTGAATTTGATTGGACCATATCTAGCGTCAATGCATCGTGAATGTTACATCCAAATGACATTCAGTAGTCACCTTCTTGTTATTAACTGACGTGATTATTGTTATCGTTCAAGTTTATGCTTTTTAGATTACACTGTTATAAATATAAGGTTTATTATGTTCTGCCATGATGATTGCTGCATATTTGTTTCACTGTATTTACCTACTGTCAGAGATTGTTGTTTCTACGTGAGTTTGATAAATATTTTCCTTCACCTAATCTAAAGCCTTCGTTAAGTCTCCTGTACCCGTTTACCTGAGAATTCGCCGGTTCCCGGAAAGTAATTAGGCTTGCAACAGGCATGCACTTACATATTCATCAGAGGTGGGATGCAGGCGGGGGTGCTTGGCGCATGCGCGGGGTGGGTCATGGTCGTCCGGCCGGCGGACGGCGGGCGGGTCGCCCACAGGGCCGCGGATGCATCCGCTCTCCCTGACATTGACCCCGTATCAGTGGGGGCAGCAGAGTTGCGTTTATCTGATTGAGTGCGTTTTAATTAGGTAGTTTCAAGAGGGAATGGGTGTAGGTTGGGAGCAGTGCCCAGTGGTAACGGCCCCGACTTACGAGTTGTAGGTTACGGGTTGAAACCCAACCGCACTGTTTCGTGTAAATTATTTTATCACCACTGCTCTCAAAACGGTAAAGGAAAACATTGTGAGGAAACCGGCATGTCCTAGAACCAAAAATTCGAAGACCTGTGACGTCCACAAATCCGCACTGGGCCCGCGTGGTTTATAGGGCCCATGCCCTTCCCTAGAAAGGAGGCCTTAAATTATAAAGCTGATCATGCTAGTAGTAGTTGTCTTCGAGAAACGACAGTGGAAAATAAAAACCAGTATTCGTAATCTGAACCAAACCCCAATAAATCCCTCTCCAAAAACATTCTTCGATTAGATGGTATTCTTCAGTTTCGCGGTAATAACCTCCATCTTAATTGACTCTTCAAATACCGCCACTGTATTCCTCCAGTTCACAATCACTCCAGTGAGATTTCCAATTAACACTTGTACAAACAGTCTCCCACGCGAGGACTTACAGGACGGCTTCAGCTAGTACAAGCCCACGCTTCAGGGAAATATCCCCGAAGTTATTTTTAGGGTTCCGTACCTCAAAAGGAAAAAACGGAACCCTTATAGAATCACTTTGTTGTCCGTCTGTCCGTCCGTCTGTCAAGACCCTTTTTCTCAGGAACGCGTGGAGGTATGAAGCTGAAATTTATATCAATTACTCAAGTCTACTGTCCCTTGAAGCTGTGAAAAAATCAAACTTCTAAGCCAACGCAATCAAAAGATACAGCCGTTTATGCCGCAAATTTTCGACACTTGCAAGGGAATCAAAACCTACAGGATGCTTCCCGTGAACTCAGAATCTTGAAATTTGGTACGAAGCAACGTCTTATAGCATAGATAAAGGAAAAATTACGAAAACCATAAATTTTTAGTTACATCACATAATATATTTTTTTTTAATAATTTTAAACTTACTACCCATTTCCTCATAAACGCGTAGAGGTATTAAATTGAAATTCATACCAAATACTCAGGTCTATAATACCTTTAAGCTGTAACAAAATCAAACTTCTACGTCAACGCAATCAAAAGAAACAGCAATTTAAGCTGCATATTTTGAAACTCGCAAGTACTCGCAAGGGAATCAAAACCTAAAGGGTACTTCCAGTCGACCTAGAATCTTGAAATTTGGCATGAAGCAACGTTTTATAGCACACATAAAGGGAAAATTCCGAAAACCTTAAATTTTTAGTTACATTACAAGATTTTCTTTTTTGTAAAATCTTTAAGACTCGATTCGAGAATTGAACTGTTTTCATCTTGATAAATTGGTACGGAACCCTCAGTGTGCGAGTCCGACTTGCACTTGCCCGGTTTTTTTTTGACGACATTCCCGCTAATTGGTTGTTGATGATGCTGTAAGCTTTTGTTCGAGGAAATCCTTACTTCCTAATTAATTAAGCAAATGCGAAAACAAGTTTGTTTTCTTTGTTACGTTTAAATTAGTGAACAGATGTTATGAGATTTTGCATAATATGCGTTGTCAGGGCTTCAGTATGCTTAGACAATTAATGACATTTCTGTAAGCATTTCCGCCAAACGCTACCTGTACTTTGCGTTAAGACCATTCATCCATAATAAAAATACGGTCCACAAGGAGGGAGAGAACAACTTGAAGTAATTGAATCAAAATCTAAATAATGCGAGCGAAGCCGCTGGCAAAAGCTAATATTCTTATAAGTACAGCTGGCATGGGGCGTTTCATTAAATAGGGCTATTAAACAAGTTATTCCTCCGTCCATTCATAATTTTCTTTAGCGTGCTCACGAACGAATATAAATGATTCAAGATAGCTCGTTCTAAAGAAGTTAATGGCTATTATAAACACTATAAGGACCTCTGTGCAGTATCTGTAAAGAGATCACTTGCTCATTGCACATGTTACTTTTTATGGTCAGCGCCGGCCTCCTTCGACCTTAAAATTACTGTCATTCTCACTCAGAAAGGCATCTTCAACCTTAACTTGATAAAGCAAGGTTCAAAGTAGCAAGGAGGAAGAATATTTTTTATTTGCCTTGAGACCACAGGCCGTCTACAGGGTTTAAAGTATGAACATTAAGTTCATTTTGTTTAGCAATGCTAAAGGAGGGAAATCTTAGCTGGGAAAAACTCGTTTAGCCATCGTTTTATTCTTGAATCTGTTTATTCAATTTAATCTGGGTTTCAAAACCATTTCTTCCAAACCCTTTGTAAGAACTATTCAATATGCCAGGGTCATAGTAGAGTGGACGTTACAGCATTTTGGTAGACTTTTATATAGCTCAAGGTAAATGCGGCAGGAGTAGATAACGAAATTTATTATGACGTCACCTGAAGTTAGGCGAGCTTGCAACTGAAAGAAAGTTATTGAATTTTTAATATTTCAGAAAATGCAATTATTGAAAGAATAGGTATGGTATCGATGATCCTCGGCTTCCGTTGATTGGTTATTTCGAGGATCTGAGTAATCGATTCAGACTCTCAGAATAATCAACCGACGATTGATTCCCAATATGACGAAATAAAATACAAAACTGCTTGTAGTTAACTTGCTTCAATAGCAGTTAGATTAAAACCAAGGCGAGCGTCGCCGTCCCAGACATGTATGCCTTGAGCCCTTTCGTATACTTAGGCATTGGTAGTTTTTTCGCCATAAGGACATATCTGTAAACTTTATTGTTACAATATGACAGTCACGTTGAAGTTACAAAGGTTATGATAGTTGATGTTAGTTATCATATGAAGAGCTTCGTGAACCTTAACCTGTAGAACCTTTACGTGTTTCTGTCATAAACTTGAGTAATTGATGACTCATAAGCTTGGATTCAAATTAGCTGCGGAAGTTACAATGATCATCAAACTTCATTGCCAAAAAGATTCCAGTAACAACAATCTCCGGTTCAAAGTTTATGATATCCTAATTCTTGGCATTAGGATAAGTGCGGTTGATATTCGCATTAGCTTTTGTAATTATTTTGAGTTTGACATGATACGCAAATCCGATAGATGCGAGTCGCACGGGACTGGACGTTATGGCGACGCTTGGAGGTAGCCTATGTCCAACAGTGGACGTCCAGCTAAAATTATGATGTTGATGACATGATATCTGACTGTTTAGAAACAAAGCTTAAGAAAATTATTCATTGGAGTTTCTTCGTCTAAAATAACTGTAACCTCAAGTCAAACAGCCTATTAAATAACATACTCTTTTGTTCGCAGTCCGGAGTCATGGTGGGTATCGGCAGTTCTAAAGACCATCCGCGCCGTCGCGCTGGTCTTCGACATCATAACCTTCCCAGTCCACCTCATCGCGCAGAGGCCCTGGAGGAAACGAGCGCTGTCCAGACGAATTAAGGTAAGCTTCTGACTGAGAAACGAAAGGAATGGCATTTGATTTGAGAAAGCTATAGCTAATAGTGAACTATTTTATGCTGACGATGAATGCTGATTTTGGGTTAATCCACATATTAACTGTATTGCCTCCGTTTTCCTGAATACAGGCCTTATCCTGTTTTGTGTCATGCTACCTATTCTTTCTGGTGCACTCACAACAGTCTTAAGTTATTTAGAATTTTCAAACTGAAGTAGCAACTGGAATGTCTTAACTTACCCTTCTAACGAAAGTAGTCCCATCCAATATTAAACGTAATACAAATGTCTCTCCAAGAAAATTTATTTTCCGCATAAACGATGCAAAGTAACTTAGTTTCAGTTAGCTATTCTGGGTACGCAGACCTTTGTTTTGACCCCAAAAAGTCTCAACATTTTAGTCTCATGTTGTATTCATAATTGAACTGCCCAAGTTTGTCAACAACTTCTGAGATTACTAGGAATAATTTTATTATTCAGCAGAACTCAAAAAAAGTTTGATTAAATCACGGCAGAGATTAATAATTCGTTCGGAGAAAAAGCTTTTGATTCTTTGCCAAAATGCAGACTTGAAAGGTCCGATATTGATTTGATTTACGGCTTTTCAAATATTCATTGACTGAGTACACTGCTGAATGTACTATGTATTGTTTTATTTACGCTTCTTGCTGTGTATTACTTAACCGCAAATATTCTCGAACAGAACCATTGTAGTGTTATTTTCGTTTGACCTGTTTTAAAATTTTCTACGCCCACATCTGTTTACGATGATGTTCGCACAGAACTGCAATCATGAAAAAATTGTTTACTCCAATTTTTTATGTCATCGTTTTACGCAAATATTTTTGTTTTGTATCAAAAAATGATATACTTACTCGTGTTTTGAGGAAAAATTGGCAGTGAATCAAATCAGACTCGAACTTTTCTGTTGTGCTATAGAAAATACCTTTTTTTTTTAAATAACTGCAGAAATTCAATACCCTGCGATTTGTCATAACTGTGTGAAAACAGAACTATACAGCAGTAATTTATGGCTTTGTCGTAGCGTGATATAGTCGTGAATTGCGACGTACATTATACTCAGATTTTGCAGACCATGCTTCTTGGTGTTCTTTATTAACGGGTCTGGTTGTATCTTCTTGTCTCATACTTTCTTTTTACTGACGGCTATGTGCGTTGTGTTTTGAAAGGGGTTTTGCCTTTCTATCTCTCTGTATTTAACGCAATCCTAATGTGAGTGGTTGTCTGTTCTTCGTAGGCTCGTATAATCCAGACGACACAGAACAGCATCACGGTCCGCTGCGTGTCGTCCCCATGCGACCTGCACCTACGTCTAGTCCGCGATGGAGTCACATCAATGGAGAGCATGCTCCGTGCTGCGGCCGCGCGCTGGGCCGACCGGCGCTGTCTCGGCACCAGGACTGTACTCAGTGAAGAAGATGAGCCACAGCCTAACGGCAGGGTGTTTAAGAAGGTAAGCTACACAATGCATGACAGCACTAAATGGGTAGGTCTGACGAAAAAATTTGTGTTTCTTGATCTGACTTAAGTGTTCGACACAATATCTGTCTAGCATAACATAGTGTGCCAAAGTTTGTCTCATTCGTTTTGAGAAAGTACAGCTGGAGTACTACAGGGTAGTATTTTGGGGCCCATACTAATCTTAATATTTATAAACAAACTTATGGAGTCTGGTTCAATAACAAGAGGTGGTGTAGCGAAAGAGTATAGTTTGGAAACAAGGTTGCTTCAAGCTGCTTTCCTCAGAGAGATAAATGAAATATGACTAAACTAGACAGTAGGCGGAAGAGTCGAAGAAAATTTGTTACGCCGACCTAACGTTAAATAGGACAAGGGCAGGAATAGAGGTCGATTTTCGACACCAAACTAAAGTAGAATATAAGACACAAGTGTAAGTTCCCACGGAAGTCAGCGAATCAATCAAATCAATTTACTGAGTGATTCTTAGTAATTGATTGTTATCAATAGTTTTGACATTGAGCGTGTGAGAGTAAGCTCGCTCTGAACAAATGGCTAATGACTCAACTTTGCTTATAATCAGACACGTGGTATTTCCCAGGGCACCTGTTATTGGTAATAGCTAGGTAGACTGTGGTTCGTAGGCTGATAAGGGGATAACATAATTTGCAGGGCAAGTCAAGGTCACGGGAAATAGATGCGCTTATATGGTGCAAAGTGGCATGAAGATTTCACCTTTTCTACACTTTGTCTCACAATATGAATTACTCCTATATGATGGGTGTGTTTACAAACATTTAAAAACTTACACGCTCAAGACACCTAGACCGAACACTATCTGGCCATGCAAATATTTAATCCATGCGAGAATCAAACCCGCAACATGCAACGCAGCAGCCAATCGCTCAAACACAGCACCAACCATGTGTTTAATACTACAACTGCGTGTGTGTGTGCGTTTTTATGAGTAGAGAGTGGGACCAATCCTCCTCTAATAGATAGACCACAACTCCACAAGACTCCATTGCCAACCATATCATTGCTTATCATCAGGTGATACCGATAGCAAACGGCCGAGCTGATAGTAAACGGCCAGCCTCAAAACGAAGTTAGTTAAGCTTATTCCCGCTGCTGGTAAAGTTTTCAATTGCAGACTAGTCCTTTCATAATCCTTTAACTGTGCAAATGAGCAGTAGTCCTATCAACCAGCTAACGTATCGGGTATTCCTCAGTTCAACATGGGCGACTACGTGTGGCGCACGTACGTGGACGTGGAACGCGAAGCTCGACAGTTCGGCGCCGGGCTGCGCGAGCTGGGCTGCCGGCCGCGCGAGAACGTCGTCATGTTCGCCGAGACGCGCGCCGAGTGGATGCTGGCCGCGCACGGCTGCTTCAAGCAGAGCATTCCAGGTAACACCACACGCACGTACGTGCACGTGGAGCGCGAGCTGGGCTGCCGGCCGCGCGAGAACGTCGTCATGTTCGCCGAGACGCGCGCCGAGTGGATGCTGGCCGCGCACGGCTGCTTCAAGCAGAGCATTCCAGGTAACACCACACGCACGTACGTGCACGTGGAGCGCGAGCTGGGCTGCCGGCCGCGCGAGAACGTCGTCATGTTCGCCGAGACGCGCGCCGAGTGGATGCTGGCCGCGCACGGCTGCTTCAAGCAGAGCATTCCAGGTAACACCACACGCACGTACGTGCACGTGGAGCGCGAGCTGGGCTGCCGGCCGCGCGAGAACGTCGTCATGTTCGCCGAGACGCGCGCCGAGTGGATGCTGGCCGCGCACGGCTGCTTCAAGCAGAGCATTCCAGGTAACACCACACGCACGTACGTGCACGTGGAGCGCGAGCTGGGCTGCCGGCCGCGCGAGAACGTCGTCATGTTCGCCGAGACGCGCGCCGAGTGGATGCTGGCCGCGCACGGCTGCTTCAAGCAGAGCATTCCAGGTAACACCACACGCACGTACGTGCACGTGGAGCGCGAGCTGGGCTGCCGGCCGCGCGAGAACGTCGTCATGTTCGCCGAGACGCGCGCCGAGTGGATGCTGGCCGCGCACGGCTGCTTCAAGCAGAGCATTCCAGGTAACACCACACGCACGTACGTGCACGTGGAGCGCGAGCTGGGCTGCCGGCCGCGCGAGAACGTCGTCATGTTCGCCGAGACGCGCGCCGAGTGGATGCTGGCCGCGCACGGCTGCTTCAAGCAGAGCATTCCAGGTAACACCACACGCACGTACGTGCACGTGGAGCGCGAGCTGGGCTGCCGGCCGCGCGAGAACGTCGTCATGTTCGCCGAGACGCGCGCCGAGTGGATGCTGGCCGCGCACGGCTGCTTCAAGCAGAGCATTCCAGGTAACACCACACGCACGTACGTGCACGTGGAGCGCGAGCTGGGCTGCCGGCCGCGCGAGAACGTCGTCATGTTCGCCGAGACGCGCGCCGAGTGGATGCTGGCCGCGCACGGCTGCTTCAAGCAGAGCATTCCAGGTAACACCACACGCACGTACGTGCACGTGGAGCGCGAGCTGGGCTGCCGGCCGCGCGAGAACGTCGTCATGTTCGCCGAGACGCGCGCCGAGTGGATGCTGGCCGCGCACGGCTGCTTCAAGCAGAGCATTCCAGGTAACACCACACGCACGTACGTGCACGTGGAGCGCGAGCTGGGCTGCCGGCCGCGCGAGAACGTCGTCATGTTCGCCGAGACGCGCGCCGAGTGGATGCTGGCCGCGCACGGCTGCTTCAAGCAGAGCATTCCAGGTAACACCACACGCACGTACGTGCACGTGGAGCGCGAGCTGGGCTGCCGGCCGCGCGAGAACGTCGTCATGTTCGCCGAGACGCGCGCCGAGTGGATGCTGGCCGCGCACGGCTGCTTCAAGCAGAGCATTCCAGGTAACACGCGACCCAAGAAGATGTCAGCTAACTGTAGGGGCCCAGCAGGGTCGAAGCCTCTGGGGCCATGGATTGGATTCCAAAAGAGAAGCTCGTGACCCCACAACGAAGGCAACGAAGGAATGGGGTGGGGTTTAGTCAGTAAAAGTTTGACACGCTCTCCCGCTCTGCCCAATAGCTGACACCAATATTACACTCGCCAATCTGCAATCTCTTAACTGACTGCGAATTCAGATTCCGCTTTAAAAACAATCCGGCCAAATGGAGCTTCCTCGACTCATCTCTAACACAGTGCCAGTGTGGACGCCGCTGCACAGGACATATGTCATCTGCTGTGCTGCCCATCTTGCACTTTTCAGGATCTATGTGAGGCCAATAACAAAGCCTTGCAGGTTGCCAAACAACGTCATAAATCTAAACTCCCTCTAATTGAACGCTATCCCCGTTCCAGTGGTAACAATCTACGCGACGCTGGGCGACGACGCGATCGCGCACGGCATCAACGAGACGGACGTGTCGACGGTGATCACGTCGTACGAGCTGCTGCCCAAGTTCAAGAAGATCCTGGCGAAGACGCCGCGCGTCGACACCATCATCTACATGGAGGACCAGCTCAAGAGCATCGACCGCGACGGCTACAAGCCTGGCATCCAGATCATCGGCTACAAGGAGGTCGTGCAGAAGGGGGCTGCTTCCAAAATTGGTGAGTAGCTTTTTTGCAGGTTTTTTTTGACAGGTTTTAGTATTCTTTTCAAGTTTTGACGATTTATTGCGGGCGTTTAAAACTTTTGATACTACATCTTTTTACGTAGGTATCATTGATTTATACAGTAAATCTGATTAATTAATAGGTTGCCGTAGACGGCAGTTGTATAATCCTTATTCCTAAATAACCATACAGCTGAACACTATGTCTTAAGATAGAGGTTATTCTAGTTTTATCTCGAAAATAAAAGGTAACTAAAAGAATTCGACAGTTTCAGTTAGCAACTACGCAGACGTCCAGAGTAGGCGGAGTTATGTGATGAAATCCCATTAAAAACTTTAATAAAATCTTTTGTAATTCTTTTCCGAATGATTAAATTTGGTATTCTGCCACGTAATATATAGAGCTACTCAGATATTTATTATTTTTTATATCGCAAGACGTCTGATCCCAAGATCCAATAAGACCATTTGTGTTTTCACCATATTACTTAACATTCTTACAATCTGTCCCGCAGAACCCGTACCACCTTCTCCATCGGACACGGCCATCATCATGTACACGTCGGGCTCGACGGGCGTGCCGAAGGGCGTGGTGCTGTCGCACCGCAACATGCTGGCCACGCTGAAGGCCTTCGCCGACGCCATGCCCATCTTCGACGGAGACATCCTCATGGGCTTCCTGCCGCTCGCGCACGTCTTCGAGCTGTTGGCTGAGAATCTTTGTATGATTGGAGGTGAGGATACTATCAAAATTATAATAATAATACATTTATTTTCACCATCTCAGAATTATAGCACACAGACAATAAAAATAACAAACACTAAAAACAGACAATAAAAAGTCAGGCACTGCAGTCAGTAATAGCTAATACTAGCTGACTTTTATGCCAGAAATAAAAATCTATGTTCACCTATCTATCTCTACACTAAAATTGGTTTGGTAGTTTAGACTTGAAAAATCTATACCACGATACGATAAAACAGTTATATGCCGCATCCGCACAGATTCCACAATTGTCAATGGTAACAGATTCCGCAGTTGTCAATGGTAACATTTGACTTAATTAGTTCATGAATCCCCGACCGGTCCTATGAGAACGCGCTGTTATTGTTTTACTATTGTGTCTCGTTTTGTGGGTATGTGATAGGTTAATGAATGGTGTAAACTACAAATCTTACAATTCTTTAAAGTGCCGTAGCATTCAAACTCGACGAAATGCTGAAAACAGTAAAATCCATTACGCTAGTAAATCTTACACATGTCTACCATAGACAACGAACCATAAAGAATACTACTTTTAAACCAGCAAGGTTGGTTTTCCTAGTTCAACTGTCTGTTACTAAAATAATGTGTCTGATCGCTTTTTCGCGGGTTCGGTTCTCGCACGGAATAAATATTTCGACGCGTCCCAAGAACCAAATCGTATTTGATAAATTATCGATTTACTGTATTAGGTTTTAAAGTTCTGTAAATAAGTATTAAAATACATTGCGTCTTATTTATTGATATTTTTTTTTTGTTGATGGTGATTCGGGTCTGAGTGCCTTGTGTATGAGACGTTACATGATTGTTTACGTAATATCGGGTTAGTTTGCCCCTGAAGTATACCTTTGGTTCAAGCTAGTTGACCAATAGAGACATAGTAAAACTAGTACTCCATCTTCCTATTGATTAAAGTTATACCATTAGCTTGGGATCAAAGTAACCCAGGGCTAAAGCAGAAACAAAGATGGCACCATCAACGATTGCAGCACTGCTTACCATCAGGTGGGATCGCAGTCAAGCACTAGTTTATTCTCATAAAAGACTACAGTCACTTACATGAGAAACATAGTACAAATAGTGCTTATTATTGGTATAAGCATTTACTTTTTTTTTTTTTCTTACTTACTTTTTTTTTATTGGTAGGTTAAACAAATAAAAACAATAACTTGACAACATTTCTTGAAACTCATAAAATAACCTTAGATCAAAGTCCACTCGTCACATCTGAGTTTATCTCAGCAAACGGCTGTAAATACAGTGTTTATGAGGCGTTTCGCGTTTATGTCGCCGCGTCGTTATACTGTTATTGTTTATGGACAATGCACGATGACGCGGCACTAAGTTAGTACACGCGCCTGATTGTGGCTCAAGTTACTTGTGTGGCCTTGACTTAGCACTGTTGTGTGTATGTTACCAGTCATAAAGCGAGCTTAATTAATTTGGGAATTACAATCTCGAATACTCTAAGTCCGATTTTAACTACCCTGGTACGCTCAAAACAAATGATCCGGTCGGCGCAGTGGTTGAGCATTTGACTGTTGCGCTGCGTGGCATAGGTTTGATTCTCACAAGGAACAAATATTTGTATGGCCTGCAGATGGTTAATTGTTATATGCACGATACAGAAGTAATTCTGTGTAGAAAAACAAATTAAATGTCATTAATGAACCAAATAGCAATTTACCCAGCTCCAGTTCCCACTACCCTCACCCAGCATAATCATAAACTTATGTGTCAGAGATGTGGTAATGTATTTTTAGAGATATGCGGAAAGGAGAGTAAAGTCCTGCATACCTCCGTTGAAAAGGAAGGATCCTCCTCCAAGGAACCAGACGGGTTTACGTCTGGTGGGCTACTGCCCGATAGATGATTTCCGAATGTTGTTAGATACACACATATTCCAATCGCGCGGAGAACTTTAATTGTGCAATGCAGGAGTCGTAGTCCTTATGTGATGTCGTATATATGTCGCTACATACTCTCAAAGTACAAGTTAGTATAAGTTAGTAAGCAGGCTTGTGTTTCGTTTCCAGGCGTGCCCATCGGCTACTCCACGCCGCTCACGATGCTGGACACGTCGAGCAAGATCATGAAGGGCACCAAGGGAGACGCCACCATCCTGCAACCCACCTGCATCACCACTGTACCTGTTAGTATAATGAGTACTATTTATCTAAGTCCTTAAAAGCGTCAGTATGTATGCTTTAACATAATTCCTCCAAATATCTTTGGTTTGCTAGTCCTTATTCTTTTAGCTATAGATTAGTGAAACAGTCACAACGTTTTGAAATGAAAAGTGCAATCGATATTTCATGTGATTCCTTAAATTTTGATGTTTGCTTGTACGCTTCAAATTTTAACACGTTGTGATAAGGTCCCTGAGGTAATGATGTTGTATCTAATATGACTGTGTGTTTATGTTTTAAAATAGCAACCTAGTAAATGTTAATATTTTTGTGAGATGTCTGTTTTTTTAATCATTTCATACAAAAGTCATACTACTTATTGTACTACTTTCGCTAAATAACTGAGAGTAGAAAACAGTTACTAATAGTGAAGTAATTAGTGTACAATTCATGGTAAGATTTGTAGGGAAATGCTAACCCATAGTTTTATCTTTTGGGCTGACCTATTTTTCGGTGACAATATATTCAAAAGTGATTCTCTTACTCAATTCTTTATTGTATTCCGTATGTAGTAAAGATGGTATACAAACATAGTTAGGATCAATATGGACCCCGTCGGGCACAGCAAAGCTAGTTCTTATTAATGTGTGTCCTCTCGTCCGCAGTTGATCATGGACCGCATCAGCAAGGGCATCACGGACAAGGTGTCGCGCTCGGGCGAGTTCGCGAGCGCCTTCTTCAAGTGGGCCTACGCCTACAAGCAGACGTGGATGCGCCGCGGATACGACACGCCCGTGCTCAACCGACTGGTAACTACTTGTTTTTTCTCCTAAAAATAATAATTGCCAAAATCGACAACCCAGGACAGACTGTCCTGGCGTAGAGTTGTGAGGAGATCCGATCCCAGATGATGGGAGCAGGCACAGATGAAAAAGACGATACATGTACCTCGTGTTTTTGTTTACTGTTTTATTTCTGTGGGTTGTAGCATAATGTTATGTAGTTGTCCTAGGTAAATCGATTATCTGGTAGCGATGGGCGATACCCATGTTTTAATTATAGGAGTTATTAAAATAAATCATTTAGTTAGCTATTGATTCGCTGTTTTAAAAAATAATCAAGATGTTTTTCGAGTCAACGGAATTGATCGTTAGTTTTCATTGGTTCAATTCACAGTCATTTTTACTTTGAAAGTTTAAACCATTGAGGGATAATTTGCGAATGAATATAATAATAAAAATAAATTGTTCATTGTTATTATTTAGCACTGAAGATAGTTTTTAATATATTTATTTGAAAACTCATTTTTACTAATGTATTTTTTTCACTAGTGTTGTGTAGGACGTAGGGTTTTTCCAGTTATAATATTATTACATTAAGGGTCTGTTTCACAATGTCCGAGTAAGCACTACTCACTGAATAAATTCAAAAAAGGCACAGATTTTGTATGAAATTATCTGCCAAGTAAGATACTCGAAACTTAATCATAGGTGGTGAAATAGGCCCTTATTGTATTAGTCGGGGTCTTTACCACTAGACCTCCACTGGTCTAGTGGTGAAGCAGGTGTTGACTTACGAGCTGTTTACGTTTGGTTCGAACTTAGTTAGGTGTATTACTTAGTGTGATAGTTTGGTTATGATCCCCTGCGGGGTGGATGACGGTACACTCCGTCTGTTAGAGCAGTGTTGTAAGTCCCAGCACGGTGTCTCCACAACAGTGGGGACCGGTAAGACAGCGCGCGGGGCGGCCCCCACGGGGCGCGCGCTGTCCCTCGCGGGGCGCGCGTCGCCCCCCGCTTGGTCATGTCGCGCATGTGTGTTGAACAACGCCGTGTGATACACGAGCATTTGTCGCTGCAGCCCAACCTCCAAACATGCCTAACTCAGACAAACTTCTTCAATACAAACTACTACTACTAGTTCAATTCGAACCAAGTAGTTCTTGGAATCAACACGTCTAACAAACTATTGAATTTTATAATAATTATAAGTCAATATAGATGTTTACTAATAAAATCTCTAACCCCAAACTCTACGTATTCATAATTCTTACCACAAACTTAGTGATATAAATCACACCTTAATTATTTTATAGATTGTAAAACTATCCTTGTATATCTGACTATAAGTATTGTAAATTCAACATTTTCTTTAAACAATAAATATATAATTTCTTATCGGTTCTTTTCCATAGGAATCAACTAATTGAAACCATGCACTACCTTCTGACGTTTTTTAAGTAATCAATAAAAATATATATTTTTGTTTATTGTCAAAAAATAAAAACCACCTTCAAACCTCAAAAAATATTTTGATATCAAAATAAGGATTAGTTTTTTTTTATATCTAATAAATCATTTATATTTTCAGATGTTCTCCCGCATTCGTCAGCTGCTGGGCGGCAACGTACGCATGATGATCAGCGGCGGAGCTCCACTGTCACCAGACACTCACACACAGGTACACATACATTCTTATAATCTTCATTAAATGCTTCTTTAGTAAGCAAGTCTACTGCGAGATACTTTATTAGAAAAATTTGAAATAATATTGCAGAAACATCATTTGTTATCATACATCATCATCAACACCACCACAACTTACCATTATCATTTTCATCATCATCATTTGTTTGTTGTTTTGTGCATTCATACGTAGCGAGCAATAGACGAACTAATGAATGTATCCTCTCTGTTTTTAGGTGCGCATCTGCCTATGCGCGGACGTAGTAGCGGGCTACGGACTGACAGAGACCACCTCCTGCGCGACTGTGATGGACCCGTTCGACCGCTCCACGGGGCGCGTGGGCGCGCCCACGTCCGGCACCGACATCCGCCTGCTCGACTGGACCGAGGGCGGCTACCGCGTCGACAACAAGCCCTACCCGCAGGTACACACCACACTCATGCTGAACCGAACTGACAACAAACTATTCGAATTAAGAAAATAGTGACTCATCGTTGCCACTCGACTTTACATCATAATAAAATAGAAATCCGAGTTCACACTGATCACTTGAAGTAAACCCTATAGACAGTATGGACACAGTTCTGCAATGCCCATGCTCTCTTGCTCACGTAAGGACCTACTGACAGAATCATTGAACGGCATTGCCTTGTCCGAATTTTAAATAGTAATAATAATATTCCAAATAATAAATATATATAATAATATATATAATAATATAATAATAAACTCATTGGAAATGTTTATACCATTGCTCTAAAGCAGTATTGAAGTGTTTTAAAATCTACCATAAAATTGGCTAACTACTGAATTCCACTTACATAATTTAGCAATACAATATAAGTAACTCAATTAATTTCTTCACCAGGGTGAGATAGTGATCGGCGGCGACTGCGTGGCGGAGGGCTACTACAAGAACCCCGAGAAGACGAAGGAGGAGTTCATCGACGAGGAGGGCCGGCGCTGGTTCAAGTCCGGGGACATCGGCGAGCTGCACCACGACGGCTGCATCAAGATTATTGGTAACTACTCCCTTTTGAGTTGTTATGAAGAAGTTGTGGTACTCCTTACGAAAGCTTCTGGATTGGCGACCACGTGGTGGAAGATGCGGCGTTCGAGGGAGGCTTCTTTTATTCGATGGATATGTGGCTATGCTTGTGGGAGGTCTATGTCCAGCAGTGGACGTCTTTCGGCTGAAATGATATCTCACAAGACCGAAAAATAAGTAAACGGTCTGAATAAGAAATAAAACAATTTGAAATATAGAAATTGATCAAAACATTGTAGATTATTATGAATATATCGACGGGTTCCGGGCTAATTGTATTAAGCGACACTCTGAGCGATATAGACTTTTATACATATTTGGAATCAGCGAATTTTTCTGCGTCATTTGAGCTGGGTTTGGTGACGATCGGAGCACTTTTTTGTCGCTTAATACAACCGCATTTTTGGGCCCATTTTGGACTAGCAATGTATGAAGCGACACAAAATATTGACAAATTTAGGAACTGTGAACTTAAGCTTACTGCCAAATACCAGGCAGTCGTTTAAACTTTTTGTCCTGGAGCAACAATTTATAGGCAACGTACGTTAAAGCATTTAGCCTAACTTTATAAATAAATAGAAATGTCGCTTCATACAATTAGCCTCTTTGTTAAATTCTTATCCAGTGTCGCTTAATACAATTAGCCTCTTTGTTAAATTCTTATCCAGTGTCGCTTAATACAATTAGCTTTACCTTGTAAATATACAAGAACGTCGTTTAATACATTTAGCCTCTTTGTTAAATTCATACCCAGTGTCGATCCATACATTTAGCTCTGTACATGAAATGTTAGATGTTGTCACTTCAACCAATTGGCTTACAGTAGATATTGATATGTCTGTCGCTTCAACTATTTAAGATTTCAACAGTAAACATTTACAAATTATGATTAAACCAATTTTTTTAATACAATATTTTATTTGCAGTGTCGTTTCAGTTATAACAAAAGTAAAGTTCTAGTAATTCAAACAGTTTATCTTAAATGGAATAAGAATAGTATACACATTAATACAATAAAATTTTTATGGATTGACTATTATGACGGTGGTTAAAACAATGATTTTGGCGCCATCGCGATAAACCGCTCGAGTCTAAATGCCCCCGCCACCCCGCGCGGACGCTTCAGGCGTCTCCCACCTCGTTTTAGTTGACGCAAATTGTGAGCAAGTTCGTACGTGTTTTGTGGGAGTGTTTTGTGGGACAACAAAAATAAAGTAAGAAGGAAAAAATTGGTTGAATTTTAACTAACATGTGCAACATTTTTTATAATTTTAATTATTATTTCTTGTAACTGTAGTGAACTATTATTTATTATTGTCATAGGAGATAAAATTTATCTTTGTTATTGAAGAGAAACTAGGGATAGTATTTAAAAGGTTATTTTTCAATAACCGGCCACAGTTTCACAGGGTGCTTTACCTATGAATATGAGCAACTTTTAGTATGGGACCAACTCTGAAATCACGAAAACTCGACTAAAATATATGAAACATATGACTTTTTTTCGTGATTTTAGAGTCGATCCCATAGTGAAAGTTGTTCATATTCATGAGTAGAACACCCAGTGAAAATTTGGCCGGTCATTGAAAAATAACCACGTATATTAGGTAAGAAAACTTCTAAACTTTTTTTTACGAGAGAAATTTAGAAGAAAATAAGTAAAGAAATAAAAACCAAAGAAACGGTCGTAAATATTTTAATTGTTTTATATGATTATTTTCAAAAGAAATTATTTTATAGATAAACCTTTTTTTGTAATTGAAGAGTGTTACTGTAAAAGCCCGAGCTACGGTAAATCCTAAGATTTTCCAGTAAATCCTAAGATTTACCAACTCTTAACGGTAAAAGTCCGAACCATTCTATGATCATCGTTTATTTCGGACTTTTACTACCATTCACTTGGTAAAACTTAAGATTCACCTCAAAGACACGGTAAATGTTGAGATAAACATTATCAATAGATAGGTAACGATTTGACTGACTAGTAGGTAGTACTTGATGTTTAATAATTACCCCTAGGTACGTAAGGATTTGAATAATTATTAATTAAAATAATTGATTAAAAATTATACATTATTCTGTAAGACTATGGACTTAACACTAAGCTACCTAGAAACTTATGACTTCCTAAGTGACCGTCAATACGGCTTTCGCCGAAATTGGTCAGCTAGTGATCTTCTAGCGTGTACCATCCGTATCTGGAGTGAGGCCTAAGCCTGGTACCTTTGGGTATACAGACGACAGTACTGTTACTGAGAGATACATATCCAGTGCACGATCTAGTGCGTCACAGACCCAGTCTCTCCGAGTGGCTAAAATTGGGCGCTTGAATTGGTCCTTGGGGGCAGTCACTGAATGGGGCGATGCCAATTTGGCCAAATTCAATGCTGCTAAAACCCGTGTCTGGTTTCCGCTAAAATGAGACACATTTATTGTACGTACAGCCAAGGAGTGGAATTCCCTGCCGGAGTCTATGTTTTCTGCAGCTACAACTCAGGAATTAAGTCAAGAGTGAATAAGTTACTTCTAGGTAAGCGCGCTCCATCGTCGACCGCATCGTCGCGGTCGCTTTCCATCAGGTGAGATAGCGGTCAAGCGCGAACCTATCTACGATAAAAAATATCCAATACCAACATTTACCAACCCTCATCGGTAAGACCTAGCATGTACCAAATTCTAATGGTAAAAGCCCGATTAAATCGTTTCTTTTTTACATATTCTTACATTTACTGACTCGTGTTGGTAAACCCTAAGATTTACTGGTAAAACCTAAGATTTAACGTAGTTCGGGCATTTACAGTAACAAAGAGATTTTTATATACTTAAATGTTAAAGTTTAGGAATGAAGAAGAATGAGAATAATCATTCAGGTAATAAAACCGTAGGCTACTTAATAAAAAGACTGCTTAACTTCTGATTCTTATACAATTGTGATAAAAACTTTAGTCGTTACCTTTTTTTTTCTGGTAGGGGAATCATCAGAATCACTTCTCTCGCTCTTGGGCGGAGCGGGAGGGTGTGTCAGACTCTTACTGACTAAACTTTTACCCCGTTCCTTCGTTGCCTTCGATCTGGGGGGGACTCGGTGTCAACCTTTCGGAATACCCATATGCCCCAGAGGCTTCGGCCTTGCCGGGCTCCTACAGTTTGCTGACATCTCCTTGAGGCGCGCGTGGAACAGAACGCGCCGTTGACGACTGGGGTTGGTCCAGATTATTTCCAGACTATCGGACGGCGAGCTACCCAGTGCTTGCCGTCCGCGAACCCGCACCTACGGTGGTCGGAAATTGAGATCGGGATCTTGGCGGCGGCGGCGTGAGGACCGTTCCCTCACGCACTCAGCAGCCTCATTCACAAGCTTTACTGCTTCGCAGAAGGAGGCGTCCGCATGCCACCCCTCCTCGCTCCGGACCATGGCCTGAACCAAGGCCCGGCGCGAGAAGTCGCCGCCGCGCGCCGCCGATAGCCTCCACAAGGACACGGCGGTGCTCCGCCCAAGCGGGGCACACCTCTACCGTGTGCTCTACCGTCTCCTCCGGACCCACACAGTGGCGACACCCGGGTGTCCTCTCCTGCTTCATCCGTTGCAGGAACCTCTCGAACTTACCGGGTCCGGTGAGCACCTGCGTCATACGGTACGAGAAGATGCCGTGACCTCTTTCCAACCTTTCCTCAAAGAGGGAACTTACCGCCTCAATGGCGGCGTGCCCAGCACTGGGTTGCAACAGTCGCAGTCGCCATGCCACCCTGAGATCCCGCCGGAACTTTGTCCGCCATACCGCGACTTGTCGTGGCAGCGGAGTTTCGCCCCGGCGCTGCATCTCCACGTGCAAATCGTGCATGCGTGCAAGGACTGTTGCCTCCAGATCCCACGGTGGCAGGCCAGCAAGGAGGTTCGCCACTTCACGGGAGATCGTGCGGTATCCCCGCACCATCCGGATGGCCATGACCCTCTGGCAAGTCGCTTAGCTAGCGATGGCGCCCAAACCGGTGCCCCGTAAAGGGCCATGGACCGAACGATCCCCGCGTAGAGCCTCCGGCAGGGGGCGTCTGGACCCCCTAGGTTGGGCAAGAGCCGCTTCAGAGCGGCCCCAGACCTGTCCAGTTTGGGGGCCAAACGTCGGAAATGCTCCTCGAAAGTCCACCGGCTGTCGAGGACGAGTTCCAGGTTCTTCATCGTTGACCCGACGCCGATGTGGACCCCCCTACCGTTATTTGGGAACCCGGTGATGGCGCGGCGCCCGGGGATGTCCGAGGGCCATGAAAGCACATAGCCTCGGACTTGTGCAATGCCACCTTGAGTCCCAGTTGCTGGATCCTGTCCACGACTGTCGCAACCCCGCGTGTCGCTGTTGCGGCCGCCGCCTGATACGACTCTCCCCGCGCCAGGACCAGCGTGTCGTCTGCGTAGCAGACCACGCTGACCCCGTCGGGGAGGTCGCCGCGCAGTACGTAGTCGTATCTGATGTTCCACTGGGGCGGTCCTAGTACCGATCCCTGCGGAACACCGTACGACATCTCTCGCCGTCTCCACTCTCCCTGGTGACCGGGATAGATTATGAACCTATACGACAGGTAGGCCGTATCCCACGACGGAGGTAGGCAGCACCTCGTGGTACCGAAGTGCTGCCCCGATGTAACTTCACACGTTATGTGTGTACCTTTAAATTTATCAATGTTTTAACCGCTAATTTCTGCAAACTTCATTATTCAAGTATGATTACAAACAATTTATTTTTTTAAAATCAGTCGCGTAAACTAATTAGCCGTACATTAATAAGTTTATGATATGGTATTTAAATCAATTAGCTTAGGTTTGAAATATGACCAAGTCTTTGATTAAAGCACTTAGCTTAGAGCCATTATTTGCATGCCTAGGCGGTTCAGTCATTTAGCTTGGAACAAGAAATAATAAACCTTGGCGGTTCAGTCATTTAGCCTGGAATAAGAAACAATAATCATAGGCGGTTCAGTCATTTAGCCTGGAACAAAAAAAAGTAAAATTTGGGTAATTTTGTATGAAGCGACATTTATCTTCGTTAAAAATAGGAATATTAGAAAAAAAGATTAATCTGATTATGGCAAATATGTTATAAAAACAATAATATCCTTCTTTTTTTAAAAATAATGCGAATTGCTAAAGTTATGATTTTTTTTCTAAAAATCGAAACTTTAAACTGCTCTGGTGTAAAGTTTCAAAAATGTCGGTTAATACAAATAGCCCGGAACCCGTCGATATGTTTATTAATTATGCAAAGAGATAATAATCTTTCCCACCTACATTACTGTAACATTCTGAACTTGTGACAAAAGTGTTGAATGGACTCCTTGTTCCTTGCAGACCGCAAGAAGGACCTGGTGAAGCTGCAGGCGGGCGAGTACGTGTCGCTGGGCAAGGTGGAGGCCGAGCTGAAGACGTGCCCCATCGTGGAGAACATCTGCGTGTACGGCGACTCCAGCAAGTGCTACACCGTGTGCCTGCTGGTGCCGCACCAGCAGCACCTGGCCGAGCTGGCGCAGCGCATCGGCCTGCCCGACATGGACTTCGAGCAGCTCTGCCAGAACGCCAGCGTCGAGAAGGCCGTCGTCAAGGAGCTGGCCGACCACGCGCGCAAGTGCGGCCTCGAGAAGTTCGAGGTGCCGGCCGCCGTGAAGCTCGTCACCGAGGTGTGGTCGCCCGACATGGGGCTGGTCACGGCCGCCTTCAAGATCAAGCGGAAAGACATCCAGGAGCGCTACAAGGAAGACATCAAGCGCATGTACGCGTCGTGAGCGCGCCTACCTGCTGTAGTTAAGTCGTGTACATATTTGTGTCTTACGAGTACGTCTAAATATCGTAGTGTATTATTGTAATACTAAATTTTCGCTTGTGCGAGTGCGGACGGATGATCGTAATTTTTATGTATAAAAAGTAAGTACACCGTTTGACTGGTCGAACGCTTCTGATGAGATTCTTTGTGTAAATTTAAAATTATGTAGATCTGATGTGGTGCGTGATCGGAAGTAAATTTTACAAGTCCTCGGATATCGTGTAGATATTGGCCTAGCGTCTCATGTGTAGATAGCTATTGTCCCTGCCGTGGAACCCTTACATTTGTTCCTACGCATTTTCAAAAGACAAAGCCGACGTTTCGTGGCGGGGACGAGACATCGCTAGACTAAGTAATTGTATTAGTACTTAGGGGGATCGGGGATAGTGTTTGCAATCTAATAATAATAATAATTTTGCATTAATATTAATTTTTGTTCATCTGTTTCTTTGTATTATAATAATGATGGCTCATTTAAGAAATGAGTGTTCAAGGCGAGCTCATGGCGTTGCATAATGTTAGCAAAATGATATGTTTTAATGTAATGAGGTTATGTTGACGGTACACAAGGTGGTACAGTTGTGAACACTTTCTTGAATATTGCTAGCTATCTCTGAGAGATATAATGTCATGTAAGTGTTGTATCATTGTACTACTACATACGCACGAGTCTTATGTAGTGAACAAACGTGTGCGTGTCAACATAATTTGGTCGAATTATAAATTTGTTGATTAGTTTTTATTGTTTTGTGAATCATGGCTGATTGTTTAGCGTGTGTAACGAGCGTGAGGTAGAGGCTAGTCAATGTTACTGAACAATGTTGCAGCATTTTATCCTTCTGGCCGCATTTCGCTGAGCATTTACATCCATTTTAATATAAAATACAATTTTAAATTAAATTTAATATAATCAATGTTACCTGAACAAACGTAAAATTCCATTGATGTATTTAAAGTTAGAACTCGAGTGTTACGAACGGTATCGTTATATTTTTCGATGTAATCATATTGTAAGTGAAACAATCGTTCATGAACATCAGTGTACTGTTGTAGGAAGTTTGCTCAGTTCTAGTGACTGTAACTTTATGTTTCAAATTCTTAAGCAATGCAATGAAACCAATTTTGTATTATTTATTGAATAAATGTTAATAAAATCATTAGTGGCTGTTATTTTCAAATCCCGTTTGATATTTGCTATAGTTTGTTTTCTTAGTAAGGAAACACCCTTGCACAACCTAGTAACTTTGTAACACGATACCCATTGGCGAGACTGGTTTCAGACTTGGAGTTTCTTATTCAAGGGCGAAACTACTGCCATATCAATTATAACGGGCTTCTAGGCTTCAGGGGAAAATATTGAAAGCATAAAATTGCTGTCCAAAAACTCGGAACAAGCTGTGGTCTGGTTTTTAAACCCGGAGACTGAATTGACATAAGTAATGTCAAATTTACTATAGGAATGATGTCAATTCCTTTGTGTTGTAATGTCATTTTAGTCACAGGGTTTAAAAAACAGACCATAGTAGCCTGTCGAATTGCCGAAATACTATACTACAACTCTCTCTTTAATAATAATAAGGTATATTGTTTTTTATTACGAAATACCTAAACTACTAGCACCCCCCATAAGGACTAGCTTGGCTACGCCACTGCTCTCACTACCTGTAACAATAACAACTACCAAAAATATCTTCATACGACATAGAGTCAGTTCACACCGAGACGCGACGCGACGCGACGTTACTGGAAGAGGCCAGTGATTCGTGCTGCGCCGCGAAATGTTCCCATTATGTTATTTTCCTCTATGGCGAGACGCATCGCAACGTTGCGAGGTGTATAGTAAAATCGGCAACACGAACGTCGCGAATGTAAAAACGTTCTGCTGGCAGCGAGACGCCGCGCGGCATCACGAAACGCAGCGCGACACCACGAGGCGCAATACTGCATAAAGCTTGAAGCGCAGGCCACACCGCCAGCTAGCTCGAGCGGGCTGGCGGGCGAGCTAAGCTAGCGAAGCGCGGGCGCGCCAACGAGGTGAACGAGTAGCTTCGCTGGAATCGTCAGATATTTCGTCAGCTTAGTCTAGTATGTAAAGAGGTCAAACGATGTTCGCCCGCCCGCTAGCTGGCGGTGTGGCCTGCGCTTTATTGTCACAATGAAATGTGACAATAAAGCGCAGGGCACAAATTGACAACAAATGTTCCTTAAAACTTTGAGGAGTGTAGTAAATTATATTTCTGTATAACAACAAAATCGAATATAGCCAAACCTTTCAAGCGTATCTACATATCCCAAAGGTCATTTTTAATAGACTAGCCGCCCCGAGCTGCTATAAAAATATTCGTTGTACGTAAAAATAACAACAAGTACACTTCAGTTCATTGCAGTAGTATGCTTTATTTATACTTCTGTAAATAACATAATAATTATCATAACACAATTCGGTACACTACATACGTAGTTAGTGATACACCGTAGGAAAATATGAAATATTCTGAAAGTTGTGGAGTATTTATTCCTTGGTTGAGTTCGTTTTTAAATAAATAACAAAATGTCAAATTTCTGTGATCTAACCTTAAAATATGGACTACAGTCAATTGACTTACGGCCGAAACCATTAACCTATCGATCTCCAGTTTTGGCATACTGGAGATAGTAAAACAAATGATACAATACAAAAATTACCATGTTTTCTGTTGTTTCATTTGTTTTTCTATCTCCGATATGTGATAGATAGGTTATTGGTTTCGGCTGTTTCAGAATTCAGATATCAGCCACTCTGTAGGAAAATACTGTTAATATTTAGCCACATCTGCACTCAAAATACGTACAGTTGGCCGCACGTCTGTAGTAACATTTTGATCAAGCCGAGCTATACTCCGTCGGTTTAGGTAGTTAACTAAAGGTAAACAATCTTGGTATGTCTTTTTATATTAAAGATGTCGTATATAATATACACAAAGATTATTTAAATTTAGTTTATTAGCTAACATCGATTTAGGTAAATACCTATGTGCAAAGATTTTTACATACAATTTTTAGACAACTTTTAGATAAAAAGACATGCTAAGACTGTTTACCTTTAGTTAACTACCTAAACCGACGGAGTATAGTGTAGTATAGTTTCAATAGAAAGACAGAAGTAGAATAAAGAATAAGCTATATACGATGTTTGTAACCACGGACATGCGGCCTACTATACTACACTCCATTTGTTATCAGATTAGACATTCAAATAAACCTTTTTTACTGTCCGTTCAACCGATTTTGACTTCTATTCCATAGCGTTAAAAGCAAAAAAGTGGTTATAATACAAACTGTATAGTGTAGCCGTCATTTACCATACCACCAACGCAATAAAACTCAAAATCGGTTGAATGGACAGTAAAACAAGTTTCTTTAAATGTCTTATTGCAAACTTGAGTTAATGTACTCTCCTATTGACAATGACTTACATTATATGACAACTCATCATCAGAGTTCATATTGCCACAAGCAGATTAACTTTAGGAACATAATTGTGAAGTCTTCACAATGAAAGCCATTTTTTTTCATATTATACAATAAATTGAGGTGCTGGTTATATTGGAAGTTGTTCCTAACAGTCTGGGTAGAAGATTACAGTCATAACGAAATAAAACAAATTATATCTCTAGAGTAAAGCTAGTTTAGCTAAAGTTGACGTGGTGTAGTCTACGCGGTGCTCATCTTGCAGAGGTGCCGCAGTTGCATGATCTTGATGTCGTCCGTGCCGAACTTGACGACCCCTTCTTGATTCTCTATTGAGATCAGCTGACCAACGGCTTCGCGGTCCTCGCCAGCGATTACCTAAAAAACATTATTAACAGATTAAAAAAATAGAAAGTAAGAAAGAATTCTGTCCAGTTGTTATATTACCAACTAGCTCCTACCAGAGGCTTTGTGAGTGAAAGAAGTTTTCTCCATACAAATTTTGGAGCCCTGATTCATCCAATTAGGGGGTGAATTTTGGAAAATCCTCTCTTAGTGCTCTCCTACGTCATAAAAGGAAACCTTACGACAAAATTGTACACTTCTAGTCCCAGTACTTTCGGCTGTGCTTTGATATTTCAGACAGCCAGTTTCTCATTTTTTGTATTGTACTTAAGGTTCCATAGTACAACGCGGTCCTCGAGCGGCAGGTACAGTAGTAGTGTGACAGTGACAGTGTGACGGTGACGTACCTTGACGCGGTCGCCGAACTGCGGCACGACGGGCTCCAGCAGGTCGGCCAGCACGTTGACGACGCGGTCCTCGAGCGGCAGGTACAGTAGTAGTGTGACAGTGACAGTGTGACGGTGACGTACCTTGACGCGGTCGCCGGACTGCGGCACGACGGGCTCCAGCAGGTCGGCCAGCACGTTGACGACGCGGTCCTCGAGCGGCAGGTACAGTAGTAGTGTGACAGTGACAGTGTGACGGTGACGTACCTTGACGCGGTCGCCGGACTGCGGCACGACGGGCTCCAGCAGGTCGGCCAGCACGTTGACGACGCGGTCCTCGAGCGGCAGGTACAGTAGTAGTGTGACAGTGACAGTGTGACGGTGACGTACCTTGACGCGGTCGCCGAACTGCGGCACGACGGGCTCCAGCAGGTCGGCCAGCACGTTGACGACGCGGTCCTCGAGCGGCAGGTACAGTAGTAGTGTGACAGTGACAGTGTGACGGTGACGTACCTTGACGCGGTCGCCGGACTGCGGCACGACGGGCTCCAGCAGGTCGGCCAGCACGTTGACGACGCGGTCCTCGAGCGGCAGGTACAGTAGTAGTGTGACAGTGACAGTGTGACGGTGACGTACCTTGACGCGGTCGCCGGACTGCGGCACGACGGGCTCCAGCAGGTCGGCCAGCACGTTGACGACGCGGTCCTCGAGCGGCAGGTACAGTAGTAGTGTGACAGTGACAGTGTGACGGTGACGTACCTTGACGCGGTCGCCGGACTGCGGCACGACGGGCTCCAGCAGGTCGGCCAGCACGTTGACGACGCGGTCCTCGAGCGGCAGGTACAGTAGTAGTGTGACAGTGACAGTGTGACGGTGACGTACCTTGACGCGGTCGCCGGACTGCGGCACGACGGGCTCCAGCAGGTCGGCCAGCACGTTGACGACGCGGTCCTCGAGCGGCAGGTACAGTAGTAGTGTGACAGTGACAGTGTGACGGTGACGTACCTTGACGCGGTCGCCGGACTGCGGCACGACGGGCTCCAGCAGGTCGGCCAGCACGTTGACGACGCGGTCCTCGAGCGGCAGGTACAGTAGTAGTGTGACAGTGACAGTGTGACGGTGACGTACCTTGACGCGGTCGCCGGACTGCGGCACGACGGGCTCCAGCAGGTCGGCCAGCACGTTGACGACGCGGTCCTCGAGCGGCAGGTACAGTAGTAGTGTGACAGTGACAGTGTGACGGTGACGTACCTTGACGCGGTCGCCGGACTGCGGCACGACGGGCTCCAGCAGGTCGGCCAGCACGTTGACGACGCGGTCCTCGAGCGGCAGGTACAGTAGTAGTGTGACAGTGACAGTGTGACGGTGACGTACCTTGACGCGGTCGCCGGACTGCGGCACGACGGGCTCCAGCAGGTCGGCCAGCACGTTGACGACGCGGTCCTCGAGCGGCAGGTACAGCGCGCACATGCCCGCCGACAGGCCCCGCACCACGCCCGTCTGTCCCGCCAGCGCGTCGTCGTCGTGCGGCGCGCGCACGCGGACCTGCAATATTACATGTTTTTATTATAATTAACTTTGCTACTCTTGTAGTAACACGACACGGTCCTTCATTACTTTTAGAGAATCTGAAAGATTTGAGTAAGAGAGTACATTCCCGGCGTACATACCTCGACCTCGGTGGTGTGCCAGTCGGGCGCGGCGGCGTCGGGCGCGGCGTAGGGCGAGCGCGGCGAGTAGCCGCCCGGCGACGGCGTGGCGGGGTAGCCGGCCGTGTAGCCCGCCGGCGACGGCGACGGCCGGTACGGCGAGTACGTGTGGTCCGAGCCGTACATGGTGCCCGGCGTGGCCGGCGTGAAGGGGCCGCCCGCGTACGCGTCGCTGGCGTCGTCCAGCGCGCCGTACTCGAAGTCGGGGGCGCGCGCCGGCGTGTTGGCGGCCGTGGGGTCCCACGCGCCGTGCGCCGGCGTGCGCCCGCCCTCGTGCGACGGCGTGGCCGAGCCGTAGTGCGGCGTGCGGCCGCCCACGTCGTAGATGGGCGTGGCCGAGCCGTGCATGGGCGTCTTGATGCCGGTGTCGCGGTACGTGGGCGTCTGCGCGCCCAGCGTGGGCGTGCGCCCGGGCGTGTTGCGCGTGTAGAACGAGCTGGCGCCGTCGCGCGCGGTGTTGCCGGCGCCCGCGATGTGCGAGCGATCCACTGAGATCGTCTGACAAGCTGAGTGAAGTTCCACACGAGCTGTGCTGCCGGTGGCGTCTTTTACGATACCCACATTGCCCTTATAAGGTCCTCCTGTAATCTTTATAGTCTGTCCTATGAGCTCCCTGTCTCGAGTGACCCCGCCTCCTCTGCCGCCCCCTCGTCCCCCGCGACCTCTCGGCGTCATGCCACCTCTTCCCGAAGGATGCATAGGAGACTGTATCCGCGGCGACATGAAGCCGAGTGATAGACCAGTTGAGGCGTTGTTGGTCTTGTTGCCCCCCGCCAACTGCAAGTGTCGCGTCTTGCACACGAATATGCCGCCGTTGTCTAGATACATGCGCGACTGTAAGAACGCGAAGTTTCTGTACAGATGCTTAATCTCTCCGTTCCGGCCCGCGTGCGGCCCGTCGATAACTTTCACGATGTCTCGTTTCTGAATCGTATTCTGTTCAGAGTCAAGAGCCATTGTAAATCTGTTTTCACGTCTTTTCTGTAAAGCTTGTGGCTTGCACTCAATGACTTTACCCTGCATGCCCAGAACATGGAAGTTTTCTTTCTCGAGACGTACGATGACGCCGACAGTCTGAGGGTCGAGCTGGACCATATCGCCCCACTGGAACTGGCCGAGGGAGTCCACACCGGTGGCCATGTCTGAGCAGAGCTGGAGATCGCGAGGTAACACTTCAAGCTCGTGCATGGTCAGATCCGAAACGAGCACCACTCGGTGTGGCTCGACGCGCACAATGAGACCCGTGTCACCTTCATACCGGCCAGCCAACACCTTGACGTGGTCTCCTTGTTTAAAGTACTTCCGCAATTCATTCGGCTTGAACACTAGAGGATCTTTTAGCGCGTCGTGCTTGGGCATGACAGTTATCATAGAGCCGTCGATGGCAATAATCCTAGCTTGCAAGTTGGCCAAGTCACCAGAACACACTTCCACATTGTCTCCCATGGAGAACGAGTGTAAGCTAGTGGGGTCGTCTTTGGCAGGGGCTGCTAATTCTATGTCGATTCCTTCCGGTTGTTCTTCAAATCTTTCTAATTCTGTCAGAGTTGGCTTCACGCCTTCAGCCAATATGGCTGACATTGTGAAGTTTTTGTATAAGAATCCCTTTCGGGAGTATCTGTTGCCCTCAAATATTAAGAAATCACCATCAGAAGTGACTTCACCACCAATGGCTCTGATGGCTTCAGGGTCGAAGGGTTTCGCTGCCGGGCGCCTCTTCTTTTTCCTTTTAGCTGCCTCACTTTCACTTTGGACAGTTCTGAGGGCCCCTCTGAGCCTTGTGTAGTCTATTCTAGGCAATAATTTTAGATGCACTTGATTCTGAGCCAGATCTACATAATCTACTTGAGCGATATCATCTTTGTACAGACCTCTTTTTAGCCTGACCCATTGCTTTGGCTTCAAACCAGACTGTTCCTTAACCACTCTCAAGACGTCAGTCATTTCCTTGATAGGAACCATGTCCTGTTTCCAGATACCCATCCTCAATGTTCCTACATTATTTATGATATTCTTAACATGAGTTTGTTTGTAAGCTTCAATATAAATGTAGCCTTTTACACCTTCGGGAGCGACTACTGACTTAATCTGGAATGGTTCTTCAGAGAACTGGTAGGCAATGAATTTCCTCATGAGGAGAAGGACTGTTGCTTTTTCTTCACCTATCCTGCACTTGACCATCCATAGATTAGGGTCCTTGATGCCTGGCAAGAGGGTCTGTTGTGTGATTTCATCTGACATTTCCTCGCCACCCTCGCCGAAGTGTCTGAGCGCCGCTGACTCATCAGCATACTTGTTTCTGAGGTACTCCTCAATCTCCTCCTCTTTCTGTGAGTCCCAGAGGTTGGTCCCTCGGCGCCTACCCTCGATCTCCCGGGCGGTGGGCCCGATCTCGTCCACCTCATTGCCAACAATACCCATCTCTTGTGCGCCCTCTTCCCATTCGTCATCTTCGTCAACTTCATCGTCCACCTGAGATGCAAAAATTAAAGTTATTATAGAAGTGATGAGAGTTGTTGTGGATCGCGCTGAAGGGTTTATGATCAGCAAGACATAGTTTTTTGTATTATTGCGTTTAACAACTCTCACATTCATCAATTAGCATCTCTAGTAATATTTAAGTGAAACTGTAATTTATTTATAGGATGAAGTCTTACCTCAGCTTCGTCAATAATGAATCCTCCATAGCGGCTGTCCTTCTTGCGTTTCTTCCTTAGTCTCTCTTCTTCCTCATCTTCTTCATATTCCTCTGAATCCACTAGGTCCTCACCTTCGGGTTCTTGCTCATCCTGAGAAGTACAGTCAATAACAATTCATTTTATGAGATTGAATTTTGGACAGGATTATAGAGCAGAGCTATGTGTAGTCTATACAATGGAAACCTCTGATCGGACAGTTATTCTGAAACTGTTGTTTATTACTAGTCAGCTGGAGGACCTATTTATGTATTTATATATATGGTTCACCAATAGCAGGACATACATAGCAATTGGGAGGAAACTGACAATAAAACTTACAATGGCCGCAAATCATATTTTAATGAACATAGAATCTGATGAACTCAAGATAATTCCAATTTTGCTAGCCACTCTAGCAACATGACCTTTTATTAAGGTGATGAAGAAATCTATATAAGGTCTTATTTAGATTTCTAAGTAAAATGGCCAGATGTTTGGTGAAGGATCTTTGCATGCTGTGTGCTCTTTTGCCAATAAACTTGAATTTGCTTGTATGATGTAGCTGTTGTTTGATATTATGTTTATTTTTGTACAGATATTATAGATTCTGCTAAAATAATAGTTTTGGTTAAATTATGACCATTCTTTCATGTATTAGTTGACTAAATATTGTAGGAGGTACTACTACCATAATCCATACTCATATTCATTGTAGTAATAAACAAACCTCAACTTCCTCATCACCGGATGCTTCTTTAGCTTCATCATCCCTGTTGCGACTGGCAGGTGAGCCAGAGCCAGCTGAACGACTCCTGAAAAAAGAAAATTTGCTAATTAATTACCAAGTAAATGTAAATAAAAAGTGAATCACACTCAAAATGTTAACATAAGCTTGCAAAAACCTTAAAAAATAACATGACATGTATGTATGGTTTGCCTGACCATTACATGATGTCAACCTGTCATGATGTGATTAATACCATTAGTATGATCAGATTACATGTGACATGGCTAGTATTAATTAAAATAACAAGCAAGTAATATCCTGGGTTAACATTCTATAGTCAAGTGGATGGATGGAGAGGGAGAGGGAGGCCAAAGAAAAGATGGATGGATTGTGTGAGAAGTGATATGGAAGAAAAGGGAGTGAGTAATAGCGTGACAAGTGACAGGACAGAATGGAAGAAAAAGATGTGTTACGCCGACCCCAGATAAAATGGGACAGGGGCAGGAAGATGATGAACATTCTATAGGCAAGTAGTATAACTCCAACAGATATCTGTATACACAAGCCCACACCCACACCTTTCTGTAAGTCGAATCTGCAAGGCACAATAATTATTCTACACTATTAATAACAATCAAAAATGAAATGGACTACCCCTAGAATAACTGTATTAACAAGTTAGGATGTGTGTGTTTGATGTGTGAAACCCTCTCTAGACTCTGCGCTAATAATGATTGGAATGTATTGTCATAAATATTGAACAGGGAAAGTTTAGTAAAATGGGTCTATGTAAATTACTAATTACTACTTGTAGATTTTTTTGGTTATGTTTCTTTGTAATTTAACTGTATAATACAATGCGTTGTGTAATAGCTTCGTAAACTATTCCCCGTGTTACTAAAGCAATGAATCTTGTAGCAAATGTTATCAAACTGACTTAACAGTTTGCAAACATCGACAATGTTGTTCAATGTTATTGTAGACAGACCAAGTAGAACCTACCTCGAGCGAGATCGTGAGCGTGATTTGGACCTGGAGCGAGACCTCGAGGGTGTCCGCGAGATGCTGCGGCTGCCGGAGCGCGACCGGGAGCCCGAGCGGGAACGCACGGAACGGGCGCTTGCAGCACTCCTCCGTGAACGACGGGATGCTACGCTACCCGCCTCAGATCCACTCCCTGAGTAATTGCTAGCTTCTGAATCAGACATTGTCACTTCTTATGGGACTAAAATCAATGATTTTGACCCATTAAAAAATATTTTTGCGAAAACACACCATAGGTACGTAGCAAAACGTCACAGACGATTGGTGTTGCCAGCAGATTACCAAGCGTATGAAGCAGATAATAAAACAAAAATAGAGTATTACTTTACTAAAGGGAATGTAACATCTAAATATTTTACATCGACTAATTCGTAAAATCATTGCTTCTTGCAAACCTATAGTTTAAAGTAGTCTATGAATTTGACTGGTTTTCTAAAAAAATAAGTTTGTCTATTGATTCGTCGTTTGCCCCACCGACAAGTGAGACTTTTCAGTAAATTAATCGTTAATTTATGTTATACTGAGTGAAAATCCTACCAAAAATATTACATGTGATATAGGACACTTCCATATAAATTGTTCTTGTTGAATAATAAATATTTGGAAGATCTAAGGGGCCGATTAATGCGAAGCTCTTTTGGTGTCTCTCTGGCTTTCGATCAGATTTTCGCACGTCCTACAATAAACAATCATTAGGTTTTGTAGTGGTGCTGCATCGTGAATCGATCGGTGTGGTGTGGTGTTATTGCGTGAGTGCAGTGTATGTGGTGCAGTGCAGTGGTCCGAGTGCTGGTCGCGATGTATCAGTGAGGGGCTGCGCTGACGGAGCGGAGTGTAGCTGGGGTGTCATGCTGGAGACGCGGTCGGCGCGCGCCGCAGACTCGGTGTGGGCGAACAAGCCGCTGCCGGCGCCGCACGCCATGGCCAACACGAGGCACGGGAAAAACGCACAGGTATACCTTCACTTTACACCCACAGCCGCACGTAGTCATCAGCTTGCTTAACTAGCTTAATTTGGCATATCCTGTTTGGTGCTCTACTAAAAAAATTATCTGTTCAATGACAATTTTGAGTTGAGTACCTCAGGAACTGTTCCTCCAACTAGTTTCACCTAAAATTGCCATCAGTTAGCTAAATAAAATAACTTATTAACTATGTTATGATTCTGATTGGCCCTGAGCACTGGTAATTAGGCAGTAGCTTCAAATAGATTGTTGTGGAATTTCACAAGCTAAAGTAGATATTTTTGCTATTTTTTGCTCGTATTGTGTCTGCTATGCATTATGCATTAATAAACATGCTCCTAGCACTTTCACTATTTTTTAATCCATGTTTAGATAATCATCAGTGAATACTTTGAATTCTTCTTGCATGTGATTATTGAAAAGAGAAAGATTTGTTTAAATTGTTAATTAAAAACCATCTGGAAGCAATAATTATCATATTTAACAAAATCATAATAAAGTTTTATATTTTTCTATTATGAAATACAATAGAAACTAACATGAAAAAGCATGAAACTACGAGGAGTTGTTTGCGGGGCATTTATGAGTGTTGAATTGACATAAAACAAAGAAAGTTTGTTTAAACTCGTTGGTAATAAATTAGTGTTATGCTATATTTAGTCAGAATTGAGATCTAGATTTACTTTCCTAACTCACAACTTATATAATATAATTAAATTGGATATAGATAATTTACATAATGAGTAAAAGTTGATAGATATCATCACCATTTTATGAAATTGTTGGGGCATTTCTGCAGTTAATCTATCTGGTTGTTTTAACTACAAAACTGTTCATAAGTTGTGGCGTTTGGGACAAGAAGGCATGCTTCTTTTTTTTTTAAAGAAGACTAACTAACTCGTCATCATCTACCTAGCCTTTTCCCAACTATATTGGGAACTTCTAACTATGTACTAACTCAAATAAATTATTGTCTGACCGGTAGCAATCTCTACCTCTCTATCATTGGGCTTGGATATGTACTGGATGGTAGTTGATGATGCTGGTACTGTACCAACCCCAAATAAAATGGATAGGAAGACGACTGAAGTACTCCACATAGTATCACCCTTATTGCATGATCTATTGTTGAACATATAACAACAACAGTCTTCCAGACTTTTGCAATTCTTTGGACTATGGTAGGCACCAGGTAGATTTGCAACAGTAAAGTACACTTACCTTGTTGTAATATCTTTGCATAAATCTTTGGTAGGTTTGGTTAGGTCTTTGCATGAAAGTCGTTGATTCAAGACAGCTTTATGTATTTATTTTTTTAATAATGTCAATAAATGTAGGGGGGTCAATGACTGTATTTATCTGGTATCTATCTTAGACATAACTAAGTCGTGGCTACATAACTTTCAGTTGCTTCGATCTGCTAAAACATCAACATCATGACTAGCCTTCAGCAGTCTACTGCTCCTACAGTACTTCAAGTGTTTGAACACACACACATCTCTAATCACCAGTTGACACTAGTAAACAATATATTTTCTAATGCTTGTTATTGTACACTAGCAGTCAGTAATACTCTGTTGTAGTCCCATTAGGAAATGAGTAATAAGTTATTTATTATTCTTATTAAATCTCTAATATTAGTCATTGGCCTGCCCCTAAACCAGCTTGTCTAGTGGTGACTGTAAACAGGTCATCACACTATCATACAAATATTAATTATGTGAAATTAGGTATCATGACAGTGTATACTCTGAGTTAGGTGTAAATATAGGCTGTCATTTATTATAGGGGACGTACTAATTCCACCCAGATGAAGTAGCGGTGAGATGCTAATTTTAAACATGTTTGTCACCTAATTATGAAAAAGATGTTACTCTTTTGAATATTTGTGATTAGTTTTTTGCAATAGAGATCCTAATAGTATATATGAGTATCTCAGAACTACTCATTATTATCAACTTTGGTTTAACCTATCACATACCCGCAAAACAAGACACAATAGTAAAACAATAACAGCACGGTCTCACAGGACCGGTCGGGGATTCATGAATTAATAATATCAATCATCATCTGCCTAGCCTTTTTCCCAACTATATTTGGGTTGGCTTCCAGTCAAGCCAGATTTAGCTGAATAGCAGTATTTTACAAGGAGCGGCTGCCTACCAGACCTCAGATGGTTTAATAAATGGCAATATAGTATTCAAAATGATTTATAGATTAATTTAATTTTAAACCAACTTATTACAACTGCCAGGAAAGTGACAAATTTAATTATTAATTGTAATGTGTTAAAATAAACACAAGCAAATGTTATGAATGATGTTGGATTGTTTTTGGTTTCCTTACATAATTATCCTGATTCAAATATAAATATTGAATGAGTGCACACCTGCATGATATGTGACTGTCAGATTATAAATCAACAATTTCTCTTAGTTATGAAATGCATACTAAAAGCAAGTCAAAAGAGTCAATTTTTTTTCAATATTTTTGTTTTGAAAGTAAGTAGTCTAACATCTGATAACTCGCATAATTGATAGAGGAAATATAAATTTTAATCCAACATAACCGCTACCTAATTAAATTATAATCTTGAAAAAAATAAGCACAATTGCTGGTTAATTAAAACCAAAACAGGAAAAATATCCTATAAAACAGTAGCATATTGATAATCCATAGTTACCGTTGATTCATTCGGTAGTCATCTTATATAGTATTAATCATGAGAGTTCCAACATGTGCAATTATCCTGGACTGTGGTTTGATGTTTGTTGTTCTAGTCTTCTGTTTATTATGACTACATAGTTTATGGTTTCTTGAGGCCACATACTTCTTCAAATTTCCTTGAAATCTAAAAGGATACTCTTGTTTAATTCTTTGAATATTAATTTAAATATTAATCAAGCTTAGAAGTGGAAAAGTACTTCTTAAACAAAATGCTACGTCTTGTGTGACTAGCAACTCATACAATATTATAGTGTGAACACACACTCGAATTTGGTGCGACGGATTTGGTCCGTCCAGACCAAGGTCGAGCGTGATTCAGCGTAATTAATATTAACACGCGCTTGAAATTGGGGAGACCCCAAGTTCTTTTTCCCGTAACCCAATATTTTACGCCTTCCGCGATATTTTATAGCTTAAACATATGCTGCATTCCACAACAGCTATGAGATAATCAGCTGTTATTGTAAAACGACGCCCACATATTTTAATCAGCAGCATATTATAAACAGATGGGTTTTTCTCTCGTTAACACCTCGCGCGCGGTGTGGTGTCATCGACGCATCGTCAAGCCACTGACTGCTATTTTTGTTGATAGGCAGACTGCACGAACAGCACCATAGGCATGGGTTTGAGGACGGTATCTCAAGGAGATGTCAGCAAAACCTTAGGGGCCCAGGAGGGTTGAAACCTATTGGGGTCATAGATTGGCTTCTGAAAGGATAACCTTCGGGAACTAAAGAACATAGGCCAAGAAGGAACGTAGGAGTGGATGTTAGGCAGTAAAAAGATCCGAGGGCTTTTTGTTGCAAAACTACAAAAGAAACGTGCTCAGCAGTGCCCTTTATTCAATCCAGGAATGCACTCGTCAGTTTTAAGGGAACCAGTTTAACGTGACCTCTTATTCTTTAAAAACTTGGTAACATCCTTCGCCAGCTCAAGGTCAAAGCGTTACCAGCGACGTGCTACTTACCAATAGTCTCGTATTGTTATTGATTTTGTTTACGCAACAATTGAAGCTATTCTATTGATGTAATACCCTGAACGATTTCTATAACACGCGCGGGATGATAAAAGGCCGGTCGTTGCAGGGGCAAGAGTGTGGCGTGTCAATACATACTGCATGTAATTCGTTAACTATCTTTTGAGGCTTGTCATGTAGACCTACATAAAATACCCAATCTGAATTAAAAGTCTTTTAGTAGTCGAAGATGAGGTGGCTTCGATTGTGGTCCTGATCCTGGGTTCGTGTCCCAGGTTAGACACAATGTTACAATGTTTCTTCCGCTGTGTTAACAGTAAAATTACTTATTATTTCACTAACGAAATCACTATTAAAGTAGAACGCGTCTAGCACGAACGTAGAATTTTTTCATCTGGAAATTATCAGTTCTCAGCAGCAAGGAATTTGTATTGTTGTCGATTAATGGCAATAGCGAGCCTTTTCCCTATCTCTTACTACAATGCGGTTTAACCCTTTGACCGCCACGTCAAAAAAGCCTGTTCTCAGCGTCAAGTTACGATTTCTTACTATTCCTTTTTGGGATCTTATGATAATATGAATGAAATAAATAGTAAGCAGTTCACGTAATGTAAATTGGGAAGAGCCTAACTACATAATTAAACAAAACTTATACTTTTTACAAGATCTCAACGTTTAAAACGCATAACGCCTTTCATGCGGTCACGACGTGGGCGCACTGGAGTTGGCCTTAAAAACTAAAACTTACAATAGGTACAGCTTTACCTGCTAAAACTGCGGTATTGCGATCGCAAAGGCCAAAGACTGTTGGACATAGGGCTTCCCCAAGTATCGCCACAAAGATCGGTCCGGTGCGTCTCCCATCCATTGGATACCCGGCCCTCACCAGGACATCGATCCACTTTATTCCAACACTCCTTCCGGTACGCGGTCGCCAGTCCAGATCCTTTCGGCCTCAACGGCCATCTGTTCACTGCTACTAAGTTTCAAGGCGATTCTTCGGGCTATGTCGGTAACCTTGGTCCTCCTGAAGATATCTTAATTCCTAATTCATTTTGGCGATTATTTTTGACCATTTTTTTAACTTAGTTGTTTGGTATTTCCAGGACGACGTGTGCTATGTGGTCGCGAAGTACGACTACGCGGCGCAGGGCGCGCAGGAGCTGGACCTGCGCAAGAACGAGCGCTACCTGCTGCTGGACGACTCCAAGCACTGGTGGCGCGTGCAGAACGCGCGCAGCCAGTCCGGCTACGTGCCCAGCAACTACGTCAAGAAGGAGAAGCCCAGCTTGTTTGACAGGTGAGACACAATCTCACATAGGAACAAGCACTGGTGGCGCGTGCAGAACGCGCGCAGCCAGTCCGGCTACGTGCCCAGCAACTACGTCAAGAAGGAGAAGCCCAGCTTGTTTGACAGGTGAGACACAATCTCACATAGGAACAAGCACTGGTGGCGCGTGCAGAACGCGCGCAGCCAGTCCGGCTACGTGCCCAGCAACTACGTCAAGAAGGAGAAGCCCAGCTTGTTTGACAGGTGAGACACAATCTCACATAGGAACAAGCACTGGTGGCGCGTGCAGAACGCGCGCAGCCAGTCCGGCTACGTGCCCAGCAACTACGTCAAGAAGGAGAAGCCCAGCTTGTTTGACAGGTGAGACACAAGCTCACATAGGAACAAGCACTGGTGGCGCGTGCAGAACGCGCGCAGCCAGTCCGGCTACGTGCCCAGCAACTACGTCAAGAAGGAGAAGCCCAGCTTGTTTGACAGGTGAGGACGATCAGCAATGTTTCTACTGCTAGGACTTGGGTGTTCTCTTTGAGAGAGTGTATTATCTAAGACTGGAATCTATTCAGCTCCAATTATGTTGGGGAATCTAAAGCACTGATGGTATCTCTGTACAAAATCAAAGAAAATGTATAGGAACCTGTGTCATATTTAGCTGTCTCCTGGCGCTGCCTATTGTCATCGGAAACGACCTCCAGGACTGAGGTCGCATTTTCTGAGAAAGGGTTCCTAATCTGCAACTGGGATTAGCACCCCCCTCTACGTTAGAGAAAGTGGGTGTTTAACCTGCAGTGTGATACAACCACCAGGGACTAAGTTAAGAGTATCAAACTGTAGCAGTTTGATACTCTTTAACTTCCTGTTCTTTTGTCCCTGATGCTTGTAAATTGCTCATAAACTGAAGCGTACAATGCATTACTTGATGCAAACATGCCAGACCCTCTCAATACTGCTGATGTTGGAATCTGTCCCAAAAAATAGGATCTAGATTATCAGCTAGACATGTCTGTTGTAGATAACTCATATCTTATTGAGAAATAATGGCACCTACATCCTAATTTATTGTTTGAACTGCGATGAATAAAAAAGACATGTAGCATCGTACAAAATGCGGAAGTATGAGTCAGTGTGTAACATTCCAATTAATCCTTTATTGGAAGTTCAACTGCAGTAAATGATCTTATGAAGTTACTCCTAAGATCATTTATGTCAGTAAAATGATTTGACTTCATTGTAGAAAAAAACTATCGCAGTTTTTACGATAGATCGGTAGACTTTGTTGATTTTATCGCTTTTAGGAACTAAAATATCTGTACCTACAAAATAAAACACTGTCCGTAAGAATACGAAAGATAAAATTGTTTACTATGACACAACAATACGTGAGTAATAATTTACTACTTAGTTTGTGTATTGGCAGTTGTAGTGGCGATTGCTGTGCTTATCTTTTTGAACACCAAAGTCAGACGCTTTGACGGTCTAAGTGTTTTGCGTCATCGTTGATACCGCGCACGCCGTAAGACTGGAACAATTTGCCTGCACTGGTCTTCCCATCTGATTATATTTTAGGAGTCTTCAAGTCTAGAGTGAATAGGCTCTCATTTTTGTTACTCGTTGGCGCTGAGAGCACACTTTTGATCTTTTCTTTTACTAATCATAATGTAAGAAATGTCCCTTGGAGATAAACAGGTATCCCAAAAATATCAATCTATTAAAAACGTTTTGAGTCCAAATTGCCTTTAAGTTCAAAACTTTGTCTACTCTACCTTCCGTGTCCGTCCCTCCTGTCGTGAAAGTCTTCTTGAAACCATTTGCCTGAAGACGACAGCAGCATATTTTAGTCTTTGGATGACTGTCCCTTGTTGTACATTTGCATCCCAATGGCTACAAAACTAATCAGGGCTACGTGGACCTACTCTTTGTCCGTTACACAATTGGTATTTGACCGTTGTTTACTATTATCATGACCGGTTTTTAAATCAGTCAATTACGCACTTCTTTATGTCTTCAAATCAATTGGCAATCCAATTAAACCTATCAATGGCGGACTATAACAAATCAGCTGTATTTGATGCCTTGTTAGGTCACACTAATATTACAAAGAAGAACGGTCACGTCCCATATAAAAAAAACCCAGACCCGACAGAAAAGTGACATATCTCAGTTTTTTTGTTATTATTTATATAATCATATTATATAGTTTTTATATTCGAAATCAATGGCTAACACCAAAATATTGCCTTATGTTTTTGTTCAGGGTTTACACTAAAAAAATACAAAATGCCTACTTATCTACACAATTCGTGATGTATGTAACTAAATGACGATAAATAGTTATGGGATGTATCCAGGAGACCTGGAGAAAAAAAACTGAGGTATGTAACTTTTCTGTCGGGTCTGGGTTTTTTTTGCCTGTTCTTCTTTGTTTTAACCTATCACATACCCACAAAACGAGACACAATAGTAAAACAATAACAGCGCGGTCTCATAGGACCGGTCGGGGATTCATGAATTAATTTATTTTGCATGTGTCTAAAAAATAATTGAATAGTTCAGAACCCTTAGCGCGTCATAAACCCTCGCTTGTCGAGCATCCGTCAAGCGAGAGGCCAAGACAGCAGTCTTCTGGCACCTACTACGCGCTACGTGCCGACTGGCGACTCTGCATCATACTCCTCCATACTTTACTTCTTCTTGGTCGTTACACTTTTGTCAGAGTGGTCGAGGTTGTCATAAGGATGGGTAGATCTCCGGCTGCTGTCAGGGTACGACGCACACTTTTATTATTGATAGGTTCGCACTTTATCGTTATCTCACCTGATGGAAAGCGCCGATGCGGTCGACGTTGAAGCGCACTTACCCAGAATTAACCTATAGTAACCACACACCTAGTACCTAACCCACTTCCCGCCACTTGCCTGCTGACAGTCATCCGGGCGCACTCGTTCAATGGGCCGCTAACAGCCGCTCTGATCTGTCTTCTGGGGTTCTGTCCATCGCATGGATGATCTGCCATCTCATAATACTTTACTACATTTAATTCAAATCCGTATTAAAGTAGGTAATCTCTGAGAATATGCCGAAAACAAACTCAGCACGGTCTTGAGTTTTATCTATGTGTTACAAAGGTGACATTGAAGCTATCAGTCTGCATTTGTAACAAAAATGCACTTTGTAAACATTTATGTAGTATGTTTGTTTACCTAATCAATATGAATCGGCGATATTTTTGTGAACGTTGCGCGTTGTAAATAGTTTTTAGCTCACATTACCTGGTGGTTTGCCTTTTAATTTGTCTTATATTGCATATTCATAAAAGCCTCAGATACATTAAGAGACAAAATGTCCCAAAACTTGACGCGCAACGACTTGTCCAACAACACATACCGCGTCACATGAATTCATCGTAAAATGTAGGGGGCAAGTTGCGAAACCATGGGTAACGTCACAACGTCACGTAGATTGAGCGTTGTGCGTCATGTTGCGTATTTTGTCCTGTTGTATACGAGGCTTAAAGCCTCACGTGAACAAGCGCGACGTAAAAACGTGTACGTTTAACCTAACCAAACGTCTTGCAACTTGTCTCCTAACATTTATTATAACGCATTTAGGTTACGCAGCAACAACACCATTTAAATCTTCAAAGTTGCGGGACACTGGGTAAGGTTGCAGCTTGCAGTAAGCTGCAACCTTACCCAGTGTCCCGCAACTTGCCCTCTAACGTTTTCAAATGCCCTGGAATGCAAAGAACAATTGCAAAAAGCTAACTGGAAGAAGGGCAATATAACGTTTGAATCCCCAACCGGTCCAATGAGACCGCGCTGTTATTGTTTTACTATTGTGTCTCGTTTCGCGGGTATCTGAGTAATTAATTAAAGGGAGCTTTTAATCAGTAAAAGTCTGACACTTCCTCTCGCTCCACCAAGAGCGTCACCTCTCTAGCCTTATCCAACTAGCTTGGGGTCGGCTTCCAGTCAAACCAGATGAGGCTGAATACCCATGATTTACTTGGAACGACTGCCTATTAGTTCTCCACCCAGTTACTGGGCAACACGATACTTTTTAAATAGACTAATGTAGTCAGACTTTCTAGCGGCTCAACTGTATTGACTGTCAAAGATTTACAAATGACAACCGCTGCCAAGGGCATTGCGTGCTTTCCGAGGCACGTGGTGCTAGTAGTGTTCTAGATAAACTAAGAAAAGTACATATGAATTGACCAATTCACATTGGAATTTGCTCAATTTGGAACACGCAACCTATTACATGAGAGGCCGGTACCATAAACACTGGGCCACCAAGACATGAAGCTTCACCCAGAGCAAGAGAATTTATTTAATGATTTCTCACCTCAAAAAAAAAGGATCACGTGCTTACAAAACAATATAGTAAAATGATTGCTTACTGAAGTATGCATACAAACATAATATTAGCGGATATCAGCTGTTTCTCTTTCCGTGTTGATGAAATGTGAGGGAAAATGCTAATTACTATGTGTGAAGGATAACGTAATCAGTGGCTGTAATTACTATACCGCACAACCTTATTAATCAGTTAAATTGTTGCTGTCTCCTTGATTTGATTTATTGTGTATAGTGTTCATGCGGGCATCGTTGACAGATTAGCAGATATAGGTAAGTTTTAATTCTACCGAGTGTGTAGACGATAACCTAGGCTTTTTCATTCTTATAGAATATTCACACACATCTTCTTGATGTTGACAATTTTGTCAGTAGATCGTGAATCAGAAATTAATTACCAGTTTGTTACAACACTTTCAAGATCTATTTAGTTACATAGAAAGAGCCGTAAACACCACATAAACACATACATAGTTTCATTTTATTTTATTGCAACTAATGTCAAGCTGTCGACGTAAATTTCACGGGCGCACGGCAAGTCTTCATTGAAATACAATATAATGTATGTGTCACTGTCGTCAGACAATGAGGGAAAACATCGCGAGAAAACAACTGCCTATCAAATAATCCAAACAATGTTATAGTTTGAGAGGAAATAACAACAATAAACACATTAGTTCTCTGTCTCCTGCTGTAGAAACAACACCACTCAAAGACTGGTTTTAAAAAAGTGCTGAAATTTAACGTTACAGACGGTTGAATGCGGCCTGAAAAGTTATATAAATGTAGTGCAGACGACTCGAAAACCCATCCTTTCACTTGTGTAAACCGTCGTAAGGTCCATTGACCTAAAAACTCGTTCCAACCAACGATGATGACTAACACAACCGACATAAATTCCAGTATTAAGAAGAAAGTGAAAAAGGGATCCGGCTCGAAGACCCTGCCGTCGAACAGCTCGCCGGTGCGGGGCGGCGGCGAGGCGGGCGCGCGGCGCGTGGAGCCGGCCGACGCGCTCGGCACCGCCGTCGTCAAGTACAACTACCAGGCGCAGCAGCCCGACGAGCTGTCCCTCACCAAGGGCACCCGGATACTCATCCTCGAGAAGAGCAACGACGGCTGGTGGCGAGGACAGTACCAGCAGCATACTGGATGGTGAGCTTGAGATTTATTTTTAATAATTTATAATGATTACAAGTTACTTACATTAATAGACACTCAGACTTCTCATAATACTTCAGGCCTTCGAATAAATTATTCTTACATTTATCAGAAAAAATGACTTGACATCAAGCTTCTGATAAGTCCTACTAATATTATAAACCCGCGTTTGTTAGTCTTTCAATAACTACTGAACGGATTTCGATGAAACTTGGTATATCATGTCTTGGAATAGCACATAGAACACTTTTATTCCGGGAGTTTCTTCCCTTGGGACAATTTTCTCTTATCAAACGGGAGAAGTCGCTGGCAGCAGCTAGTTCTGTATCTTAGATTTAACCAATTTCAAAAAAGGCAAAATTTATTTGTACTACATTTGGTAGTACCTACTTCGTTTAACACTTTAGAACCAACAAACAGGCCTTTAGAATTCTGAATAATCACATAATTATCAAGATTTATTTCTGTTTAATTTACAGCTATCAGTTTATATTATACATACTTCTTTCCTATGATTGATTGTGAGGAGGACTTTGTCTTCAGAATAAAACTGAAGTCACTTGTAGTCAATGAAGCCTAATTAATTTATAGTGCCGCCAACAGTAACCATTTAGGTGTGATATTTCTTTTTATACACATTATTGTAGTTGTCTTAGAAACAAATAAAATACAGTGTACAAGTAAACCAGTTAAAACAAATTAGGTACAAATAATAGTGTTTATGACCAACTCATGCTTAGTAGAATTAATAGGATAACTGTAAATTACAGTATTCTGTTAGTTTGTTACTTGAATTACGTCATTAAAAAGATGACTGGGGCAGGTGACTGTGTCCTTTTACTATCCTTGTAAATATTTAATTTATAATAAAGTATTTTATGTCTTAATCCAATTCATGCTCCATCTGTGTTCTAATATCACTCATTCCGACGTCGAGACGCCGATTTGTCTTTAAAAAAAAAACGCTCCCCCAATTTCTGAATTGAGCTTTAAAAATTTAATTTCGCCTGATAAGCTGTCAAAATTTGGTTTTAAAGTAGGGTTTGAAACACCTAATAATATTAGTAGGACAGGATGTCAAATTTAGTTTCATTTATAGTAATAGCACTAGTTTATATAACATAAAAAAAAAATATAGAGAGATCATGAATTATATGAATTTTCTATGTCATGTAAACTATGTAACCACTAAAAAAATTCTGCATTATTTGAAAGGTACAGCAGTGGTCATTGACTATTTGTGGTGTATATTTCACCAGTGCAAAGCCTGGGCAGACTGCTATCAAAGCCACACTGCTAGTCATTAATAAAAGGTTTAAGTAAAATGGTTATGATGCCAGCTAAACAATTTCGACCGCAACTACCACATTCTTTGTCTTTTCATGATTTTTACAAGCTCAGATTTACTCCTCTGCTATATGATTTGATACAACCTTGCGGATATGTCAGAGTACTGTTGCTAATATGATAAATAATAGCTGTAGGTGGTGTTTGAGGTCGTTGCGTTTTGGTCTAATATCAACCTCCTTTTATAGGCAAAGTACAGTTCGCTTCAACTAACTTTGCCCCTCTGAAGTTGGCTACAAATCACTGCGCAGTAATCAATTTTACGAAAAAAAACAGCACTGCGCATGCGTTATTTTTCTATCTCAGTCCCTCGTATACGTCAGATACCAGCTTTTGTTCCGCTCGCACGATCGTCGATGCGAAAAGTGCTACGCGTATAATTATTACCTACCTGTTTTAAGTTTGTTGTTTTTTGTTATTTATTCTTATAATTACGAACGAACGTATTTTCTTTCTTTCTCATTTTCTTAGATATATAAAATCAGGTGATTAAAAAAATACACTATTTATTTTCATTATAAAATAAAACAATTTAAAAATTGTCACGTCAGTGTACACTTTTTACGCGATAGTACCTGCGCCGTTGTTAAGAAAGCCTAGCTTCAGAGCGGCATAGTTATTTGACGCGTACTGTAGCTAGTACAATAGTAGTATAGACAGCCAGTACAAGTCATAAATTAACTCCTCCAGACACATTGGTTACTTTTTATGTTACACTTACTATAGTACTCATCATCTACCTAGCCTTTTCCTAACTACTCGTATATTGGGGTCGGCTTCTAGTCAAGCCGGATTTAGCTCAATACTAGTATTTTACAAGGAGCGGCTGCCTACCAGACCCCCATAACCCATTAACTGGGGTAACACGGTACTTACTATAGTACCTACAAGATGATATACAGGGTGTTTGGTTCATCGTGTGCCAAATTGATATGGTCGACTGGAGGGGTCATCTGCTATCCTTTCAGACCCCTAAACACTATCCATGTCCTGTGGAATTTTTTTCATCGAGTTTTTAGTATTTTTTAAAAAATAGACCCGAATTTTACATTCAAATACGAATATTATAAAATGTATAAGACATAGAGCCTGAATTTTAATTTTATTTAGACGTTTATTGTATAAAGGTACTTTTAAATACAAAATTAGTTATATTAGCCATCTAGATTTTTCAAAATTTAATCGCAAAGTTTCGGACTTAAATTATAGCTATTCATGTTACATCTATTTACATAGCTGCAAAAAAAGAACCAAAAGAGACTGGGATCTTCAAACTCTCTCAAAAATTCTCTAATCCATCCTCTTGCTAGTGATGTACCACATGCCATAAGTATCTTTTTGCAACTATGTGAAATCGCTAGTTTTGTGAATCGAGTCGCATAAAATTAACATTCAAAATTGTGAATTGAAAAATTATTTTTGCAAAATTGTTACTTGAAACACCTACTTAATCTGTTATATCACTCTTAGAAGGTGAAATCTGTCTTGTATCTCACTTTTCGTTGGTTTTACTAGAAAAAAAAAACATTTAATTACTTATTTACAGTAATTTCATCATTTTTATAAATACTGCTCAAATTTTGGCCTCTGTTGCAAATGCAGGTCCGACACCTGTTTCGTATTTCGACATTCAGTTTTTCTAGGTCTACACTTGAAAGAAAGGTCTGGGGAACCTGCCAAAGAGTTGGTATACGCCACGGAGGTTCCAACTAGGGAAGTACTAGTTCAAAGCATTAGAACGGCTTTCAATACAATTAAGGAGGGAAAACGACATCATACAACAACTGTGTGTCGAAATACAAAACAGATGTTGGGCCTGCATTTGCAACAGAGGCCAAAATTTGACAAGTATTTATAAAAAATATGAAATTTCTGTAAATACGTAATTTTATTTTTTTGTTTCTAGTAAGACCAACGAAAAGTGAGATACGAGACAGATTTCACCTTCTAAGAGTGATATAACAGATTAAGTAGGTGTTTCAGGTACCAATTTCGCAAAAATAATTTTTCAATTCACAATTTTCAATGTTAATTTTATGCGACTCGATTCACAAAACTAGCGATTTCACATAGTTGCAAAAAGATTTTTATAGCATGTGGTACATCACTAGCAAGAAGATGGACTACAGAATTATTGAGAGAGTTTGAAGATCCCAGTCTCTTTTGGTCCTTTTTTTGTAGCTATGTAAATAGATGTAACATGAATAGCTATGATTTAAGTCCGAAACTTTGCGATTAAATTTTAAAAAATCTAGATGGCTAATATAACTAATTTCTACGTCTTATATATTTTTTAATATTTGTATTTGAATGTAAAATTCGGGTCTATTTTTCAAAAATTACTAAAACCTTGGTTAAAAAAAATCCACAGGGCATGGGTAGTGTTTAGGGGTCTGAAAGGATAGCAGATAACCTCTCCAGTCGACCATATCAAATTGGCACACGATGAGCCAAACACCCTGTATTTAATGCAGAAGAGTATGTTTTGTATTCATTTTGTTGATGATGTTTTTGTTGTTGTCGGCAGGTTTCCTTCGAACTACACCAGCGAAGAGGGCGACAATGAGGACCCGGTGCATACGTACGCCATGGCGGAAAACGTGCTCGACATCGTGGTGAGTGTCTACACATTTCAACATCGTCCTCCTGCTCTTATTCAAATGGGAGCGTGTCAAGCCAAGTTCACTCCAAGAGTTCCCTCGTGCACGGGCTATTGCTTACCACTATAATATACTCCTTCATAACTAAAATCTATTCAATATAAACACAACAAATGGCCATGTCAAATGTTAAGGTTTTAAGGGCGATGTTCACAGACACCAAATCGACTGTTTTAATATTAAAACGGCTGTTTTAGCAATATTTCCTGTTCACCACCGCCTTATCGTCGGTTATTGACGTTAATCAGATGGTTATCTTAATCGAGCTACAAGACGTTGTTTAGACGTCGGTTACTGTCATTTGACAGAACTTTTGTAGGTTATTTTGTTTGATTTACAAACGAAATATTTATGTTTGAGAAATAATGGCTTTTAATTTTATAATGTACACACATCAAAAGTGTCTAGGGATCAACATATATTTTTGCAATAACTTTTCTCCTGATTGATATTAATTAAAATTTTCTTTAAGGATTCATCAAATAAAGTGTTTTCGTTTGTCACAGTAACGATAAACCAAGTCACCTTCGCATTAATAAAGAAATTTGCCATTTTCCTAATAAAGGGATTTTTGACATTTGAACCACTAACATTAAAGTTCGAAAAAAAGACTGAAATAACAGTTTTCTTTAAAATTTTATTGGGTAACTTAAACAATTAATAATCCGTGTTTCTACCGCGAACACTAACAACACAAGAACATCGGTTTGGCATACTCAAAATGAGTTCATCCAAATCACGCTGTGGAATGGCCGCCCATGTTCGTTGCAACAACAAAAAAACCGGGCAAGTGCGAGTCGGACTCGCGCACTGAGGGTTCCGTAGTAACTTACCTATAAAAACAGTTCAATCGAACAATTCGACAGTCTCGAAATGTACGTTTTTTGCAGTATAAACGGACGAATCTTTTTTTCCCGTCACTTTACCAATTGAATTGAAAATTGATTTTTGCACAGCTTCAAGGGACCACGGACCCAATTATATGGTGTTAATTTCAACTCAATACCTCTAACTTACCTATGAATAAAGTTCTATTCTCGAATCGAGCGTTGAAGATTTTTCAAAAAAATAATTCTTGTGACGTAACAACAAATTTTCAGTTTTCAGAATTTTCCCTATATGAGTGCTATAAAACGTTGCTTCATGCCAAATTTCAAGATTCTAGGTCGACTGGAAGTACCCTTTAGGTTTTGATTCCCTTGCGAGTACTTGCGAGTTTCAAAATATGCAGCTTAAATTGCTGTTTCTTTTGATTGCGTTGACATAGAAGTTTGATTTTGTTACAGCTTAAAGGTATTATAGACCTGAGTATTTGGTATGAATTTCAATTTAATACCTTTACGCGTTTATGAGGAAATGGGTAGTAAGTTTAAAATTATTAAAAAAAAAATATTATGTGATGTAACTAAAAATTTATGGTTTTCGTAATTTTTCCTTTATCTATGCTATAAGACGTTGCTTCGTACCAAATTTCAAGATTCTGAGTTCACGGGAAGTACCCTGTAGGTTTTGATTCCCTTGCAAGTGTCGAAAATTTGCGGCATAAACGGCTGTATCTTTTGATTGCGTTGGCTTAGAAGTTTGATTTTTTCTCAACTTCAAGGGACAGTAGACCTGAGTAATTGATATAATTTTCAGCTTCATACCTCCACGCGTTCCTGAGAGAAAGGGTCTTGACAGACGGACAGACAGACGGACAACAAAGTGATCCTATAAGGGTTCCGTTTTTTCCTTTTGAGGTACGGAACCCTAAAAAGGTCTTCTTGCGACTGGATACCCTCCATATTCGGCAGAGCTCTTCTCTGTAGCATATCCCATGCATGCTCAATCGGGTTCAAGTCTGGCGACTGAGCAGGCCAGGGCAGGACATTGATGTTAGCTGCGGCGAGAGTCTGTCTTACAACTCTTGCGGTGTGCGGCCGTGCATTATCATGCATTAACTGAAATAAGGGACCGATTTGCACTTGTAGAGGAACGATGACGTCTGATACAATCGTCTCAGCATAAATTTGAGCGTTGAGGTTGCCTCTGATCCAAATCAACTCAGTTCTTCCGCCGATCCAAATACCCGCCCATACCATGATGGTTCCACCACTATAAGGATGGACTTCCTGGCAGGATTTTAATCGCTGTTGGCGTCCAGGGGTTCTCCAGTGTCGTATACGTCTTGTATCCGGTCTCATACCAAAACGAGACTCATCAGAAAAGCACACGAACCGCCATTGTTCTTCTGCCCAATTTCTGTGTTCAAGAGCCCATTGATATCGAATCCTACGATTGTGCATTGCTATAGGTGGTACCCGTAGCGGTCTTCGGGAATGAAGGTTCACTTCATGCAAGCGGTTTCTGACTGTTTGGTCGCTAATTAAGTTCCCTGAAGAGTGATGAAGCCTCACGGCTAACATCATGGCGGTTATTGTTGGAGCTCTTCGAGTTAAGATTTGAATGTATCGGTCTTGTCTCCGTGTGGTGCAGCGATACCGTCCTCCATGGCGCTCAGCCACGGTACCAGTGCTTCGGTAACGTGTCCAAAGTCGACTGATAACACTCTGACTTGTATTCAGAGCTAAAGCCACAGTACGTTGCCGGGAACCAGCTTCTATCATTCCCACGGCTCTGAGCATTTCTTCCCTGCTTAAATGACGTCGCCGCTCCATAATAACGTTGGTTTTAATCAGTAGTAGGGAAACAGTAGCACTAATAATGTCTTCAATGCGTTGTATGTTTTTATAGGGAAAATATTGACAGCTGATTTTCATCTTTTACTCGAATTTGATTCACAGTTCCTGATTCAAATTATGAAATGCACCAAAAAGGATCCATATAAATTTATAAAATCATAAATTTATTACAAAGCCACATCTCAATCTCAAGAAATCCGCATAAAAATGCTTGATCCCTAGACACTTTTGATGTGTGTATGTTAGATTATTTTAATGAGTAAAAACGATGACGGGATGACCTAGTATCATTCAACATCCTTTTACTTGTTGAAACAAGCAATCGAACACTATCTTATTATTAACACAGAACTTCAAAACCTCATACGCTACACATACACGCACATTTACTCTAAATTGTTAATTTTTCGTATACGATTCTTACAACAAAAATGCTCCGAAACTTTATCAGAGAATTTCAGCCACAGATAAGAAAGAGCGCGTTGATAAACCTTCCAACATAAAATGTGTTTCCCGTAAAGCCTAAGAAACAATGAACAGCAACTTTCACATTTTATGGCATAAACTATTATCTGGCCATGTTAAAAAGTTGTAAGCGTGAACGAAATTTCAAGATGTAGTCTTACATTTTATTTAGTAGTAGGTATTGCAATTGCTCACTTATTCGTTCAAAAACGCTCAGTTATGTTTCGATTAGGAAACCGAATGCCGAAAGATGATGGTGAACACAAAAAAACCGCTCCTTGTTTAAACATTGATTAAATTATAAAGGGTCGATTGCAAAATCAATGTTTAAACTTATGTCGGTGCAAATGGCCCTAAGTTCTTATAAATAAATTTCATGACGGTCTACAAACTTGGCACCCATTTAGATCTCAAGTCTTTTACTAACCGGATCGATTAGACGGTCCAATAGTAGGACGTATGTGTGTTGTGGTTGTCATGCTGCATCCCGCCCAGTACTCCCCGCAGGTGGCGCTGTACTCGTTCACGTCGAACAACGAGCAGGAGCTGTCGTTCGAGAAGGGCGACCGCCTCGAGATCATCGAGCGCCCGCCCTCCGACCCCGAGTGGTTCCGCGCGCGCGACTCGCGCGGCCACGTGGGGCTCGTGCCGCGCAACTACCTGCAGGAGCTCGCCGACTACCTCACCACGCCCTACAGGTACGTGCCTCGAGATCATCGAGCGCCCGCCCTCCGACCCCGAGTGGTTCCGCGCGCGCGACTCGCGCGGCCACGTGGGGCTCGTGCCGCGCAACTACCTGCAGGAGCTCGCCGACTACCTCACCACGCCCTACAGGTACGTGCCTCGAGATCATCGAGCGCCCGCCCTCCGACCCCGAGTGGTTCCGCGCGCGCGACTCGCGCGGCCACGTGGGGCTCGTGCCGCGCAACTACCTGCAGGAGCTCGCCGACTACCTCACCACGCCCTACAGGTACGTGCCTCGAGATCATCGAGCGCCCGCCCTCCGACCCCGAGTGGTTCCGCGCGCGCGACTCGCGCGGCCACGTGGGGCTCGTGCCGCGCAACTACCTGCAGGAGCTCGCCGACTACCTCACCACGCCCTACAGGTACGTGCCTCGAGATCATCGAGCGCCCGCCCTCCGACCCCGAGTGGTTCCGCGCGCGCGACTCGCGCGGCCACGTGGGGCTCGTGCCGCGCAACTACCTGCAGGAGCTCGCCGACTACCTCACCACGCCCTACAGGTACGTGCCTCGAGATCATCGAGCGCCCGCCCTCCGACCCCGAGTGGTTCCGCGCGCGCGACTCGCGCGGCCACGTGGGGCTCGTGCCGCGCAACTACCTGCAGGAGCTCGCCGACTACCTCACCACGCCCTACAGGTACGTGCCTCGAGATCATCGAGCGCCCGCCCTCCGACCCCGAGTGGTTCCGCGCGCGCGACTCGCGCGGCCACGTGGGGCTCGTGCCGCGCAACTACCTGCAGGAGCTCGCCGACTACCTCACCACGCCCTACAGGTACGTGCCTCGAGATCATCGAGCGCCCGCCCTCCGACCCCGAGTGGTTCCGCGCGCGCGACTCGCGCGGCCACGTGGGGCTCGTGCCGCGCAACTACCTGCAGGAGCTCGCCGACTACCTCACCACGCCCTACAGGTACGTGCCTCGAGATCATCGAGCGCCCGCCCTCCGACCCCGAGTGGTTCCGCGCGCGCGACTCGCGCGGCCACGTGGGGCTCGTGCCGCGCAACTACCTGCAGGAGCTCGCCGACTACCTCACCACGCCCTACAGGTACGTGCCTCGAGATCATCGAGCGCCCGCCCTCCGACCCCGAGTGGTTCCGCGCGCGCGACTCGCGCGGCCACGTGGGGCTCGTGCCGCGCAACTACCTGCAGGAGCTCGCCGACTACCTCACCACGCCCTACAGGTACGTGCCTCGAGATCATCGAGCGCCCGCCCTCCGACCCCGAGTGGTTCCGCGCGCGCGACTCGCGCGGCCACGTGGGGCTCGTGCCGCGCAACTACCTGCAGGAGCTCGCCGACTACCTCACCACGCCCTACAGGTACGTGCCTGGTCTCTAGCTGTCTCTCCTATGGGTCATCGTGGGTACGTCTATGTTTATTATCGTGACAAAAGGGTGTCATATATACTATATGACACCCTTTTGTCACCAACTAAAAAAACATCTTGGTTGGAAGCTACGGACCCAAACGTGACCTCCTCGCTCTCGCTAGATGGCGTTAACTCAACATTTTTATTTAGTGTAGTTTGGCTTTAGTGTAGTTTTTACATTTCAAGAATGTTAAGAATAGGCACATGAGATGTGATATTGATCCCACCACTTGAGAGAAACAGGCTCAAGATCGGTCTGAATGGAGACGTCGTGTGCAGCAGCACGTACACGCTTTTGAACTAAGAGAAGGTTGGAGTTAGACCAGAAACGTGACGAACTCAAAGCTAAACCACCAATAGCTATAGTTTATCATGTCGTGATGCAGGATTTGTAGTTGTTATGTGGCGTCATAAATGTCGCTACAATTGATCGGTGTTCCCTTAGTGACGGCGGCGAGGGCGGGCGGCCGGTGGCGGGCGTGGCGGGCGGCACGTCGCTGGCGGGGCGCGCGTGGTACTACGGCGCCATCACGCGCACGCACTGCGACGCGCTGCTCAACACGCACGGCCACGACGGCGACTTCCTCATCCGCGACTCCGAGACCAACGTGAGTATCACAGCCCATCCTACCTCACCCAGACCACTAAAATATACAGAGACAAATACTGCCGCGCTAATTAAAAGTGCAGTAAGGAGGCTTTTTGTAGTTTTGAATAATTTTAAGCTGATCCCATATTAGACGTGCGCGTTCCTCGGCCGTATAAGTAGCGCGTCCGTCGCCGTGTGAGCGTTGCTTTTGCTGTCTTGTCGCGTGTGTGGAGAATGCACGCGGCGCGAACGCAGCGCGCTCTCCGCGTTCTTATCCCATCGCACGTTATCGCCTCTGAAGGGGGTTAAACGCCAAGGTGAGAGCTACGTGCACGCTGCGCGCTTGCTGCACATTCGACGCTCAGGCACCGCGCTCGCGACGCACGCGTCCTTCACTCGCCTGAGAAACGCGCACGCCTAATGTTGGGGATGCCTTAGAATATAACATATGCAGAGCTAAGCATAAGGAATCCGAGTGTATGTGTAACACAATTTTCAAAAAATCCTTACTGCGTTTTTAATTAGTGCGGCAGAATATGGGTCAGACAATAAGAAGCACTGACTGTATTATAGCTGAATAATACCCACTCCATTTTGATTCTCATACCTGTAATAGGTATAGGCCCTCACTCTCTCTCGGGACTCAAACATTACTTAACACTGTAAGTGAAACTAACGCACGTGCAGTAAGAAACTGTTCAGTCACCATCGCTGTTTAGTGTGTGTGTATTTGCTACTTCTTCAGGCTCCAACGACTAATAGAAACGGATTTCAATGAAACTTAATACACGGGCAGACCATGTGCTGAAATAGCACATGAGATACTTTTGATTCTGGGAGTATGTTCTTTTGAGATAATTTTCTACTATTCCGCGGGCGAAGCCGTTGACAGCAGCTAATAATAGGTAATGCATACCTAACATATGAAATTGTCATTTTTGAAATGGAATACTTTGAATTGTGATATCTTTAGTCCAGTCAAATTAGCTCAATTAAGGTAAGAATCTCGGAATTCGAGATACCCAGCTGTATGTTTGTAAATAGTTGTATATTGACACCCTGAAAGTTGTCTCAAAACCTACATATGGTAGGGTGTACGCAACTATTAAATTTCATGGTCGGGGGTCACAAAAATCGGGTTTTTGCGCTTTTTTTGTAAATATCTCATTTCCTAAAGGTTTTTTGCTATTTGTATATTTAACAATATTGTAGAATATAAAATTCTCTACAATTTTTGTTCAGAAAACTTTTTCCTACGGTGAACCGTTTTCGAGATATAGGGCGGAGACCGCGCGGTCACAGCATCACTTTAGGTCAACTGGTGCCTCCGGTCGAAAACGCGCCATATTATAGTTAATGAACTATCGATAAATGAATGATTATAAATATTTGTCTGAATAGTCGTGACTATTCGGAGAAAAACACCAAAAAAAATATCACACCTATATTTTTTAAGTAATAAGTGAAATAACACAAATAAATTCTTTTAAAATTTAGATCTGTTGTGATATTTTCCTCTACCATTACCACAGTTGTTTAAATATTGCTGTTCTTTTTTTTGTAGCGACAACCTGAATAAAACTGCTATCTACTGCTATTCTTAAAAAATCCAAAATTCCTCTAGATTTTTCATAAAAATGAATTAAACTTATGTGATTACCCAAATTTATTGAAGATTTTTACTTTTAGCCAACTTTAGCTTGTCCTGGTGTAAAAAAAAGTATGAACACTACTATGGCAAGTTTTTTTAAAAATTGGTGCAACTAATCAAGTTTCCAAAATGGTATACTACTTTATTAAAACTAGCCACAAAAAAATAATATCCATATAAGTTCAAAACAAGAAACTAATTTCTTAAATTATTGTTAACAGTAATCACTTTTCCTACGTGCCCAAAATAGGTTCTTGCTACAATTTCTATTAATGAATGACATACCCTAGTTATTTACTTTGAAAATTAAAGCAAGATAGAGATATTTAAGTTAAAAAAAGCATAGCATAGTAAGAGAAACTAATTATTCTCAGTAAGTGAGTTCAGTTAAGTACGCACTGCTCCTTTCCATAGTACATCTGTTCACAAGCCCATGTTGGCGACGACGGCGGACGGCGAGCAATCCGTAGATCGCCGTCCTGTCGTCCAATTACCATCCGGATTGCGCTCAAGTCGTCGACAACGCGTAATGATCTATGCGTACTTCAAGAACATTTCAGAAAATCGTAGGTGCCCAGCAGGGTCGAAATCCACTGGGGCCATGGGGTATGTGAAAGGGTACACTGACTGGGGCCATAAAACAAAGGCAAAGAAGGAACAGGAGTGGGCTTTAGTCAGTAAACGTCTGACACGCCAGGTAAGTGTTGTTAAATAAATGAATACTGAATAAAAAGTGGATAAATTAGGAAAAAAATCATAAAATATAATACAATAGTTAATAAAAATTGTCAAATATTTATAATCATTGATTTATCGATAGTATCAACTTATTTGGGGCGTTTTCGACCGGAGGAACCAATTGACCTGAAGTGATGCTGTGACCGTGCGCTCTCCGGCCTCTATCTCGAAAACGGTTCACCGTAGGAAAAAGTTTTTATACAAAATTTGTAGAGAATTTTGTATTCTACAATATTGTGAAATATACAAATAGCAAAAAACCTTTAGGAAATGAGATATTTACAAAAAAAGCGCAAAAAAACGATTTTTGGGCCCTTTGACCTTGAAATTTAATAGTTGCGTACACCCTACCATATGTAGGTTTTGAGACAACTTTTAGGGTGTCAATATACAACTATTTACAGACTTACAGCTAGGTATCTCGAATTCCGAGGTGAAAGTACTATAATGACTGGACTACTTTGGATTGACTTGAGATTGTAAGTTTAAATAAACTTTATATTTAAGTACGTTATTTTTGTTTTGATATTACTTGTTTATTAATTCAATTGTATTTTGTTTTTTCTTATAATATCGAATTATTTATAACCATAAAATGTAGTAAAAAAAGTGTTTTTTTTTTTCATAATAGCAGTTTTAACGTAGAAACTATATATTACAAAAGACAAGCTATATCAATAAGGTGTACTTACAACTGTAATCTAACAAATAAACTGTGTTTTTGGTTTAATAGCTTTCATTTTGGAATTTTTTTGCTGTTGGCGCCCGGCGAAGAAAAGTTGTCCGTGAGGTAACATTTCGCACGTGAAAGCGATTGAAACAAAAACACATCCCATTCATTCATTAGATGTTGTCCATACATCATTCGTATCGTTCTACCGTGGAAATAATATGCCTAAAAACATATAATTTCCGCGGTACAACGCATACTCCAAAATAATGTGACTTTTCTTAGATCAAAAATGGTTATAAATACATTGATATTAAAGAAAATACGAAACCCAAACACACCAATAAATAATTATTACCAAAAATAGAATATCGTACCTTTAATATGAAATTTATTTGAACTTACAATTGCATGTCAATCCAAAGATGTCACTATTCAAAGTATTCCGTTTAAAAAACGGTAATTTCATATGTAAAGACCTGTTAATAAGTATGTTGAAGAATTGCAGAGAATAACGATTTAAGATATCAATAATTAACTGTAAATTACCTGAAGTTTATTCTGTAAAATCAAAAAAATTGTTGTGCAAAAACCTCACCCATGTGCGTTTAACCAGTTTTAAGTAATGGTTTATGAAAAGTACTGAATCATGTTAAATCATAATGTTCTCATTTGTTATCGATGTTGCTTCTCTATGTATCTATGTACGTAGTGAGAGTCAAAATGGCGGGTGTACCGCAATTAATTAAATTACACCAATAAAATGTACCCAAAATGTACTATTTAGTACCAAGTTCTAAAGGATCTGAGCCTCTTTCAGAAAGAAAATATTTTAAAATTACAATAATAATAATGACTCGGTTGTTTTATTTCTCACCAATTATCCAACTGATCAAGTTTGTGTGTTTTACTTGAGGTACTTTTTAGGTACAATTTGTTGGTGTAGGTACTTATATTTTATGTGTAATGGTTAAACAATAAAATGTTATCGAACATCCGCCATGTTGTTGTTGTTGTTGGCATGTTGTTGTTGAGTACGAGAGTTGTCGGGTGAGTACTTGTGTGGGTGCGCAGGTGGGCGACTACTCGGTGTCGCTGAAGGCGCCGGGCCGCAACAAGCACTTCCGCGTGCACGTGGAGGGCAGCCTCTACTGCATCGGGCAGCGCAAGTTCCCCACGCTGGAGCAGCTCGTGGCGCACTACCAGCGCGCGCCCATCTACACCAACAAGCAGGGCGAGAAGCTCTACCTCGTGCGCCCGCTGCCCAAGGCCACGCAGCCCTGCTGAGCCGCCCGACCCCGACACGACACGCAGCCACACGCTTCACATACTGCGACCGTAACCACATGCCCATAGCGGTCATTACCAGATAATTTTGTACGAAACCACTAAATTGACTTTCATTTTTAATTATTCAAAAATCGAATTCTGATGTTGATTCAAGATTTTGACGGATTTTAGTTCCATTTTTGAATTTTGAATGCTAGAAAATGTCGAGCTCAATGACCGCTATAGCCATGCTATAACGACACAACTATAGACTATTGATATAGGGTGGCCTGACAAGTGTGATATATTCATTTCCTACAAAATCCGTTTCGTTTAATTTCGAAACTACGGGCCGTTCTGTACAAATGTGTAATTACAATTAGCGTTTCCCTTTTTGTACTCCGGTGTCCAGTATTTACTCGTTAAAACTAGTTCAGAGCTTCCGTATATGCATTGTCAATTTTGTACGAAATTTGTATCCAAGCTCCGCATACGATCGGAACCGACCACCGTTAGTGAGGGTTTTGCACGAAGTAGTCGACGTCGAGTCGGACAGAGCGCGGCGGCCCACATCACTCAGTAGTACAACGTCGGCGCGGCTCTGTCCCGACACTGTCACGACTAGTGTAGGCGGCGTTGAAGCAACGCCCGACTTTATCAAACAACAATAACAAAACCAAAAATTGGCTTCTTTATCTCTATTAGTGTTTAATAACGTTTTATATCATATTATTTAGGTAAGTTCGATAGTGTAATTTTTATAATGAGTTATAGTTAAACTGTGTTTTACGCATATTATAATCGATGATCGCGTCCCGAAGCACCGCGAATATACCGAGTGGACGCTTCGGGCGGTGATGTGTAACTAAATATACACGGACGCATATGTTGTGATGTTTGGCTAAGTAAGATATAATGTAAGTCATGATCAGGGAAAATCGTGGAATGTGTAAGGAAGACAACTAATTGTAAGTGAGTGGGAATTTTGTAAGGTTTTCTACAGCGCTCAACGTTTTGAGGGTTCCGGTGCGACTGGCAGTCTGGTGGTTGTTGGAGACATTGCTGTAGCTCCATACACTGTCTTATTGTACTTAGCGTATTGATTACAAATTATAGAAGTGCAAAAAATACTCAAATAAACCGAGTTTACACTTCTTGGAAGCATTTTTTAATTTGCTTACGTCGCGTCGTCGATTTTGACATTTCAAGCTGAAAAAAAGCTCAAAAAAGTATTAATAAAAACATTCCTTTTTTTATAAAGCATAATATTATTTGTCCAATCATCACTGTCAGTCGCACCCGCTCCGCATGTCGCGCGACAGTCGCCCGTGCGTCACGCACCAACCGCATAAGTCTGACTAGTGGAACGCGTAGTCAAATATATCATGGTAAACAATATTCCTACGTTTTAGTCTTTACGACAACGAATTAGGTAACGTTTGGTTGCTACCGCACTAGTTTACACTTACATTGTCAACGGGGAATTTTTATTAATGAACGATTTGTAAGAAAAAAATTAAATGTCAGTCCAGGGGCGTCTGGTCTGAACTATTGGATAATTAATTACAGCAAGTCTCGTCAACTTGCTGTAATTACCCATTTCAAAACAAAAAAGGCAGTTGATCTCGACAACTGTAGTTGTTAATAATGTAGTGTAAACTGGTGCGGTGGGCATGGAATCTCAACGGGTTGATTTCCACTGAGTGACAATCGCTAGTCAATATTATACGCCGACATCACATACAGCTCTCCTTATTTTACAATTCTATTTACTTTTGTAAACCTGCGTGCGCGCAATCTGTCCGAGCGACCTAAACTAAGGACGAAACACGAAGATTATACTTCAGTCACAAAATACACCATAATATATAATTAATATAAATAAATATATGATTCATTTCAAAGTTTAAAATTGAATTCTTAATCTATAATAATGTTAGCTTTAAATTATTGCCGTAAGTCTTGTTCGCTCGGTTCTACTCTCGGCGATAACTCTATCAATACAAGGTGTCACGCGTGACTTCGAATTTTTTATTATTAAGGGGAATTGAGGGTTGTACGTTATGTATTATAAATGACACGAACCGGGCAAGTTGCGCGCACTCGCCACAATTCGATCCACATGTAATAAATAACAATGGCAGCTTGTTTGTTGTTTTATACATATTATTTGTTTATAATATATTGATTTTGTAGATACAATATATAAATTAAAATGCGAATCACATTCAACAATTATTTTTAAGTTGAACCTCGACATGTTCAGTTGTAGCACGTGTACTGTCTCGCGTAGTGTAATGTCCAACACTTTGTAACGCTCCATACATAACGGCAAGTATTAAGTAAATAGCTTTTACACAGGAACATTATTTTTGTATGGACTTTTTTATTTTACACACTGACAGTTGATGATGCACCAAGTGTAGAGATTTTTGTATGCGAAAACTTAGCGATAAGGTTAGGTTACATGTAACACTGTATGATAGATGATCGAGGGTGTTTTCCTCGGTTTGTAATGGTTCTGCGCGTGTGTGGATTATTTGCATTTATATTATAGTAACGCTAACACGTTCTATACGACTTGACTAATTCGAGATTAATTTAACAAGGTCTCATTAATTTAAAAAAAATAAACTGTTCGAAGGTAAACTAAAAGTATGATTGTGTATGAAGTTCTCTGGTCTCAGTTGCATTTGCTAAATTGATGCTTATCATCAAATAGGATTGGGAAGAATAGTCAATGGAAAATGTTTCAATTATTTGTAAGTAGCAGATAATTTCCTTAGATAATTTGAATGGAAAACATCCTTGAGATGAAGTCTCCCGACATTGGTAACGCACTATAATTAATTACATGTGATACTTTTGAGATATGACTTCTGTATAAATACAAATGGGAATGGGCGAAAATAAGAATAATAAGGCATTTATGTAATGTAAATATGCATATGCTGCCATATGAATTATAAAAAAGATTATGGTTTGGAATATCCTTTAAAAACTTTCAAAAATATGTTTCAAAAAGTAATAATTTAAAGTTTTTTGGAGAGTTAGTTTTCGATAGAGACTACTCGACCAAGAATAGGTTCGTTGAACCTACATATTGGAGAAATGATTATTATCATATATTATGTAAGTATAATTTTGTGAATATGCATATTTATGAGAGCTATTCTTCACAAAAAGCACAAGGCAATCAGGAAACTAGTTTCTTTTTATGAATATCTCTCATCAAAATGTATATCTGTTGATTGGTCCATGATCCTTAAAATACGAGTTATCGTAAGAACACGTGCGACAGAAGTCATATCTCAAAACTCGTCGATCGTAAGTTACTAGATCTTTTTGATGTATTTAATACGTTTTATACTCAATAATGTAATTAGAATTAAATGCGAGGCAAACTCAATGTAGAGAATATTAGTAAAAAAAAAATAGCAAAATGTACCGCTGCTACAGGTTTTGAGCGATTTTTTTACAAACGAAATGTTACAAGTTGAATATTATTGTATATTCGACGTATCAGGTTATTTTAAAATTAATTCTGTGTACATTTGAACCATAGGCTTGAAGGAGTTGGAACAAAATACCTTTTCCACGAAGCTGAAGTTCAAAACACATGTATCAAAAAGTCTTCCTAGAATGTTGCAGCATTTGAAGCCGCATTCATTGAATGCTAGCACAAAGCCGGTAGCGACCAGCAGGGGTCATCGCTAAGATGGACAACGTGATTGAATTGTTCCAAATTGTCGACAGTAAGACAGTGTCATGAGTTGTATATTCAATGTCCGACAGACGGACAAACGAATGGTAATACTTGATTGCGAATGAGAAAACTAGTGCACTAATTTTAACAAGCTTTATAAAATAAACATGCCAAACTTAGAAAGGAATTAAAGCCGACTTTACATTCCTAAAGCTTTTTATTATAACACTTGCGAAGATTAGCTTAAAACTTAAGTATTGGGTACTAAAGTACCGCCCTACCAGTTTTTCAAAAATCGACTAAACTACATTACTGTATCAAACGTTTTAATAGTATAACTAGGTATAGATTATAGAGTGATTCGGTTTTTTATTTTTATATTGCTCAAAGTATATTATTTTATAATTTGTATTTGTGAACTTGTGTTTGTACGTTTTTGTGAATGTATATTATCCGATGTAACGAGCCAATGTAAGTGCAGTATGTAATATTTAACAATAATTTATTTATTAATTTGCCGTCCGGTGTTTTATTCAATGAATACCTCCCACAACATTCCCTGTTATATTAATTCATTATTCATACAAACAATATCTGATTGAAATAGATAAAATTGTTAACATATTAAGTATACATACATATGGGTCAAAAACAGAACTACTTTTATGAAGTTGTCCTTTAAAAAGTGGACCCATTTGGATACTTTCGAAAGCGGAGTTCTAAGCTAAAAAAAAAACAGTAATACAGGGTGTAAAAAGACCGATCACAAAGCCGATAACTACACATTCTGTACATGTAATTAAGTAATTTAGACCAAAAAATATTGCTGGGAAAAAACCTTTTTTTTTTCATCTTTAAAAAATAATTAATAATAATGCCGATCAGCTGCGCGTTGGGCCGCTTGCGCTTGGTCGTTGAACCGACCACACGCCTGTGTGTGTGAGGCACTCGTTTTGTTTAGTTTTCATTGCATTTTTGTAACTTCAAATGCGTAATTTGTTATGAAAAATTGATAATTTTGGTAATGTTTCTTCGGAAGAAAGTCTATTAATCATACTTGGAATACGATTTTGAAAACAAAAAGATATTTTTTTTTCACTTTGGCCTTCAATATCTCCAGAACCGGTGAATTCCCAGGCATGGTCTAGAAGAAAAAAACTATCCCAGTGATGAGTAGAATATGGGGTTTTCGTTTTCGTTAAGGGTCTTTTTACAGCCTTTATAGTATTCAAAACTTTGTTAATTAACCTGCATTCAAACATAATACAGGTCGCTTACCTGAGCCAAGGGGAGTAGCTATCTCCGTATGTATTAATTATACTGAGCCACGACTGAAAGCATATAATTAATGCACAAAAACTCAAATTCTTACTAATCACTAGTGATAGGAATAGGTAGTGCCTATTTGCCTAAACTTCAAAGAACAGAGACAAGAAACGGCGACTTCACAGAAAAAAGAAGTATTGTTCTGTGTTAGGTTGTTTATATTTTTTTTCTAGACTGATGTAATTTATAAAACTTAGAACAGAGTTTTAATTATTATTTTTTATCGAAAGTACCTACTTTCTTTTTTGTTCAAGTTGCAAATATTAACTTACCGGTTTAAATAATTTAAGGATTTTAATATTTTAATGGTTTTCTTTAAGGGGGATGTTCCAGCTTAGCCCGCGAAATTCAAATTTTCTTACGTTTTTTGCTATTTGAAAGCCAGTGACAAGTTGTATAAAGTTAAAAATACTTAAGCGGCTGTAAAACGTAACTATTTACGTAATTATAAACATAAAAACCGGGCAAGTGCGAGTCGGACTCGCGCACTGAGGGTTTCGTACCAACCTACCTATAAAAACAGTTTAATTCTCGAATCGAGTCTTGAAGACTTTTCAATTTTTTTTTTCTTGTGACGTTACTAAAAATTTTCAGTTTTCAGACTTTTCCCGATATTAGTGCTATAATACCTTGCTTCGTGCCAAATTTCAAGATTCTAGGTCAACGGGAAGCACCCTATGAGTTTTGATTCCTTTGACAGTGTCGAAATGTACGTTTTTTGCAACATAAACGGGCGTATCTTTTTTTCCCGTCAACTTACAAGTTTGATTTTTGCACAACTTCAAGGGACCGCGGATTTCAATATATGGTTTTAATTTCAACTTGATACCTTCACGCGTTCCTGAGAAAAAGGGTCTTGACAGACGGACGGACGGACAGACGGACAACAAAGTGATCCTATAAGGGTTCCGTTTTTTCCTTTTGAGGTACGGAACCCTAAAAATCATTAATACAAGCCTCCAAGCCCACCTAAATGCAGGAACGATTTTTTCGAGGTCAAAAACGTTCCTGCAACTAAGTAACCCTACACACTGAATTTACAAGAAAATAGTTAATGATGGTTTTTTCAGAATCTAAAGCATATACATTGCTGAATTGTGCTGGTATATTTAGCAGAAATTTCTGCTAAATGTTAGTATATCTGGCTTTAAATTCCGTTGAGATTTCAGGTGGCTACAGTCAAACATATAATTAGAACGTCAGGATTGAGGAGCCAAAGAAAATGTGTTCTACTATTTTATTCTATCTGTTCTAATATTTTATTCTATCTGTTTTACTATGTTATTCCTATACTGCAAAAACAAACACTACACCTGCTAAATGATCATTATGTCGAATATATTAATTGATCGCTCACATCCAATAGAAATTGACCTCTTGATTGAAACCCACCGTTTAGATTGAGGAGCCATATTAACGTTTGAATCCCCAACCGGTCCTATGAGACCGCGCTGTTATTGTTTTACTATTGTGTCTCGTTTCGCGGGTATCTGAGTAATTAAAAGTATTGTATTTTCTTTCATTTTAGTGCTACAGAAGCGAAATTTTTAGACGGTTATGTGCTAAATGCTGCAAAATTGTCATAAATGTGCATCCATTACTTAACCAGTTTTCAGGTGGCTCCTCAATCCAGACGTTTAGATTGAGGAGCCACCTTTGCATTAAAATAACTAGTGATATATTTTGCTGCTAAATCTAGAATTCGTGCTGCAAAATAATCTACACTGCTGCTAAATAATGGTGAGATCAGATTTAAAAAATCTGATGTGGCTCCTCAATCTTTACGGACATCTACCTATTCCTATCACATGAGAGGCTATTGGCCTGGCGAATTGCCGAATTGTTAAGTGCACAACACAAATTGTGTTTATTTCGTAATAAAAGCAATATAAAAAAGATGTTTCTATACTTTCTATTACGAAATACCTAAATCCAACTACCACTGAATTTTACCGCAATCAGATAAGAGGCTCCATTTTAATATTATACAGGGCCCCTAGGACTAGCTATGCCACTATGAGCCCCCCCCAAGATCTACTAATTACCAACCTGCACTCACTATGTACTCTGCCTTTCCTTATGGATTAAACAACAGGGAATTCGTTTACATCACTAACAAAGAACGGATTCCATCCTAGTTACCGAAAGCTTTATCCTACCGCTACATTAGTTACAAAACAGCTATTGATCAAACAAAGACATTCGAAATCAAAGCGCTATCACGAGCTCGACTGTTGCTTGTTCCGTGCGAATACAACTTATCGCAGAATGTTATCGCGTCGAGATAAACTACTGATCCAGCCGTGGGAGGACCGCAGATTCAAAGATCATCGTTCAAAAGTGAGTCAATGATTAAAGTTCGTGTCGTACATAATATGGATTACATTAGACGCTAGCATTTATTTTACTTTAACAGAACAAGACCAATTCTATTAGATATTGAAATGTTGGAATAATCTTACAAAAATGTTTACTTAATTATTTTTTTTAATTAAAATTGACCCGATGCCCTGGTGAGGGTCGCGGGAATTCGATGTATGCGAGACGCACAGGACCGGTCGTTGTGGCAACAACGCCTTGGAAAGGCCTATGTCGAGCAGTGGACGTCTAGGTCTGTCGGAGTGTCGGCTGAGATGATGATAATGATGAAACAAAATTTGATATAAAAGTTAGGGTAGGAACAAATGTGGTAAAATAATTTCCAATTTTCTAGTAGGTACCATTAAAATGAAGCTTTTGCCCAGCAGTGGATAACTAAGACTAGGTACTAAAAAAACGTAATCCTAATGCTGTAGACGGAACCATACCTACCCCTATTTCTGTTCTGATTCGAGGTAAGATCCGCTTTGCCCGCGATAGACGACCGAGCGCCGGCGGCGCGGCCGCACGTCGCTCTCAAGCTCAAGAAGAACCAGCGCGAACTGGACAGGAAGAACAACATTCAGAGCGAGAACTTCAGCCTCCTGCAGCGACTCAACGACATCATGAAGGTCAACCGGCTCGATAACCACTGGACCAAACCGCTGCCGAAGTAAGTTAATGGGTTGGTTTCAGGCCCGGTTTTTATGTCCGTAAGTATCGTAGGACCACCGTGGCCTATCGCTTCCAAATATGATAAACTTAACGAAAAAAAAGATTAAGTTAAGAACGAAGAGGTAACTTCTACAAAAGCGCGTCCATCGTCGCGAGTCTATTAAGCGTAAAAAAAAAATTTAGCGTGCTTGGTCAGCAGTATTACAAATTAGATATCGATTTCAAGTTTGAGGAGCTTGCCGCCTTAGTAACCTGCCCTAATGAATGAAGAATGTATGTCATTGTTTTAGTGAAGTCAATTGCTGGTGAGCTAGGTACCCAAAATTCAAGATTAATATTCCAGAATTTAATATTAATATATCACCATCTTGAATATCTCACCAACAATAAAGTATAACTCGTAAACTGTTAGACGGATCAAGTATTATTTTTACACAATTTTACTTATAATTTATTAAATATAATCGACCATTAGCAATCGTTAGCAACGGCTAACGCCCTTTTAACAATTCATCACATTGATTATGCAAGTTGTCATTCCAGAAACTAGTAGTCTATTAGCTATGTGCTTACGCGTATACTGTGATATAATTTATGTAAATGAGATACATAGCGAAATGCCTAAATTTTAGAAAATGTTACCTAATATTTTTGCGGTTAGAAACTCGTGCTTATTCGAAGAATTGACAAAAAAGTCATGTTCTCGAATCTATATAATTATATTTTAATATGGAATAATTCAATTAAATTACTGGTAGGACAGGTTACATTTATATTCATTGAGTAATCGCGTGACATGTCCACCAATTCGGTTAATTAGAAGGACGAGATCCCAAATGATTAATTACGAAACTAATTAGTTTCCAGCAAAAAGTGGGCTTGTTCTACGACGCGGAGTCGCTGAACAGCAAGGTGACGGCGCGGTCGCTGCCCGAGCCGTCCGAGGAGAGCTACAGTAACGTCAAGTGCTATGCCTGCGAGGTCCGGAAAGTAAGTAACGTCCTGATCTAACTGATACTGGTGTGGCCGCCATCAGGAGTTTCAAATTTAGATACAGTATGTCCGTTATAAGTTGGCGAGTTTGAAGTTAGATTCTGCGAATTTTAGCGCTTGAAAACTCGTACAAAAATAAAGATTTTAAAAAAATTAATGCAATTTGCAGTTGTTATTGCTGTTAAAAAAGTGACTCGCCAACTTATAACGGCCGTACACACAACACACAGTTATCAGTCACAAGTGTGTTGCGTTATAATATAAGGGTTTATAGGTAGCTAATCTGAGCAACATCTCTCCAGCTTAGTCCTCTTCAATCTCAAAAGCTAGGGCACCAAGTGAACTTGTTTTCTCTCGAATTTTGTTAGTTGGTATCATTCGCCAAATCTCAGAATCTGTCGATCACTGGTTCAAAAACAGGTGTTGCTAGATAGCTGATGGCACTATGCAGAAATCTATTTTAACTGAAATCGTGTACCTACATATGTAATTAAAAAGATATTAAAGAATGCAATTTTTCTATACAATTGGATAAGTAAAAGTACAAAACACTCAGTTTCTAGACATTCAACTATTTTTGTGTTTTATCAAGATGATGGTTATGTTAGTGTCAATCATACAAGATGCTGCACTCTAGGTTGTATCTATGTGCCTTTACTTATTTCCTATTCTTTGTTCACAGAAACAGTATGAATACATGTACAAACAGATGCATCAAGACTCACTGCCTTCTATTTACTCTAATTAATATTGTAATCCCAGTTTTTTAAATAAAACGATTATAATTATATTGGACAGAATTTATTGGTATATAGATACAATACAAATGGGCTGAAGTCAACATAATTCATATCGGGACAGCCGTTTCGGTCTCAAATCCTGGGTACTGTATTTAATTATTATCGGTTGGAGTTAAAATCGAAACATAAATACTATGTTATATCAAAAGCATCATTTCAATCGGTAAGCAGATTACACTAAACGCATACGTCGCGTACGCGGCACTTAACATTAAAGCTATCCACTTCGTGTCCATCGTCCGTTACTCGGTACATTACGAAATCGAAAACAAAGATGAAATTTTCAAACATCACAATAGAGCCGTATCACAGCGGAGCCGCGGCACGTCACGTCTCGCCGTCACGCTCGGCACGCGGCACGTCACGTCTCGCCGTCACGCGGCCGCACGCGCTCGCAGGCGGCGGCACGCAGCCGCTGGCGCTCGCGGGCGCCGGGCGCGGCACGTGGGCGCGTGCGGGCGCACGCGGCGGCAGCGGCGCGCGGCGCTGGTGGCGCACTAGAAGCGGAAGCCCTCGTGCGGGCCGCCGGGCGGGCCGGGCGCCGCCGCCGTCTCGAAGTGGAAGCCGGACTCTGCCGCTGTCGGGACCAGTGTTGCGTCTTCCTCCTGCAATGAACAGCGGGACATTACAACATGAACATTTGCTTCCAAATGATACCAAGACTAGCTCATAGCAACTTTTCATTTAATAAAAGGATAGACAAATACAAACTTCATGACCACACTAATTTGGTAAAAGATGAGTGGAAAGGGAGAATCAATCACTTTTTTCCATAGGATTACAATAAACAAGTCGGTACGAACCTCTCCCGCGAAGTATTGCTCAATGATATCGTAGGCCATCTTGTAGATCTCCACCTTCTCGTGACTCTGCAGCGCCTCTATCTTGTCGATGCCGCCGCACTCCTCGATCATGTTGGCGACCTGGTCGGCGTTCTCGCCCGCCATCTTCAACATGTTGCTTAATCCGTCTAGCACAACCTGAGGATAAAACATTCACAATGGTAAAATAATTATATTTACAGTTAAAAGAAATGAACCATTAGGCCATAGAAGTGAGCAGTCCATTCTGTCGAAGTCTAAAACTTAGGGATATGGGACATCTTGCTATGCAAAATATTCCATGAAGATAAACAAAGAAATATGAACACAAAAGTTATTCATTTACCTACGTCAATATCACTGTTAAGAAAGTGGAATGTAAATTACATAAATAGAGCAAAATAATAGTATTGCGAATTATTAACATAACAAGGACCATACATCATTCCTTGAGAATGTCAGGATATAATCGTGAGTTCATGTTGTGACTCATGTCTACAACTCATAACATGACCCAAAACTTTTCTGCACTTGAGACAAGCTGACATGTCTGCTGTGTGTCTGTCTGCAAGTGTGACTTGTTTTGTGTTAATGGAACAAAAACTTCTAAACTTACATTGATAACTTGAGTATCTTTGCAACTGAGCAATTTGCAGAAGGGTGGTATGACCCCGCAGTTGATGAGGGCGGCGACCTGTTCCTTGGTCCCACTGATGCTGAGGTTGGACACGGCCCAGGCCGCTTCCTTTTGCGTCTGGAACTCGCCCTTGGTGAGGTTCTCCACGATCTTGGGCAGTAGGCCCGCGTCTATCACCGCCTGCACTTGCTGCTTGTTACCCGCTGTGATGTTTGATAAGAACCATACAGCCTCTTTGCAGATCTTCTCTTTCTGTTGATTGAAAAGTAAATCAGTAAAAGTACTTTCTGCCTATTTAGTTTTAACTGTCATTCACTACATTGGAAGAGGGTTATCTATTTAATTAGGCGTAGTAAAGTCCATGTTTACAATAATTTATAATTATTATTATAATAACACTATGAAACTGCATCAATTAACATTCTTGAAGCTAACCCTTCAGAGTGAGGTCGCAGTTCCTCTGCTAATTGCACAACACGCTGTGAATACTGATGGGTTCGCGTATGTACGCACATCCGACTGGAAGGCCGCGATGCGAGTCAAACAGTGCATTAAACTGGTACATAAGGCGAGGCTATAAATAGCAGGATGCGAACAAACAGATGTGGGAAGTAAATAGCTTGGGAGTGGCCTATGTCCATAAACCAAGAGGATTGGTTGCTCTAAATAGTCTTTTGACGGCACGGTCGACGCAATTGTTTAGCGATTGGCTGCTGCGTTGCGTGTCGCGGGTTTGATTCCCGCACGGAACATATATTTATTTGTATGGGCTACAGATAGGTGTCCCAGGTCTGGATGTCTTGTGTATGTGAGTTTACATGTTTATAACCCCACCCACGATACAGAGGTAATGTGGGGCAATGTTTATTTTTAAGAGAAAGATAAAGATTTATTCAATGAACAGTTAGCCAAACCCATTGCATTATCACTATCAGTCAATGACCATTCAACTAAGCAAGTCAATGTACTGTGCGTCTAACGTTTTATGTCAACAGTTTCCGAGCAGACAGTTGCCTGCCTGCGGTAAATCGCGCGCGTACAATAATAGATAATTACCATCTTGGCCGCCGACCAGACGCGCGAACACCTCTACTCGTCCACATATTATTTATTTCTGTGTGAATTCTGTATACATATTTTGTTTATATTATTTTTTGTGCGTCAAATTGGCGCGGCTTGATCATTGTAACAATTTATAGGTGCCAACAGTGGCTACTGCAAGATAATGTTTAGTAGTCTACTACAATCTTGTACAATTTAACCCAGTCTAGGTTAATAAGAGAGGGTCAATTAGAAAAATGTGATATTGTGGCATGTGATAGTGTTAGCAACCTACAAGCATACAACCCAGTAAACAGAAGTAGGACATGTGTGTGAGGCCCAGAACATTCCAACATGTCTACAGAATACTAATTTGTTTGTTTTGGTGAAAATGGCAGATATTTTACACAAGCTTATTATTTAAATTAATACTAGTTACAATAAATCCAGCATACCTGATGTGACAGTAAGGAGGGGAAATGCGAGAGTGCATCGCAGTTGAGCACCACTTGTGTCTGCTCGTCCGTGCCCGTCACAATGTTGCCCACTGCTCTCAAAGCTGCCGTCTGAACTTTCACCTCCTTGTGTGATAGCAATGGGATCAGCTTTGGAACAATTCCCGATTCTATCACCATTTGGATCTGCTCATTGCCACCGTCTGTTAAATAGCTGATTGCCCAAACTGTGTCTACTAATATCTGAAACATAGGAGATACATCATGTAATTCATGTAGGTATAAAAACCACAGTAGATTGTTATTGACCACATGGTGTCAGATTGTAATAATAGTATCGTGTTGTCAGCTTGATATACACTAAGACTTTAATGTATGTGTACAGGAGGAAATTGAACAACAATTTATCACGATGTTTATTGTAAGAGTGACATTAAGACTCATAGCAAGTCATACAGTTAGTTATTATCAACAGATTCACTTTCAGATAAATACCTATTGTTGTGTGAATTAAAATAGCATGAGATAGCTGGACTATTAAATGTCCAAACATAATTAAATTGAACATTATTTAGTACAATAAAAATTACAAAGGCAGTGTAAAATTATTGAAAGTTATCAATTGAGGTGCCACAGATTATTTTATCAGATAACTTTGTTTTGGTCATAGATAAATATATTGCAGTCAACAAAACATTTCACCAAGCTTGTTTTCTAAGACATTACACTTTATGAGAAGTTTCTGGATACCATTAATGACCTCTTGTAACCAATATGGTTTCCACTCAATAGATTAACTAATTGGGTGATTCATTATGATTGTCTGTGTATAATCTATTCACAGAAATATCCATGATCTAATGGCTTTCAATTTACAATAAATGACATGTTTATTTTAAAATAAAAAATATAACAAAATTTTTATCTAACATTATAACTGTATTCAATTGATTTAACCTATCACCTACCCGCGAAACGAGACACAATAGTAAGACAATGACAGCGCGGTCTCATGAGACCGGTCGGGGATTCAAACGTTAAGTGAGACTAAAAAACATTATTTGTTGCATGAAAAATATAACTTAGCATTTCTATGACTACCTGCAGTTTATAAATTCTTTCAATGCAGTTTTAAACTTTTGGAGCCTGACCTAGTCAGTAAGTAGTCTCCGGCTTACAGTAACACAGTTGGCATGTTTATTGAATATAACTATGGTATTTTCTAGCACTGGAGTTGAATGAACTTAGTGGCCTAGCTGCACAAAGTAGGTGATTGAAATTTATGTACTTACATTGTTGTCATTGTGCGTGATGAGGACATTGAGTGCTGGAAGAATTTCTTGAATAGTCTTAACAGGTGGTGGTGGGTCCTTACTCCTGCACAGGTTGACAATGACCCAGGTCACGTTGCGAAGGAAAGAAATTGGGATATCTGGCTTGATGAAACTCAACAATGGTTTCACCACTCCCAACTCAATAACAAAGTCTCGGAGCACCGGGCCATCTCCAATGATGTTACCCAGAGCCCAAACTGCCTGCTCGCACACATTCTCGTGAGGAGACATGAGCAGTTGGAGGAAGACAGGAACAGCACCGGCGTGGACAACCTTGTTTGTCTGTGCGGAGGTGCCTGACGCGATGTTTGTTAAGGCCCAAGCGGTTTCGAACTGAAGTGTGGGGTTGTCAGCCCTCGAGAGGCACTGCACGAGGATGGGGAGGATGCCGGTGGCGATGAGGTCGTCGATGGGCGGGTTCTTGTCGGACGAGAGCAGCTTCCTGCATTGTTGCACGGCGGCTAGCTGCACGTCAGGGTTTTCACCATTCGCTGCGTTCATCACCAACTCCTTGAGGTCCGTGGACGCCAGGGTCCTCTCGATTTCATCCTCGTCTGTTGAGTAGCTGATAGGCACATTACGACGTTTCTGTAGCGTTTCGTCCCTTTTATTTTTTCTCAGTTCTACTGTTACTTCGTTCCTCCGTCTGCGCATTTCCTAAAAATCACACGCGAAATGTCATTTCATCGTCACAAACTATCTTAGCCATAATTACATTATTAAAAGGCGTTGAACTATGTCTCCATACTTACGTCGACATCTTTGCCAGTGTTCTTGAAAACATGCATGCGGTTCTTCACTTGATCAGTCGCCATTTTATTTTTGTGCTCGCAGTCTCGTTACAAACGTGGTAATTACACAACGAAACAAAGGACCAACATAAAATAATGATGAAGAAAACTAATCAAACATGTTTTAACGGCACTACTAGCGTTGCTGATTCATTAACCTCTTTTTAACACAGAATATTCTACAACACGAAATTATTCGTCCGTTTCCTCCTCGAATTTCTTTCTATCTTTTTTTTTCGGTTGAACGAACTATAGACAATTTACATCTCATCTCAATGTTGCAAACATCAATCTTTTCTACAATCGAAAGCAAATCATAGCACTAGAAATTGAAAGTATCGAATAGTCGGACCCAGGATTCGACTACGAACACGATTTGACAATAGCATCAGTGTTGCCATTTCAAAAAAACTTCAAAAATATTTTTATTGCTGGTAATAATTCAACACGATATTGATGAATTTTCTTTCATATTACGCACTTCCGTATTTGTTACAGTCAAAACAGGAGTGTTGTGGTAAAATATAAACAATTTATTGGAATTCGAGTAATATATCTTCTGAAGATGACGATATTAACGAAGCCAAGCCTCACAATAAAGAAAACTCCGTTGATAGACGAAAGCAATTGCGATGAAGTATGTATAATATTTTTACCACCTATGCACACGAATCTTGTGTAAATTTTTCATCGATCGGTGGTGCAGTTTACTTATTCTATGCTATAAATTAGTAGCAAAGTAAAAGTGGTTCCTTACAAAATTTGGGCTCCATTTTTACCATAGCTTAATTTCGTAAGCTGCACCTATCGCGCAGAAAAATATTTTTTGATGCAGTTACTGCGACATAAATCTTTATTGATTTTCAGTTTACGGACGACGATAATGTAGCTAAAAATAGCGATACTGAAAAATGTATTGCAGTAGGTAATTCTTTAAATGCAAACAATCAATCATTAAACCCTTCAAATGGCCGGACCGCAGACCCACAACGCGAGGTTTCAAAAAAAAAGAAAAGGACTTGCTTTGTAGCCTGTGGCTGCGGGATTAATGTTGGCACCATAAAGGTTAAGGTTAATATCTGTTAGTTTTGTATTAATGTAATGAATGGTGTTGTAAGAATACGTAGCAGATGCACTTTGCGGAACTTCTATGATTTTGCGGTTGTAGGTGTTTGCATGTTTCTGTTATAAAATGATGTCGAGCTCTAACTGTTTATTTATTTTTCATAAAATTGTACCTTCATTCAGACATATCATAAACCATAATTTTAGTTTTCACATATCAAAACATTCACTGAACAAAAATATATGGACTACATTCGAAACAGGTAAGATTCCTAAGAATAGTTTGGTCTTTCTCAGGTGATTGAGATGCCGGTGGGCCCGGCGGGGCGGCGCCGCAGCGTGGGCGCCATCCTGTGCATGGCCATCACGGTGTTCCTGCTGGTGCTCATAGGCGTCATCACGGCGCTGCAGATCTACGAGCAGGTCACCAACCAGACCAACCTGCACAACCACTACCAAGGCTTCTGCTCCATCCCTCTGTCCAGGGTATGTATGGGTTCTGCGCCTTTAGGTATTGGCGGTACGTCGTACGGTGTTCCGTAGGGATCGGTGTCTTCTAGGGCCGCACCTGTTGGACTTCATTTACTACTGGTCATTTACATTTAGGTTTGGAGACCTTTCGAGTGGTGTGGTGGCATAGTCTATTATGCTGAAGATATGCTGGTCAAGGCACAGGGAGGGGGATCGTACCAGACGGCGGGACTGGAGAGGCCCACGGCGTCTACACTGTTCGCCTGACGCAGGTCCTCATCGGATATGACCAGCTTTGGAGGTTCCTGTTTCGAATTCAAAATATGAACCTAAATGCAAATTCACGGCCACCGTAGGTGCTGGTTTGCGGACGACGAGCAATAGGTCGGTTTCGTAGCTCGCCCTCCGGGCGTCCGGTAAGGAGCTCGCTAGGCGGAGTCAGCAATAACTGCTGCGTCTAGCAGGGCCGACGCCCGCTATCTAGGTCAGCGGGACATTTGATAGAGTTAACGTGGGCCTGAAACGCGGAGAGCAACACAGGTAGATTTTACTCAGTAAAATATCCTTTCGATTCACCCTAGAGCGGAAGACGACATTTGATGATTTCCCATTTCAAAAAGAGGGCCCTTCCCAATTTGTCTATCGTCAACGTGAATAAAAAGAGATAAGGCCGTAACCACGGATACCGGCCTGAAAAGTCTGTTGGCCTTCGGTAATTCCGTCACTTGAATATTTCACAAAACTTGTTCCAGGATGTAGTTTTTTTTCGTCATTGAGATTCTCGATTAAGTGTGCTAGGTTTCTATAAATACTCGTACCTACTTTCTTTACATTTCTAATTTATTCATTACTAACCGCCCCGGCTTCGCACGGGTGCAAAATTATCAGTGTTTCCCTGCTATATTATACACTAGCTTTAGCCTGCAGCTTCGCCCGCGTACATAAAATATAGCCTATGTCACTCAGGAATACAGCAGCTTCCTATTGGTGTAAAAATTTTAGCAATCGGACCAGTACTTCCACAGATTACCTCATACAAACAAAAAAACAAACTTTACCTCTTTATTATATTAGTATAGTTGTATTATACATACATAATATATAAACCTTCCTCTTGATTCACTATTTAAAAAAAACCGCATCAATATCCGTTGCGTTTAAAAAGCTCGCTTTTGACCACTATCTCCTGATGATAAGCGATGCTGTGGTTGAGCTAACTAATTTAGTAATGGGAAGGAAAAACAAAGCCACAACGTTTTTGCTTGTTTACATTAATATTTCGGGCTAAAAAATTGCGTTGTATAATAACGGCTACACGCCACACGGAGCAAGCTGCGAGGTTAGATAACGAACGTTTGCCAAGGTCAGTCCGCGAATCGGTTACCCATTATATAATTATAAAGACCCCTCTAGTGCCTCAAAAAGTTCGTAAAGCCGTTGCTGCCAACTGTCGTTCGTAGGTTTCCACGCTTCCCGGAGCCCGAAGGTCTTACAATGTATCTTGAAAAAAAGATATTTCGTTATCCATTTACCAACTGTGTTGTGGAGGTTAGATAGGCAATTACTCATAAAACAATAGCTCTGAACCAGGGGCTTAGCAATGATACGGGGTCTCGGGTTACTGGGGACCTGACATGTACCAAAATTAGTAATAATATGTCATCCATAACCTTAAATTCTCTTATTGATCAGAGGCCCAATACTTATATTATCATATAGTCATTATTCCGTCATTACGGTTAATGAAAGAATAATGGCTCTAATTATCTTGTATCGCTTGTTCTAGTATTTTCTACATAAGCTGACAATAATAATAACCTATCCTAGTACAGAAAGCTCCAATAAACGGGCTCATTTCCACGCCTTATCACGATTCCATTGCGCCGTCTCAAGGCGCTAGTTCTGTGCAAGTAGGATCCATTTTGTACAACAAAAAAAAAACTTAAAAATGTTTAATACAAGGCCCCTTTATGAATCCCCGACCGGTCTCATGCGACCGCGCTGTTATTGTTTTACTATTGTGTCTCGTTTCGCGGGTATGTGATAGGTTAAGAATAAGCTACGCCATTGCAACTCCCTTTAGTTAAACTGAAAGCCCATCACAACCTAGATGAGACAAGGCTAGGCCCTCAGGCAGTTCTTCAACATGTCCTCGATTAGCTCGGAAATTGCCATAATTTGACTTAATCGTCTTCATATTCAAGTGGAGGAGATCGATAATATAACTAGCTGTGCTATTCTACTACTCTAATGTCGCTAAATTACAGAATACCTATTATTAGTGACCCTCCTCGGCTTGGCACGGTTTTTAAGACTGGTCAAATTTTCTTGCGACTAGGTACATATTTTTTTTTCACTGCACTTAAAGAATAGACAAAGACGTTTACGACTGGACATAGGCTTCCCTCAAGCGTCGCCACAACGACCGTTCCTATGTGTCTCGTTTCCACCCGATCCCTGCGACCCTCACCAGGTCCCCCTTTTCCATTTATCTTTATATTAAACATAAACTTTTCTGAATAAATTGTAATGGTGGGGAGAATTACAACCACCTAATCAAAATTCTTTGTAAAAAATAACGTGGGCCTACTGACACAAGACTTCATAAATTCAATATTCATAGTTTTAGATAAGAATAGAGTTGGATTCTTTTATTTAACCTTCGCTTGACCGCTCGTCAAGCTTCGCAAATCAATAGTATCGCTTCTAACCCCTTTATAGAATCCAACTCACCTTCGAGCTGAATATTAAATGACCGTTCGAAGAAATACTACAATAGCTACGACGTTTTACGAAGGTAATCATTTCTTACTAACTATACTATCATTTTCATATTCTTGTCAATACGTTTATTAGTTATCAAATCAATCAAAAATGTTTTTATTTTACATAGGCCTACATGAGCACTTATAAAACGTCAGAAGCTAGTGCATGGTTCCAATTGGTCGTTTCCTATGGAGAATAACTGGCAAGAACCTCCATGGTTACTCTTTTCAAAAAATTATTGGGTTTACAATATTTCCATAAAATACAGACACATGCGAGGATAGTGTAACGTCCGTTTTCAATAAGCTATTTATCTACAGTTGCAGCTATTAAAGATAAACAAATGTATCCTTTTGCCCTTACTTGCTTTCTTATAACCTATCGATGGATAGCATTTCCTACCAAAGTTGTGGATGGATAGATAGAATCTTACTGTTTATCGGGGATATCTATCTATGAACTGCGGTAAGTTATTGAAAACGGGCGTATATCAGGCAATATTGTACCCAAGTTATTGTTACTAAGCTCATTTGTTTATGGAGTAAGGAGATAGTATTTTTAATTCGCCCTTGGCTTATTTACCGTCGAGGGGGAATAACAAGGTATGTCTGGAGCCATTAGCCATCGACGCGTGTGTGCAGATATTGAGTGACAGTGTGAATGGGGCTGGTGTCATGTCGCAGGAATACAAGGTCACTTCGAGGACACCCTTTTAAAAGCTACGCTGTTGTTTGTTCAATCATAAAAGCCGTTGGACATATTCTCTTTATAAAAGATTTTGAAGAATATTTTACGTTGCTTTACAAAAGGTCAGTCAGTATCTTCTGTTGTGTTCTGTTCTCAGACCAACAAAAAAGATCTGTAGTATAATAGTCGTTATTTGTAGTCCGAATCGAAATAAGCAAATTCAGGTTTTGAAGCAATGTAGAGCAATCCTATTCACGCATAGAATTTAATCGTATAAATTATGTCGTATATTTTTTCAACCTTGTCTCCAGAACCGGACTAACCCCGCTATCTCGGTTAAGCATTTGAAGTGAGTATTTTCAAATTCTTCATTAGTGTAAAAACCTGTCAAAATTTGGTAGTAGTTACTCAGATACCCGCGAAACGAGACACAATAGTAAAACAATAACAGCGCGGTCTCATAGGACCGGTTGGGGATTCAAACGTTAAATTAGGATTTCAGTCATGCTGGACTCATAATATTCAATTCCACCTCTAATTACCAGATCAAAACCCAGAGAAAGAGATAAGATATCTAGCTCGAGCTAACAACAGGTCTGCGATATGGAAACGAGTTTCTGGCTTCAATAGGTACGAAACATTCGCCCATCAGTTGTTGATGCAGCTACTACCTCTCCGATAGATCTAAATTTGGTTATCTGGGTCAGCTTTTCTAGCTAGGCATTTCTCAACTATATTGGGGTTGGCTTCCAGTCTAACCAGAATTAGCTACATACGAATCAGTAAGCGAATAATCAATATCTCGGCAAGATTGGTCTCAGATTTTCTAGCTTTTGACTATCCGTTTCAAATGACAAAGATCTACAAAATTAACGTTTGAATCCCCAACCGGTCCTATGAGACCGCACTGTTATTGTTATACTATTGTGTCTCGTTTCGCGGGTATCAGAGTAATTAAACGATAGCTGTGGAATAAACGAGTTATCGTGCTTTATGAGGCACGGAGGATAGGCTAGGAGAACGATATGTAATGGACCTTATTCCCTTATCCTTATATGTATAAATGGAGAAACTAACTGACTGACATATCAACGCACAGCCGAATCTACTGGGATTAGAAGCGTGAAATTTTACACAAGGCTTGCGTTTTATGACGTAGGCGAGCATTAAGAGACGCTTTTCGAAAATTCGGAATGGTCCAAATTTTGTATGAAGAAACCTATTTTCACGCGAACGAAGCCCCTGTAACAGGCTAGTGTTTAAATATAAGGGAATGAATATACCCGATGGTTTGCATAAGCGAACGCATTACGTAAAACGATCCAGTGGAAAACCTATCGCTTACAGCTGTGACACTGGCGTCGCGTTCAATGCCGCGTGCCATTATGTCAGCAGGCATGCCTGGGTCACTCCATTGACCCGCCCAGTTGACTCCGGCCTCCAATAAAGACCCTCCGCCGTAATTGGATGTAGTTCGGGAAGTACGTTATTTTCTAACAATTTATTGTGCTCTGGTTATGCGCTAGCGACGCAGTAGGATATCGCGGTTAATCTGATCTATCTGCAGATTCGCATGATCGTATTGACTGTTATAACTTTTTATCAATCGAATTCAGGCATGAATCGTCTTTTTAACTGACTTTAAAAAAATGAGGAGGTTCATCATTTATATGTGCATTAATGACGTTCACAAGGTTTCAATCCTATTATTTTTTGTTTGTATATTGTCAACGATAACTTAGCCAAATGTGAACCGATTTTAATTACTCAAAGACCCACGAAACGAGACACAATAGTAAAACAATAACAGCGCGGTCTCATAGGATCGGTTGGGGATTCAAACGTTAACAATCTTTTCATACCTATAGCAAATTTTCCGGGAATGCTGCAATCGCATGTCTGTTTATTGTTAACACATTTTATAACATAAAACCACGCTAGTACGCTCTATAGGGTTACCGCAGATTTGTAAAATTTCATTCATTATTACTAGTAGTACTAGCTGTGATGTTCTATCACAACCAGTGCCGTAACTAGCCTATTATGCGCCCGGTGCGAGCTTTCAAAACTGCGCCCCTAAAAATGCTCTAACTAGGCTCTGAAAATAAAATGGACAAATGTGAATACAAATAAATCTACCGTAGGGGAATCATCAGAATGACTTCTCTCGCTCTTGGGCGTAGCGGGAGGGTGTGTCAGACTCTTACTGACTAAACCCCTAAACCGTTCCTTCGTTGCCTTCGATCTGGGGGGGGGGGACTCGGTGTCAACCTTTCGGAATACCCATGTTCCCCAGAGGCTTCGGCCCTGCCGGGGCCCGGGGAGCTCCCCTACAGTTTGCTGACATCTCCTTGAGGCGCGCGTGGAACAGAACGCGCCGTTGACGACTGAGCTCGGTCCGGATTATTTCTAGACTGCCGGACGGCGAGCTACCCAGTGCTCGCCGTCCGCGAACCCGCGCCTACGGTGGTCGGAAATTGGGATCGGGATCTCGGCGGGGGCGGCGTGAGGACCGTTCCCTCACGCGCTCGTGGTCAGCAGCCTCCTTCACCAACATTATTGCTTCGCAGAAGGAGGCGACCGCCCGCCACCCCTCCTCGCTCCGGACCATTTCCTGAACCAGGGCCCGGCGCGAGAGGTCACCGCCGCCGATAGCCTCCACAAAGACACAGCGGTGCTCCGCCCCAGCGGCCACACCTCTTCCGTGTGCTCCATCGTGTCCTCCGGGCGGTCCACACAGTAGCGACACCCAGGCGTCCTTTCCTGCTTGATCCGATGCAGGAACCTCTCGAACTTACCGTGTCCAGTGAGGACCTGCGTCATACGGAACGTGACCTCTTTCCAAACACTCCTCATAGAGGGGACTTACCGCCTCAATGATGGCGTGCCCAGCACTGGGTTGCGACAGTCGCAGTTGCCATGCCACCCTGAGATCCCGCCCAAACTCTGTCCGCCATACTGCGATTTGTTGTGGCAGCGGAGTTTCGCCCCGGCGTTGCATCTCCACGCGCAAATCGTGCATGCATGCAAGGACTGTTGCCTCCAGATCCCACGGTGGCAGGCCAGCAAGGAGGCTCGCCGCTTCGCGGGAGATCGTGCGGTATCCCCGCACCATCCGGATGGCCATGACCCTCTGGCAAGCGTTCAGTTTGGCCGCCGGTCGCTTACCTAGCGATGGCGCCCAAACCGGCGCCCCGTAAAGGACCATGGACCGAATGATACCCGCGTAGAGCCTCCGGCAGGGGGCGTCTGGACCCCCTAAGTTGGGTAGGAGCCGCTTTAGAGCGGCCCCAAACCTGTCCTGTTTGGGGGCCAAACGTCGGAAATGCTCCTCGAAAGTCCACCGGCTATCGAGGACGAGTCCCAGGTACTTCATCGTCGACCCGACGCCGATGTGGACCCCCCCTATTATATACCCCTTATTTGGAAACCAGGTGGTGGCGCGGTCCGAGGGCCATGAAAGCACATAGCCTCGGACTTGTGCAATGCCACCTTCAGTCCTAGTTGCTGGATCCTGTCCACGACTGTCGCAACCCCGCGTGTCGCTGTTTCGGCCGCCGTCTGGTACGACTCTCCCCGCGCCAGGACTAGCGTGTCGTCTGCGTAGCAGACCACGCTGACCCCGTCGGGGAGGTCGCCGCGCCGCACGTAGTCGTATCCGATGTTTCACAGGGACGGTCCTAGTACCGATCCCTGCGGAACACCGCACGACATCTCTCGCCGTCTCCACTCTACCTGGTGACCGGGATAGATGATGAACCTATCCGACAGGTAGGCCTCGATCACACGACGGAGGTAGGCGGGCACCTCATGGTACCGAAGTGCTGCCCCGATGCAACTCCAGGGCAGGGAGTTGAAGGCATTGGCGATGTCGAAAGACACCGCCAAGATGACCTTGCCCCGAATCACCGCATCCCCCGTCGTGAGGGCTCTCACGCGCGTGATGGCGTCCACCGTGGAACGCCCCCTGCGAAAGCCGAACTGACCGTTCGCGAGATCCGGCCCCACCCGCGCCAGATGCCCGACGAGAGTCCGGTACGCGGACGGAGAGTCCGCGGGGCGCCCCGGCTTCGCGATGAGGACCAGTTTCCCGTTCTTCCAGCAAAGGCGGAACTGGCCTCTCTCCATGCAAGCGCTAAAGAGCCCTCGCAATCGAGACCCGAGAGCCTCCATGGCCAGGACCCATACCCTTCCGGGCACGCCGTCGGGTCCTGAGGCGATGTTCTTGACACAGTCTTCGTACCACCGCCCTCATCTCTACCTCTGTCACCTCTGGAGCGTCGTCCTCGGTTGTCACTGGTGTGGTCCGCTACGGGCACCGCAGGTGGCGGAGCCGTGAGCGGGGGAGAGTGCTCCCCTCGCTCAGGGAACAGATTGGCCACCACACCCTCTACAACTTGGGGCCGGAGACTCTGAGTCAGCGGGGGAGCCCATGGGCGGAGCTTGTTCCGCACCACCTGGTAAGGGCGTCCCCATGGGTCCCAGTTCAGGGTCCCCAGCCACACATTGCGGGCCTCCAACTTGGCCCGCTTTATCTCCGTTCGGAGGGTGCGCCTTGCCGCTCTGTACCCTTCCTACAGCTCCGCCTCTCTGGCCTCCGCATCCGGCGGGCGGGTGCGGCGCCTGCGGAACCTGGTGTACCGGCGCCGCGCGGCGGTGCACGCCTCGCGCAGAGCCGCAATCTCCGGCGACCACCAGTACACCTGGCGCCGAGCAAGTCCTGGATACCTTTACATGTGTTGTTGTTTCAAGATTGCTTGAAAAATGCGATATAGATATAACTATATATAGTACAGTAGGGCGCGTCTACACCATGTTCGCAATAAAACAAAATGTACCTACTAGCTACCATGCATGAGGTCATTTCTGCGCCCCTCCAGGGTCTGCGCCCTGTGCCTGGGCACCGCTCGCACCGCCCTAGTTACGGCACTGATCACAACTTGTAATAATTTTGTGGCTTGTGGTTTTGATAAAAGTAAATAGGTCCAGTGGACGCGAACATGTGGTCGTAAGTTTAATTTCTAGGTTGGACATAGGGTTTTTTTCTTAAAATAACTGTTTTGCCTGCAGTAGTATAAATAGCAAAATATCCATTAAAGTTGTCTCCGAAACAAATCCAACAGTTAGCCTTTCAGTTAGCTTGTTCGAAGGTTATTTTGCTTATCCGGTACGTACCTAATTTAGTTTTCCTTCCGTCTATAATTGTGTTATTTAACACTATTCCATAAATTAGGTAAAACCATTGTATTGTAGTTTGTGGTAATTAATTTAGGCGACAATTGTTATATTATTTCATTTAAATTTACATTCACAAAATACAATAAGCCCAAATACGTTCACTGATGGACAAATAGACATAGGCCTCCCCCAAGTGTCGCGACAATCAACCACGAACCGGAAGACGTAGCGTTGGAAGGCCTCCCACAATGGACTCAAGACCTTGTCTGTGAGGGTCGCGGGAATCCGTTGGATGCGAGACGCACAGGATCGATGGTTATGGAGACACCTGAGGCGACACTTGGAGAAGGCCTATGTTCAGCAGAAGACAGCTTTCGGCTAAAATTAATATTCTACAACTTTCACACAAAGCCATCTAGTCATCTAGTCCCAAACTAAGCAGAGTTTGTGTTATGAGTACTAGACAACTGATAAACATAATTATTATGATGAAAATAAATCGAGAAGGATGTATTTCTTAGGTACGTTCAGTGTTGTCTTGTAAAATAACCTACTCGTACAAGACTCAGTTCAATGTAGATTATTATTATTTTCAGTAATTTTAACGTTTGTCTGGCAGTTTGAGAACTTTGTGCTGACTAATAATTATTACTAATATTGTTCGTCCAGGAGCCTTAGTAGTCCTGAGGTGAGCGACACGAATACTGAGAAGTGCTTATGCTGACTGGACAGTTCCACTTAAATCTGTGTGTTTAAGTGGAATTTCCTTAATATACCATCTCAGGCAAGGTTCTCATGAATATTATTATTTATTTATTTATCTGTCTTACAAAAAAGGGTAAGTAACATATAAACTAAGCCCCACAAAACCGTTGCAATGGTTTGACTGTGGGGTCAATGAGTCTCTGAATGTTGATGAATGAAAATATGATGTGAATGATAGATGATTATTGTATAGACTTTAAAAGAGACTGCTCTCTGGGTTTTTTTCGATGCTTCTTCTCAGGGTAGTCAGCTAGGAAACACCGGTCACATAGTTTAACGGTAAAAGTGTTATTTATAACCAAATTCCAAAATAAATATCATTTACTCTGAACAAAATCTATATCCGACCAGTCTGCACGGTTGCATGCATATTCTATGACATAGGCAGACCTACATAACGGACGATACTGTAATTTTATCGATTCGCTTGGAATAGGTCGTAGGAAGGTAATCGTTGCAGCCGCTGGAGTCGAGGCTGTTCTCATTGGTATCAAGGCTTGCTTTCATGTGCAAGGAATTGTCTTTGTGATATTTATGACGAATAGTACTAATATTATAAAGGCGAAACTTTGTGAGGATGTGTATGTATGTCTGTTAGTTTTTCACGCTGGAACAGCTGAACGGAGGTGTTTGTTTTGTACACGGCTAAATCATGTACGGAATAGCTCATAGGACACTTTTTATTCCAGGATTAAGTATGCTCCCTTGGGATAATTTTCTACTTTCATGCACACGAAGCAGTAGGTAGTAGCTAGTAACAGAATATTGCTGGAACTGTTTAGTTGTACTGTGTTGTTGATTTTTGCAACACAACCTTCGATGTTTTACGTCTTTGTAGGTACTTGACATGTAAAATGTTTCACTATTGTACACAACATTTTACGCTAGCAATCTTTGGCCAAGTCAGACCTAAAAAGCAAATAATGCGTTAGAAAATTCCACCAGAGCACACACCTAAAATTATTTGTAAAAAGTGGCGTCGGTGACGGGGTGGTAGGAAGCACCAAGAGCATCATGTCGAGAGTGCTAAAAGGCTGGACGGGTCTACCACGGCTAGATTTACAAGCTACATGTACTAGGTATATGGTTTTTTTTGGTGGGAAATCATCAAATGACTTTTCTCCCACTTGGGTGGAGGTGGAGGGCGTGTCAGACTTGACTTTAACCCATTCAGATGTTCCTTCTTTGCGTTTCGTTCCAGGGCTCCGAGTGCTCCTTTCAAAAGCGAATCTATGGCTCCGGAGGCTTCGACCTCGCTTGCCCCCTACGGTTTTGTTGACATATCCTTGAGGCAAGCGCGGAACATTACGCACCGTCGATGACTTGGGCTTGGTACAAATGATTACCGTACGGGCGGACGGCGAGCTACCCATTGCTCACCGTCCACAAGCCCACGAGTCATAGGAGTATATTGTGTTAAATTCAATCTACGGCTGATATATTCATTATACTCATAAATCTATTGACCTAACTTTAAAAAAAAATATAGTTTTATATAATTTTAAAGAATCACTAACATAATGTGGGCCCATGTATGTATCCTGTGTATAAACAAATTTTGTTTTATTTTATATTAGCATGGTTTAAGCCTTCATACTCATGACTGTCTGTGTGTTCCAGGACTTGCAGATGCTGGAGTCTCGCAAGATGCCCCTTCGCTGGAAGACCACCCCCAACCTCGGCCGTGTCGAGCCTAACATTCAGGTAGGACGATTAAAATAGGTATTTATTTATACAAGGTACACCAACAGAAATCATCATCCTCCATCACCTAGCCTTTTCCCAACTACATTGGGGTCTACCAGTATTTTACGAGGAGCGTCTGCCTACCAGACCTCCACAACCCATTAACTAGGGTAACACGGTACTTCATGGCAAGACTGGAGTCAGATTTACTGGCTTCTGACTTTGACTACCAAAGATCTACAAATGACAGCCGGGACCTACGGCTTAACGTACACCAACAGTAGTATGTAATAGTAATTAGGAAAAAAAAAGCGGGATATACAATAGACTGATGCTCATGTGGGCCACGCCTGATTTGTACGTAGGACCACGTCGCGTCCCGTCGCGTGGCGTGGATCTAATGTAGCTCTACAAGTCTAGATTGGCATATAAAATGTATGGAGACCGACGCGCCCAGATCGGCGTACTTGGCAGACATGTCTACAGTTTACCTTGTTTTACCTTAAATATTTGAGTGCTGTGGTTTATTATTGAGGTAATTACAAACTACAGCTTATGTCATAGGTAATAATAATTTTGTCATCAGTCAATTTGAGTCATGTAACAATAGCGTTAATTAAATTATTAAATAGTAATGTATCTCAAAATGTAAAACGGTCAAAGTAAAATACATAGACATAGATTAAAAAAGGTAAGTACGAGTAGGTGGTTTTATGTACAGTCTAAAGGAATGAATAAGAGCGCAGGGCTGATAGAGACAAAAATTTGAAGGGAATTTTTACGTTGTCTAGAAGTTTTTTCCAGCATTATTTACTCCCATTATTACTTCAATTTATTCATGAAATGTAATAAAAGTCGATGTTTTGACAGAAATCAATAAAAGAAATAATTTATATCAAAGTGAACATCCTAATCAAAATTTGGTTTCTATTCATCCCAGCGTTCCTATTGATGGTACCTAGTAATTCATAAATCAAAACTGCAGAATTACATTTTCTCTTGATTATGGAACTTTCTTTAAACGAAACCAAAGACGGCCAATTCTCGTATGACACACATCCTTCATTCCAATCCAACCTGTTCCTCAGGTGGTGAGCTTCATGGACGAGGACCCGGAGCACATCTTCGACCTGCTGCGCGAGGTGCTGGACATCGACATCGACGAGTCGGTGGAGAAGATCTCCGTCTTCAACAACGGACACCCCGTCAGCTTCGTGCACGACTTCGAGAACAACGTCACCGGTAGGTCACCTTCCATGTGGTGAACAGCTGTGTTATGAGCTGCTAGAAGATCTCCGTCTTCAACAACGGACACCCCGTCAGCTTCGTGCACGACTTCGAGAACAATGTCACCGGTAGGTCACCTTCCATGTGCTGGAACAGGTGTGTTATGAGCTGCTAGAAGATCTCCGTCTTCAACAACGGACACCCCGTCAGCTTCGTGCACGACTTCGAGAACAACGTCACCGGTAGGTCACCTTCCATGTGCTGGAACAGGTGTGTTATGAGCTGCTAGAAGATCTCCGTCTTCAACAACGGACACCCCGTCAGCTTCGTGCACGACTTTGAGAACAACGTTACCGGTAGGTCACCTACCAAGTGCTGGAACAGGTGTGTTATGAGCTGTTAGAAGATCTCCGTCTTCAACAACGGACACCCCGTCAGCTTCGTGCACGACTTCGAGAACAACGTCACCGGTAGGTCACCTTCCATGTGGTGAACAGGTGTGTTATGAGCTGCTAGAAGATCTCCGTCTTCAACAACGGACACCCCGTCAGCTTCGTGCACGACTTCGAGAACAATGTCACTGGTAAGTTTTCGATGTGGTAATCGGAACTCGTGGTCAGCCATAGTTGAACTCAGATTGGTTTTCTGAGAAACCTTTTATATTAATTGAGTTAACAGTGAGTGCGTTGATGATTTTCCTTTTTCTTTTTTTAGTTATAAGGTATTCAAAATTACAGTTATTAGTGTATCTATCACTACCTACCACCTACTTATACTTTTAATTTTACTCCCAGTGACTTTTCCTGCTATGGGCGAAGTTAAAATTGTAATACGCACACTTTTATTTACTAAAACCCACTCCACAGGAGCGGTTTTCACAAAACCCATGGTAACATCGTCCATTCATTTGTATTTAAAAAAAAATTGAGATTTTAGAATAGTGAGCTTATTCCACGTGGCACGTTGCAGGCATCGTGGACTCGGAGCGCTGCTTCACGATGGACATGGACCCGTCGCTGGTGCTGCAGCCCGAGCTGTTCCTGCTCGGCCTGCAGCGCGGCGACGAGTTCGACGTCACGCAGGTGCGCTCGCAGCTGCGCGCGCTGCTGCCGCCGCTGAGCCCTGACGCCGTGCAGATGGTCACCGCGCTCGACAAGTGCGCCGACAAGCCCACCTACCGTCTGCAGAAGGAAACTGGTGTCGTCAGTGAGTATCATCATCTATCTATTATTATTCCCTTTATTCATTTGTCAACACACATTCTCTACATTATTAAATATTTTTACAAAAACATACAAAAATAGAAACATTTAAATATATAAAAAAATAGTAGCCCACCGGTATCGGGAACAAGGTCTAAGCTACCGGTGGTCAGGGCTTCAGGGAAAGAAACCTCCTGACAATGCGAGCCGTGTCCAAGAGTACCGCTTTCTGGATCAAGCCCTTGATCCAGCCGCCTAACGACGGCCTCCTAAGATGTTGGTTGAGGCTCTTGGCTATTAAGCCATTATTATTATTACCTAACCTTTTCCCAACTATATTGGGGTCGGCTTCCAGTCAAGCCGGATTTAGCTGAATTTCAGTATTTTACGAAGAGCGGCTGCCTACCAGACCTCCGTTCTTAATTCTCTTTTTTTACTATTAACGTGACCTACTAATACCATCACCAAACCACTCCCAGAGTCGATGGACGACAGATATACCTAAGCCACATCTGAGCACAAGCGACCCATAGTCAAACAATCACCTTAGTAGGTGATACTACCTAATGAAGTAGACTGTTCAGAATGCCGCAAAAAACCTTTAATGAATACAATAACAAGTCCTTCATTTGATGCATTATTAAATTCTGGCTAAATCAATACAGTTGTCATACTAGTTTTTCAAAATAAACAAGTAGGTACCTATTCTTCATAAGAATTTACTAGAATATGTATCGTCCGCTGCATCGTCATTAAATTAACGTTAAATACGGAGGTAAAACTCAACCACAATAAGCATGATTAACTAATATTATGGCTGTGTGAGTCATATTCTCGCAATATTTAAGTTTATGCGGAAAACCACAACAAGTACTTTATGGTGAATTATATTAGTCTTCCTTTTAAAAAAATAGTAGATTATGTGACTAGGGAGTAAAGCAGTGTCTTTAAGGCGAGGGCGGCATGTTGAATTCCGAACAAAACGAAGGTTGCTAAGTTTTAATCCCGAACGTCAGTGAGGGATTTATATAATTAACTCCCGAGCATTGCGAGGGAGTTAATAGAGAAACCTGAGTGAAGTGAGGAATTAAAGCCGCCCAAGACAAAGACAGCTTTACTCCCGTGTTGGATACTTCACTTTTTACACCATGTGTGAGATAATTACAAGTCTACTACGATTAATTAACTAGGTACTATATATCGTATAAAACAAATTATAAATAAATTTAAAAATATGCAACATTATTTACACGTTAATCTCAACTCCAAATTAGAAGCCAACAAAATTCAATACTTCAATATTACTCTATAACTTTACTCTTTTTTAGAACCTCCTTAACCTTTTCCTTAGTATGTAACCACATTGTTTATTCTTTTTTTTTGTTAGTGGCCAGTTTCATTTTTGAATAAATTTGTTTGATGCACGTAGGTACATTTTAAATGACTGAAGGCGTATTTGATGTTCTAAATTTAAAAAAAACCATTATGCCCTAGGGATCGGCCATACTGTATTATCTCCCTAGGTGATAACGAGTTGCTTTAAGTGCAGGTTACATGACACATAATAGGGTCATTATCGAGCAGGTGGTGTAAAAAATAACTTAACCTAAGCTATCTTGTAGAAATAAGAACTATTTTTATAACTTTCGCAGATAAATGGCAGTGTAAATTGGTAGAACACAATGAACTGTGCATTCACATGACATCCAGAAATATATTTATTGTATTGCTTTCAGAAATAAAAAAATAGCTTTATATTTATAATAAATGTAGCATGCAAGAGTGAGCTTGAAAATGTTAATAGTCTATTTTGTTAGTGTAGCCATCCTCACACTGTAGACTGCGTCCTAGGACGTCGTACCTACTCACTAATCACAGTTTGCGTTACCCAATCCCTGCATTCCGCGCTCAGTTGTCATAGGATCTATTTTAAAGCCAGGCTAGGCTAGGCTGATATCCCCACGGACAAAGTCAATAGCTAGAGCTAACTAAAATTAAAAGTGATATACTTATATGAGCTTTTACCGGCGGCTACGCCACCGTGAAAGAAGTTTTCTCCATAAACGGACACATACTTTACGGTATAAAGTTTTCCATTTCCTCCGTTTAAGGAGGAGAATTTTGGAAAATCTTTTCTTCGTACTTTCGTTATAAAAGGAAATCTTGTCCAATTTCATGCTCCTAGCCTTAGTAGTACGTACTCCGTAGTACTAGTCAGTCAGTTTTTTCGTTTAAGAACATAGATTTAACAGTGCACATTTGTCAATTCCAGTCCGCAAGCGCTCAGCGGACGCTCCGCCGCACGACTTCATGCAGTTCGCCGGCAACCGCGTGCAGGAGATCGAGATCAGCAACCTGGCCGAACTGCTGGAGTTCGAGCAGGACAGGAAGCTGGAGCAGTAGGTCTGGTAGGCCTATACTGGGTGGGCCAGGGAGGAGGTAGCAAATGGACGACTCATGAGAGGATTCGAGAATGACTAAGACACAAATATCTGTGGTTAGTAGCGGCTTTATAGGTTTCACAAACTGAGATGAAATAGATAAACGCACAATTGCCTGAAACTTATTTGGAGATCGTAGTACGGTAAGCTCAGACTAGACTGACTTGAAAGCAGCTGCTGCTGCTAGGTGAGCAAAGCTTCGGTCAAGTCATATTCATCACGTTGATTCTTCTGCCTAAGGGACTACACACACTTGTTCAGCTCTATTCAGCTTATGTCCATAGAAAACAACGATTTTGTATGGAGACGCGTACGCATCCATTCAGCTTTCCGCGTTTATTCAGCTTTCGCGGCAAACAAGTATAAAATGAGAACAAATGTGTTTTTATCATGCGAGTGCTTTAGATAGAGTTCAGCGCTGTTCTGCTGCGTTCAGCGCTGTTCCACCGCGTTCAGCGCTGTCCCGCCGCGTTCGACGCCGAATGCGGCAGAACAGCGCTGCACACGTATGGTTCTCAACTCCTTGTCAACAAGTTGCGACCTGCATAGTTTCTGGATAGATTAGATTTATCCGAAAATGCTCTTTAAATTTAATATTGTTTTGTTTTAATTGGGATACCAATATCGCGATTTCTCCAACCAAATTTCTATTTACCCAAAATGAGTCGACCCACTGTTGTTCGCGTTGTAATTTTATACGGTTATTTTTTTCTATTTCTTCTACAAGTAGCGAAACGACAAAAATATCGCACATAGAACCATCCATGTTGAGGACACAATACTAATTGAGTAGCTGACCGTCTTCGCAGCATATTCATCGCCGTACGTAGTAGATAGAAGCATTTTAGCGGAGATAACACTCTTACGCCGCTGTACGCGGCTGATAGAAGTAGAGCTGTATAAGTGTGACCAAAATCGTTCAGCGAAACGCGAATAGAGCTGAATAAGTGTGTGTAGTCCCTAACTTGGCACTCGACTGTACCATAGTTTGTCTATTAGAGCAGGCAGAACAGTTAAACAATCGCCATGAATTATACTTATTTGTTATTCATCGATAGATAACTACTTAAGACCAGTATTTTTAACTCAGTCGCCCTTTGGGTCTAGTGCAGACTATATAGCAGAGTGTGAGGTTGTACCAGTACGTCGAATGATGACGATATTTTTGTCTGCTTTGAATAACAAAGGGCGATGAAGTGACTGAAAAACGATGCATAACTTCAATTTACTGCATACCAAAGGTGCAGCTTTTGCCAACACTGCTTACCGAAAGTCGCTTAGCTCTAACCAGATCTTAAATAACACTGTTGCTTATAAATTGACTGCATGTACCAGTGAGTTTTCACTAGTTTGCTCTCGTTTGAGTCCTCCATTTGCTATCACCTCCATGGTAAAGATGTGCCGGTGTGGATGTAGGATACCGACGCGTGACTAGTTTTTGGAACTACTTTAGTCGATTCTCAAAATAATTCGACTAAAGTCGTTCTGGAAGGATGACGTTATTACTGTGATTGTTTAGTTTATTATGCTCTCTATTTTTAATTTCCAGATATTATATTGTAATAATTTTTGAATCAGTTTGAAACTGATTTGTGGATACATAGGATGGTCTTAACGTGAGCGCACATAATGCATGGTTGTGTATATCATTGGATATAAGAATGATGGGCATCGCGTTCGTAACTGATGTAAAGAATAATCGATTTTAAAAATTGATTCCAACCAAGGGACTTTCTTTCGTATGTATATCAGAAAATGCTTCTTGCATTTACGCTCTGCCAGTCTTTTTATCCTTTTATTTTATTAACCGTCTCTTTCTGTTTAGTTTTATGAATGAGAATGTTAGAGATAACTGTTCGTTGTAATATAACATGTTAATAAAGAAAATTATTAATATCACCTACATTTTAAGGCATTTGGGAAATAATATTTTGTGCCAAAAACAACATCATACCAACCTG